>BQMF02000007.1:1800000-2142536 GCA_027922465.2 Turritopsis dohrnii
CCTGTGAATTTTCCATAAACAACAGAATAGCCTAAAGTAAAAAAAATCATTTTTCATACAAACATTTCAAACATAGACCCTAAAGTTCTGTTTAAACACTACTTTTATGCTTAGTTAACAAATTTACTATATATTTTAATTGACTTTGATATTTCAATTTGCAGTAATTAAAAGCAACGAGGTCTTAAAAGCAAGTCTATCTTTGCATGAAATCAAGGAATGCTGGCCAATCTTACTATATACAAACTGTAGGGGGTTTAAGCAAAGGTATGGGCCAATTACTTAATTTCTCTGACAAAAATAAGTTCTCTAAACCTTCATTTGCTAATATCTTAAACATTTTTTTACTTTCGCTCACAGGGTCGTAGACATTGTTGTCTACATTGCTGTTGTAGTTGCGTTAATGCCCTAATGAACAATTTTACACTGTTCCTATGATAGTTCCAGTTCCAGCAATAAAACAAGAAACAACGAAGGTGTCAAGACATAGTTTTAGTTTGATGAAATGTTTCATTGTGATTATATATTATTGGGGAATTCCAGACTGCATCAAATTATTCATCATTTGGTCAAATTCGCAAAAATAAATCCACGCAAAATTTCATGATTTTATTTGCTCATTACTATACAATATATATTTATATACCTATCGTATCGAAGGAGAGACAAGATAACTTAATTTCGAGATTAGCAATTCACTTTGTCAGATTGACATTGTATTGTCTCTCCCATTTTTGGTCTTCGGCTCTTCCAAGTTAGTCTCCACGCGACCTGTAGTAGAATTTAATGACCCCTTAGAATATTTTCACCCCCCGTGGTTTACGCTTATGACTAACCCTAACCCTAACCCTAACCCTGACCCTTACCCTAACAATAACAAAGAAAACGTAACAAGTCATAAGCGTAAACCACGGGGGGAGGGGTCATTATTTTCCACCACAGACCTACCATGCAGCCATTTGTTTTTCGGTTCAACTTAGCCTGTGAACAATTTAAAAGTTGATATCACAGGCTCACGCAGCACCCAGAATAAATATATGCCGTCGAGAAATGAATGAAATTATATCCATTATATCCCTAACCATTCCATCAGGGACCGCAGGGTGACTAAGGGGATTATAGTCGCCCCCTCCCCCTGTGGCACACCCCCTCAATAATTTTGTCGGTTTAGGCTTTTTTACAGTTTTTTTACAGTTTTTATTTTACATTTCTTTATTCACATCATTTACTTAAAGCTGAAATACACGATCATTTTAAAATTTAATTTAATCCTTTAATAAATGATTTAGAACATCTGTTTACACGATCATTTATAATTACAAACATTTTTATAAAAGTTCTATGGTAAAAGGATACTTTTCAGTCATGGACTCCGGTGGCAGCAAACGTAGTTGTTGCTGTTATGTCCAAATGACGAAAGAGGAAAAATGAAAGGCAGAAACGAAGACATTGGGTGAAACCTTGGCTTCAAAAACGAAACTTCTTAGAAATTTATAACACGCTTGTGAGAGAATTTCAAGCAGAAGATCATTATAAATATTCAAAGTTGTTAAGAATTTCGCCGGAAAATTTTGAAGAAATATGAAGTTTAATAAGTCCATCTATCGAGAAACATTGCACAGTAATGCGTGATACTCCTTCCTCTTTGGTCCTTATGTTTGTAATTTGAGGATGAAACATTCCACAAAAACTCCTCTTCCTTCCACAAATTAATAAATTGGTCTGTTGATGCTAACTTAACCAATGTTTATTCAATATGCAGACTATCACTTTGTTTTTCTCCTTCATAAGCTGCAAAAACTCATCGCGTGACTATAAGTGAATAAAACAATAGAACTGACGTAATTCAATAGAGAAATTCCACCATTTTTTAAATGAAAACTCAAACATGTTTGAGTTATCATTTTTAAATGATAGTTGAAAATGACTTTTCATCATTTTTTGAGCGTTTACACGATCAGTTTTAAATGATCATTTAAAAAATGTAATTTTAAAATGATCGTGTACTTCAGCCTTTACAGACAGGCAAACACGGGAAATGAAAGATTCATCGTCCTCTGTCATATTTAGCAATTGTCCCAGTACTTATCACTTACCAAACATAGCATTAGCCTGGTTAACTTGAACAGGTATATTTTTGTCTGTCCCAAAATCTGTCGATTGCCCCTTCAACTGTGCCGTGATTGCAAATATTGCACCTAAACATAATTGAACAGTTTGGGAGCTGCCGGAAATAAAAACGTTATGGCGAAGCTTTACTAAAGACAACAATCTATTCAAACATTAAACTTGAATCCTGCAAAGCGGTGAAGTGTCATCGCTGAAGAGCTCACCTACTACCCAACTCGTTACCGTGGTGACGATTGTTAAGCTTACTATACCGGGAAAAGGCATGTATTCATATAATACGGCTGATGATGAATGATACGTCCGCACCAGGGAACGTTGAGCGCTGTTTCTGATGAAGCTCAATGTTCATGGCTAAAATTGTTCTCTTTTACATTTGCTTATTTGCCTAAAGTTTAAGTAACGTAGTCTTTAAACTTTCAGGCTAGGCTTTTGCGTGTGATATCATTCTCGTTCTGATCTTTACAGATAGAAACCTAGTAAAATGATGAAAAATGAAAACGAAGTTGTAATGTTACCTTTATAGTTGACTGCTCCCGGTGCACCGACAATGAAGGTTCCTTCAGCAGCTGATGACGATGCTGTGGAACTCACTCCGAGGTTACAAAACCCATAGCCTTTCAGGAATGTATCACCTAAACAAAAGTTAGGATGGATAGAAAGAACCTCGTAACGCGGACATGATACAGACCCAACATTCTTCTGTTCCTTCACAACATGATAATTTGATAATGAAATGATACTTTATGACAATGAAGAGCATTGACACATTAAAGGGAATGCGACGGCAGGAAATCTGAGTACTTTCAATCTCGCAATAATAACGAAAACTGAATCAAACATTAAATTTTTTGTTTGCGTCAGTCAAATGCAAATATGGAATAACACATACGCTTGAAGCATGGTGCACTGGTGGCAAATTCAGTAAAATTCTGATCCATTATCGAACAACCTCCACGAAATTGCTGCCACGAGCCTGCTTTATGATGCTGCAGTGGTGCACAGGCTAGCGTTTTGCCAGAAGCATGTGAAACCGAAAAACCCATCATTTGCTGCCGGGTATCTCCTGGTTCGGCTAAAACATACATAAAAGTAACACGCTATCGAGATATTAACACATAATAGAATGAAGGAATTTTTAAAAGTAAATCCTCGGCCAAATTTCATTTACCATTCGGACCACCACGTGCTGTTTGGATTTCTCGGCAATTATTTTGATCGTCTGTATTGCAGTGAAAAACAGAACCATTTCTATCTACATTATAAGGTGCACCAACAACTAATCTAAAAGCATTGTGGGTAAACAAACAACTTAATTGATAACGACATTTGGAAGACAGTGAAAGTGTCGAGTCAGCATTACGCGAGCATTTAAAAACCTAAAAAGATGCCCTTACAGGTACAATGATTTCTGCAAAATCAGTTGAACAAGGAAAAATGGAATATTTTCATTTTCATTGCTTCGTAAATGACGTAAATGACAGTTTTGAAATTTAAATGTTTGGATGATCTGGGTAAACTCGAACCACCAACCTTTCGATTAACAGCCGGACAAGCTAATCGGCTGCACAACGAAAGCCACATGTATATGAATATGTATTTTTCACTCTTCTATTTACAAAACGTTGAGAACTTCGTTTGAGTAAGAAAGAAATGATCACAGTCCAAGATAATTATAAGTTTTTTCTATAAATTTTCTTTTTTCATCTTGAAATATTTATATGTTCTTTAAAATCCATTTAATATTGATCAAAGAAACTTTTGTTAATCTTTCGCTGACATCCAATGCACGGTGCTTTGGTTTTATGTAAATGCGCGCACGAAGTTTCAGAAAAACAGAGCCGGTTTTAATGTACTTCTTGCTGTCGCAGAAATCCAATAACGTAAAACCGACTTCAGTATGATTTGAATTCTACTTGTCACATAATCAAAGTAGACACTTTAATGAAGTTCCCTTGCTGGAAAAAAGGAGAAAAAAAATTGACCAATTAAACCTCTCATGTTCACCTCTCAGTAAACAGTTATACCCTGTCGTTTTTTAAGATCACTTTTGGATCCATCTATGCATGTTTATGAATACATAACGGTCTCAAGGGTTCTAGGACACCCCCTCCCTCCTGGAAAATTGTCCACGGAAAATTGCTCCCATATAGCTTAGCTTTTACTCTAGCCTTAACCCCATATTGGATGGGGGTTGGGCAATTTTCCGGGGGGAAATTTTCCAGGAAAGATTGTCCTGTCTCAATGATATTCAATAACATATCCAGTTGAACAATGAACACTTACTTGGTTTCACCTTGAACACGTTGTAAAGTTACTGAGTAACCAAAGCGTGATGTGGTGTCATTCAACCGAAGGTAATATAGATAGTTATTACCAAGTGTATCCAGGTTAAATGAACAGGATGTCTGGAATACAGTCAAAAGCAGGACAGTCTTCAGTAAACAAAGCATTTTTAATGCAGTGGATTATTAAAAGTTTTTGTTTTTTTTAATTTTTTTTTCTCTATGAATTTTTGCAAAATTGTTCTACATAAATAAAATGGACAGGAGAAATCAATAGGGTTATCTGAAAAGTTGATGAAAAAAAAACAACAGAAAATTGAAGAAGGTTCTTTTCAACAATAAAATTTTAAAATTGGTTCTTTAACTTAAATAAAAAAAGAAAACAAAACAAAACAAAAATAACAAAAAAAACAAACGAAGATTCTGAAAATTCCCCAAAACAAAAAAGCACAAACAGAATCAAAAGATGGTCCTTCTTTTTAAGGATAGTGACGAAACTTATACAACCGTCTTTCCAACTTCGCTAATCTTGTTACTGCCAGAATTTGACCAGAAAGAAATCTCACACATAAACAAACACTGACAACTACTTTTTTTTTCTTTCTTGAACGATACCAAGTTTGATGATGAAGCAATTAAAACAGTTTCAAAACTATTGTCACATACTTCTTAATTAGGTTATTAATACGTTTAGTGAAATAATTATTTTAATTCCATATGAGGTTATGAAATTACGAAAAGTATTCAAGACAAGAAACTACTTCTTTTGTATTCACGTCCGGCTACGTTTGCTGAGATATCTCTTAATTTGATATTACGAACAA
Organism: Turritopsis dohrnii; assembly: GCA_027922465.2. NCBI lineage: Eukaryota > Metazoa > Cnidaria > Hydrozoa > Anthoathecata > Oceaniidae > Turritopsis > Turritopsis dohrnii. The sequence continues at coordinate 1,805,237 of BQMF02000007.1, forward strand.
AAAAATCGTCATTCACATGCTAATTAAAATGTAACCAGTTAAGGAATTGATGTTATGATAATGACCATGGCAAATACATAAAAATGGTGGAATAGACAGGAGCTTTAGTATTTTTTTGAAGCTTCCAGACTTTGCTTGATTGACACTCTGACCGATCAATTCGTTTTCTTTGGGGTAAATATGTACCCTGATTCTCATGCGCCAAATTCTTTGACCAAGTATAGTTGATTGAAAAGGAAACGCTATGTGCTATTGTGCGACCAATATTAAAAAATTTTGATATTTGATCGCCGGATCGTCGTTTTCATATTGGGTTTCCACGAGATGAATTTAAACGGCAATGAACCGGCTTCGAATTAGTAAACGCAAGTTGGAACCAAGCTTAAAGACGTTCACAGAAGTATTATGATGAACACGCCAATTCAGCAGCAACACTCAGAGGAAATATTTGCCAACAATTTCAATGAGAGAGTCATTTGAACTGACATACTGTATAGACAATAGAATATATGAATCAAGATATGATCTCAAGAAACATCGAATCTATGCTAATAATCAGAGCGAAATATTAACAAAGAGTTTGAAATGAATGACTTCTGGATTATGACATACCAATTGCTTTGTTTTTCCTGAGACTGAAATGGAAAAGTGATGACCACAACATAATAGAAAGTATTGGAATTTATTTGTTTACTTCAATACAAATTTACAAGCATTTGTTACAAAACTATCAAAAGTACATAAAAAAAGCTTAACAAACAATAACAATTTGAAAACCCTATCGAAAAATAATTACAAAATATTACACCAGATATACCGTACCTTTAGCCTCGGTTAATTAAGTCTAATAGACCCATTAACAAAACCCTTGCTCAAGCAACTTTTCTCACATTGAAAATTTTCAATATTCGCTACTTCAACTTCATGAAAGAGTAGATATTTTTCTGTTATACGGGAATGGTGTATATATCGTAACAAAATGTATCAAGTAAATATCAAAAATAATAGTGATAAGTTAATTTTCACATTCGGTATAATTACATTCAGCTTCATGTTTCCTGAAAGTAACCACCCATGAAACCTACACAACTATGAGAAACACTTTCTGTGTTCAAACTGGCTTCACAATGTTAAACATTATCGCACGCCGTAGCAACTACGCCATAGCAACTACGCCATAGCAACTATTCATGGATAGCACACGAGATTCGTAAATAAAATAGTTTCATAATCTGTACGAAATCTAAATTTTCAAATAGTATAAAAGTGCCTTGTATTAAATTAACGAATGTCCGAATTTCTTAATTAACATCTATATACAAAATTCAAATAAACAGATTAACTTGGAAACGTTCAAACTTAAACGTTCACGTGATTCAAAATGGCGTTCTTTGATTCAACACACGCGTCAAAGCGGACGTGTATAGACACAGTTTGTTAAACATTTGATTCCTATTCATCGTCGTCATCATCTTCTTCATCAGGGTTTTTCTGAGGGTTTTCCGCCTCATTTCCTGTTGGACCGGATATGTTTTTGATCTTGCGATTTCGCTTGAAGAAGCCAACCTTAACAAAAAGCACAACACATGAAAATGAAATTGAATACACGAATTGAATTTCTTCCGGCGAGCATGTATTTCACTCAAGCAATGCGTAAACTTTTTAGCAATTCTTAATGCTATCAAAATAATGGTTCTTCAGAATCCTACCTTCCTAATCGGAATAAGAAAATAGTAAATCAACAAAACACTTGCTTGCACAAGATAATCAATCACTCTTTCAGAACTCTCATGAAATACTACCTAGTCAACGCTTGCTGACTTACCCTGTACATGATACCAACAGCTAATGCCAAAAGCATCAATGCTCCAACAACAGCTAACAATATGATCCACCACTTGATAGAATCTTTCTTATCTTCTTTGGAAGATCGTACAGCAACTTGGACCTAAAATCAGGATAGGAAAGCTTATACAACAAGAATGATGACAATATGGCGACAGATAGCTAAGAGATAATCTGTTCAGACATTCATAAACACATTGAACTGTCAAAGAATGTTTTAGGTATTGCAATTAAATGGAACGGATAACAATATAGTATAAGTTAAGAAGTGTAATAGTTGTGATACCATAAGATTTTCGTTACAATCCAACCTCTGAACGTATTGTGTGGACAATCCTTTGAAACGGATTGTCATTACAGTTTCAACATCACTTGGTTGCAACTCCAACTACAAAGAAGAAATTGACTGCGTGAAAAGACGAGTACAACATTAAATTTGTTGAAATGAAAGCTTTTCCCAATTCCAAAACCTGCTATTCCGAAGGGCTGGCTTCAGAAACTTATTTGTATTGCTTTTGAAACAAAACAAAAAACGTCAACGATTTTATAAATACTTTAGTGAGACTGTTGCTCCAAAGCCTTGCAGTCATGTATATCGGTACACCTTTTCCAGGTAGAATCTCATTTATTTCACAACTATAAACTCTGCAATTTCCACTTCGACAATTCTGAAATTGTAAAATTAATAATCTTTCAAATCTTCAATAAATAAAATAAATAACAAACATCTTTGAACAGAACTGAAGGAAACATTAAGGGCTGTTCAGATGGCGTGCACAAGAGTGAAATTATGGCGGAGAGTTAAACAGGTTAGGTGGAATGGCAAGAGATGAATCTCACATTATAAGAAAGGAGCTGGACCGATTGAATGGGATGAGATTATCCGTTACGCATACAAATAGAATGCGTTTACATAGATAATATTCAATTCCAGAAAAATACTGACACTTTGAAAAATTATTTCCAAGGTAAGTTCTCAAAGTTAAATAAACGTCTACAAGGGTGTCTACTTGAAGGACGAATTATAGTCTGTTCAAAAAATATGTGCACTAATTTCAGTTACCATGTGGAAACCAGATTTAACAAATTACATAAATTCCCTTGAGCCTGGTTTTTATATAAAAGCTGAAATCAGTGCATATAATTTATGAACAGACTTTAATGTCTGTCAAAATATGAATGCTGACAATCTTTCTTTAACAATGAAAAGTACTGTCAGATATGGAACAAAAGCATTCGTCGTTTTTTGTTGTTGTTGTTTTTTTAATAACCACTCTTTCTCGAATCATTTCTTTGTTGAAAATGTCAAACATTATGGAGGATGAAACATTATGGAGGATGAAACATTATGGAGGTTGAAACATTATGGAGGTTGAAACATTATGGAGGATGAAACATTATGGAGGATGAAACATTATGGAGGATGAAACATTATGGAGGTTGAAACATTATGGAGGATGAAACATTATGGAGGATGAAACATTATGGAGGATGAAACATTATGGAGGATGAAACATTATGGAGGATGAAACATTATGGAGGATGAAACATTATGGAGGATGAAACTTACGACACGTTCGAGATCACGTTTCAATCTCTTGTTGTTGTTATTTGAACCTTTCTCTGTTTCTGGTTTAACCTGAAAATCAAAGTAACTTGTTGGAATTTCAATTTCACAGTCCTGCTACTTAACCAAAACAAAAGAAGAACAGAAAAGAAAAAATAATAATCATACAGTTGTGAAGTTTAATTCATTCAGATCATTGTTTGGACAGACGCCATCATTAACCTGTAAAAATATCTATCTAGGTTAGATAAGACAAGGAAAAAGATTCTTTCGTCCATGCAATCATGCGGCCTCCTCCTTTGTTAGCAATAGGTACGTTAGGAAAACGACGACGACGACCGTGACGCACAAGATATTCAGAAAATTATCAATCACAAAACGAAACAAATTTTGCATTGGATAATGAAGCTTATTTCGAACTTAGAGAGAAAGAGAAATATGAAGTAGGTCTTCTTTGCAGTGACACCTCAAAACCTTTGACACCATGTCTCGTGATTAATGATAATGATTTTAAAATTAACATTTTTTCCCAATAGTATAACGTGAACTAAAATCCCATTCTAAAGCAAATCTATGAAATAAAATAATTAATTTTTTTTCCACACAGCCGTTTCGGTTTCCATGGGAACTTTTTAGGTTCCTTCATTTTCTTACCCGTAAGTCCACAATATACATGAAATCGTAACCACGCTTTTGGACAACAACATCGATTTCAGCCAATAGAACATTGACAACAGTTTTACCAGCATTTTGTACCTAAAAAAACACAATGAACTTCAACACTCTCTATCTTGTCAGCAAAATACACTAATCTTCAGTTGCATAGGCATAGCAAGGGTCAGTCAAAAGAGTGGAGGAGTTCAACATTACGATTATTTCTTTTCAGCCTTAAGTGTCTTTCCCTTTCTACTTTGAATGACTAAATTCTCCTCCACATCTTGACTGATCTCTAACTATGTCTTTGAGTTGTATGATCACTGGTTATAACAAGGACTTGAATTCATTATCTTATAATACAGAAAGAAATAACCCCCTCCAAAAAAGAATTTTGTTGAATATAAATAATACACAAAGTCTCACATAAAAGGTATATTTCACTTCCTTTCCAATATCTGCCACACTCGCGTTCACCTCCGGCAGAGGTGTAATTATTTCGTCGAATACAATTTGATTAGGTTTTGCTTCCCTTTAACGAAGGAAACAACAAGATGTATCAAAACCATTCATATGAGTGGAACTTGTTACTAGACAGATACTTTTTAATCTCACCCTTGAATACGAATACACGTTTGTACTTTAGCATCAATGCTATTGGTTGCTTTGTTGTCAGCAATGTTTATTTCCTTCCCATTTCTGATAAAAGAGGACAAATAACATGAAAATTAGCCCCAAAACATCAAAGACTTTTCTCCTAATTTAGACCTTGGGTGTATAATGTTCTTCCCATCTCTATCTGAAGTATATTAGGCTAACAAGTATTAAGAAGCTTACGAAACAGCTTCCATCGAAAACACATATCTATTGACCGTTGGTCTGGGTTTTGTCACGGAGAACTTTGCAACAACTTCAACCTATTGTGATAACATGAAACTTTTGAAAATCCTCTACTTATTGGGAATACACAAGCAACATATTGAAGATGTCTTACATCTTGACTAGTCCGAAGAGGATTAGCAATCAGGAACTGCACTTGATTTGTAGACGCATCAATTGTTATTTGATTCCATAGAATATATTGTTTCTAAAAAAAAAATGCAAAATAAGAAACGTCGACAAAAATATTCCATTCCAAAATTCATAATTTCGAAATGAGAGATGTAAAGTCAACAACATAATCACCATACTTTGTCAATATCAACTCCATTGACTTGAAAATCTGAACTGAAGTTTAGTTTCATAATTGCCCGATATGCTGGTTCACCTTTATTCGAAATCGTCATCTTCACGTACACCTCATAATCAATCCCATAAATAATTTCATCGCCATTTGTTCTGAAACAATGGGTAAGAAAGTCACAACAAAAACAGTGACACAAAATAATGGCTTATGGTGCAATTGATATGACCAATTAATGTAGAATGGATGCGTATTTGAACCTGTATATCTTATAAAAAAAAAATCATGATAATCAAAAAACTTATTTGTTAAGGTGGAATTAGTTAAGCTTCTTGTGCTTGGACCCAACATAAGAAATGAAAAAAATATAAACATCTGGCCTTTTCAAAGCATACTTAGTTTGTGTATTTATCCAAGCATCAGTGGAGTATTAATGAAGCTTTAAAGATGACACTACAGCGTTCTTAATGAACAATGTAAATCACTATAATGAAACTGAACAAGAATAATGTCATACTGTGGTAGCTCCAGGTGTGACTTCACTTGTAGGTCAGCTGAGCAAATGGAATCTTCACCACAACGCTTCAAATAGTCAAACTAAATGATTCACAAAACAGAAAATCAGTTTCTCTCTTCAAAAAATACAGAATAGTTTTAATAATAGAAAAATAAACAGAAATTAGAAAATAAAGACAATTAGTAATTTTCATAATGAAAACACAGAGAAGTATTGGTGACTGAAGTAAGACAATTTTGAATATGAAAGGGATACAAAGCACAAAAACGTTTTCTGCGATCTCTACTATCCCAACAATTATACCACATGAACAAGACAAAACATCGAGGGGATGTCATCATAGAAAGTGGCATGAAAAATACTTTAAATGGCTGATATAGCAGATGATGTTTACTTGAGTGAAGGATTAATGAATTGCAATACACAACTTAAATGTTCAAATAGTATTCTATGACTAGTATCTTTTTTTACGGGTTTTTCCTTTGAAAATGATATCTCAACAAAAGGCAAAGAAAAATGAAATCATGGAAAGTAAAAAACTGGTCAAAAAATGTATGAGATTGGCTACAACCAAGTGGTACCAAAATACTGTCAATCAAAGGATTCCTGAAGTTGTTGATGTGTGTGTGAAAAAAGCACCGTTCCCATTGCCATCTGCAGTGGCATCATCATTTTAATAGACCTTAAGCTTACCTGATCATTAATATATTAACAGATATTTTCTCAATAGTCACAAATATGAGAATGTCAATAATTGATAAAAAAAAATCTTCAAATACCTGGATGGAATCTTTGGTAGAGCCTAGATCATCTAATACTGGACAGGTGTCATCACCACAGCCGTTTGGTTTGTCATAACCAGCATAACTCAGTGTGATTGTAACAGGAGTTTCAAAGTCTACGGTTTGCTAGTAAAAATATACAGTTAATTAGAAATAGTGAATTATCATTAGAAAAGCCACCAGCAAGGTCAGAAAACAAAAATAATGGAAGTACCTTCAAACTGAAGTAAATGGTCAACTTCACATTTGCATTTGTGTCTTTCTTTAAGGTAATGTTTTTCACAAGGGTGGTGACTAATTCATTTTTTTCAGAAAGAACAAAAGCCCTCTTTAAAGCAGTAACTTTTGTTGGGTCGACATCTACTGTGACCTTTATGACTGAAAACAAAAATGATTGATATGAAAGAGTTTCTAATAACACAAAACTAGAAAGTGAATGCACTGAAATCCTATTAAGTCATTTCGATTGAATACAAGTTGGCAACAATATAATCAAATAATGGCACAATAAACTTGTAAAAGCTAAAAAAAATATGGTTATGACATCCTACTGATTGCGTATAACCACTTTAGTTTTACTGCAGGCTGAGTTCATGTGTAATGTCACCTTAATGACACTGTTCATAAACTTATCAGAGGTAGATCATAAGTAATCTGGAGTATTGCATTGTATACAAGCAAAATTGATTAAATACAACTCCTTGGGATAAACATTCTAATGATCTGGAATCACTTCTTAAGAAATTCAGGATATCATTAAGTGAAGTTAAAATAATGCATACCATATTCACTGGGGGTACCTTCTCCAGTATATTGGATATTCATTGTTAACTGTGCACTGAAATATAAAGAAATGTTGAGTTACAGTGATCATAACTCACTAGAAGGATTATCAGCAGACTTCACTGTGTAAAGTAAGAACTGAGTTATAATCACATCATCAGTATTTAAATAGAGCAGGAAACATTTCTGAATAACACAGAAGAATTGGGCCACAAATCGACATACCAATGATACTGTTTGCCATCAGGACCTACACAATTGGAATTATTTTTTTCTGTTGGTACTTTCTGTATATCGGAAAGCAAACTACTTGTTAAAGTAATCACCGGTCGAGATCTGGAAAAATGTAACCAAGACAAAATTACAACAAGCAGAAGAAAAACAAAATATCAAATTTCAAGAAAATCACAACTAACCTGAAGGCATATGCCTTATTGTCAAGATAAGCACCAACTGCAAAATCTAAAAATTAAGAAGTTGGTTAAATAGAGTTGCCTGATTTTGGATAGTGGAAAGATAAAAAACAAAACAAGTTAATCTAATGACTTGCAAAACAATGGCTTATCCTGAAAAAGTTTGCTATAGTACTTCCCCATAATAAACAGCATGTTTGACATAAATTCAAAAACATGATGGTTAGTTTTCATCGTAAAAAACAATCATTCCTAGATTATAATTGACATGTTAGCTAAAAGATTTTTTAAAGTTCATAATTTACAGCTGTAAGGTGAATGTTGATGGAATGAAACTTAAACTAACCATTGAAAAAATAACAAGATAAGTAAAAATAAAAATTACCTGGATAAGTATTACCATCGATATCCATACCAGGGGAGAGGGAATATCCAAAGCCACCTTTGGTATTTGGCACATCAGAAGCAAATATGACCTATGTTTACAAAAAGAGATGAAGAATTCATTACAGCAGTAGTTAAGTAAAAACAAAAAGCTGGCAGTTACGTCAGGACAAAAAGTTACAATCCTGAAGTTGTTGATGTGTATGCAAAAAAACTGCATCATAACAGACTGATAAAACCATAATGTGGAAATGTAGGATGAGCTGTCTTGTCGTACTGATCAACTAAACATACTCACTTGTGAGTACTTGTTGTTTATTCCATCTCTAGCACCATTGTAAATATAAACTGCACCTTTACCATCCTTACCACCAAATGGAGCTCCAACAGCAATATCTATGATAATTTGCACATTTTCGCATTAAAGAACACCTTTAACACACAAAAAATCAATCATCAATGATTTTTTATTTGGTTACCATCATGTCCATCTTTATTTATGTCACCAATGTTCGATACAGCCATTCCAAACTTTGCCCCCACAGTCGAATCTCCATCAAGGTGTAACAGGTAATCAAAACCACTCTAAAATTGAATTTTATGAAAATCAAATTATACCAAATCTCACAGTATCCATCAACGATATTCTCATTAGCTTGTATTTGGCTTGTAATCATTGATTGTAAAGATTTATTATCATTAGGTCAATCACAATCTGTCAACAAAATAAGGTCTTTTAAGGTTCACTGGTGAAAATGTTCATGTAATGATCGCTTTAATACAGAAATATTAATGTTATACTTTGATCTGTGTCTGAATCAGGTAATAAATTTTATTTTAATCCTCAAACCTAACAAGTAGTCGTGTTTTCTGTTCTGTTTTTTTCTGTGAATCTCCAATTTATTTTACTAGTCTCTAGTTCACACAAATCACTGATAACTACATAAAAAAACTATGTCTACTTAAAATCCATCTTGTATTTTTAAGATAAAAACAAAGATTTTTCACTTCCTTTAGGTAGTAATGACATTCTAACTCAGCACTTGCTACAAATCAATTGCTGATGATGAACATTAATTAGCTGAAGTAAGTTTTTAATAATTTTAATAATTAATAGTTTATCAATGTGTTAAAAAATAATCACTAACATAACTATCTCCTTTAATATTCATATAAACGTATACACGACCCTCATCTTGTATTTTTGTATATGTTGGTGAACCAATCAGTAAGTCGTCTTTTCTGAAGAAAAAAAACAGAAGGGTGCAGAAAATCATCGTATCTATTATGCAGAAGTTACTGAATACTGGTAATCAAAATCTTACCCATCTCCATTCAAATCAGCTGCACATACTGCTGATCCAAAGTAAGCTCCAATCTACAGACAAAAATACTACTGTTTACACAGATGCCAGTGAACTACAACCTCAACTAGCTGATGGCACGCATAAACAAGCCAGTTCAACACATTTTCTGGTAGCAAAAGATGGGAAACAACGTTCAAACATTATATGGTTTCTTAAAATTACTGTAGCTTCTACAGTGAATAATGCATCCAGTATGTTGGTAATTTAAATAATTGATGGAGGCTGTACTGCCGATAAATGTAGATGTCAGTAAGTGTCACAACAGTAAATTTTCAGCCTTTTTGTTTAATGTCATAAATTTTTCTAAATCATCAGCAAATATCTGAAAGTGACATTTGATTTTTCAATGAGCTGGTATGAAAAGGTGCTGCTTTTTCAAGTGGTCAGATTCACTTTATGGGATTATGAAATATTGTGTTATAGTAGTAGCATCCCAGGTATAACTTTTTACTGTGTCTAACTCCAAAAACGATGTGTCAAATCAGCCTTTCCCATGTATGCAATCACAGAATCGTGACTTGAAGGTGTACTCATGTTGTAGAGCTCGAAAAATTGATGTATGGGTAGTAAAACGCGCAACGACTAACGATTACTGAGATATCATTGATAAAAGATTTTGATGATGTCACAGCTGCAGCCCCAAAAATATTTGGCCAAAATTTTTCATCACCCCTCGCCTGTATGACAGACCACAAAAAACGTAAGTTATCCCTATTGGTTCTCGAGATTTCTTCACCAAAAGCATCGCATTCGCTTGGGGATGCAATACAATGATTCCCGTGATGAAAAAAACTGATGTTACGCCACATGCTTTTATACTCCTCGCCTCGGGAGACACTTTTTTATGTGCAACTAAGAAGAACTTTGACCATAAAATTTAATTAAACATATCACTCTCTAAATAAAAGTAGGATGCACAATGATGATTGTATGTAAGATTAGTGAAAAAAAAGCAAACCAAAAGCAATTTGTTATGTTGAAACATAATGTTGAAATTTGTTTTGTTTTTTGTATTTACAAATGATTACCCAGGATAGCCTCTTCAGTTCCTTAAGGTACTGTTATCAATGAGGGTACTGCAAAGGAGGTCCTAGAGCATTTAAAGCTCCCATTTGGGCTACGGAAGCTGTAATGACAGGAACCGCTCAACTAGACAACCGTCCTAGACTCGTGCTAAGCAGAGAGGAGTGATTCACACTGTTATAGTTGCTGGCATGACTTGGACGGGGGATTGAACCCGCAACCTCCCAAACAGAAAGCGAGCACTCTGCCACAAGGCTACCAGTAACAGCTATCTGATGATCAGAATGATTAGTGGTGAGTTCAAAGAAAATATTGGTTGGAAATCAAAACTAAAATGTAGCAACATAACTGTTGATAATCAATTTCTTTGCATCATTTACTGTTGGATTGCGACAATTACTGGTGATTTTGCCACATTTACTGGCATTTGGGACATTTACTGAAAATACATAGGTAAAGCATACCTGTTCATCTGGATTTTCAATATTGGCAATAATTCTAATATTTCTAGTGTAACTGTAAACAAGTACCTGAAAGACAACAACATAAACATCAACATTTTCAAAACATTTTCAAAGAAGGTAAACAGTTCTGTGTTGTTTTTAATGATTTAACATGAAATGTTGCTTGCACAGTTTTTGTTTCTTCTCTAACTCACAATTTCAAGCCAGCCAGGAAACATCAGCCATGATGTTGCATAAAAAAGTAAGCTTATGTTCATAGCATTATCATAACAAACCAGCTGAAACTAAACTTATTGGAACTTCAACATTTTACTCTCCATACTTTTGTGGTGTACTTACTTTCCCTTTCATTCGTGAACCTCTTGGAGCACCTCCAGCAAAATCTATGAAAATGAAAACAGCTTATTTCATAGGCATCCTTTGTATCTAGTGTCTATTCCTTCATTTCAATAAACATTTTCTAAGCATAGAAACTTAGTGAATGAGTATTTCTGTTTTGAATGAGCGAATAATGTTTTTGAAAACTATGATGCAGATCTACCATATCCAGATTACCAACATCAAAACAAAATAATATCCCTAACATCCCTACACCTCCACATGTCACTGAACGTTACATTGTATCCATGCAAAATCTTAGCTCGATAATACTCAAAGTATTGTTTATAATAGATCTAAATACCTTATCGGTAAAACCTTTGTTGGCCAAAAACAAAGACAATCTGGGCCAACGAAAATTTGCGCTGACTAATATTTTTAACCAACAAAACATTTCGACAATTTCAAAAATTTACATCTCTTTTACCTATTGATGTAAAATCAGATGCCAACTGCCGTAAAAGCAGTTGAGGCTTTTTTTTATCCAGTCTTCCCCCTTTTTCTAGAAACCAAATGAGCCTTTTTCAGAACTTTTATGTGCATTGTTGGTTTGGGTGGAATAATTTGGGGAGATGAGATCAAGCAGGCAGGGCACCCGAAACTATTATGTCAGGGCCTAATGGGTTAGGAATAGGATGAAAATAACAAATTTCTTCAGATGAAAATTTGTACTGACAAAGATTTTATGGATAAGGTAACATTTAAAACATTTTTGATTCAGGAACTTCTATTGAATTTAAAAAACTTTTAAACTAAACGTTGCTTTGATACCATTTTTAAAACCAAAGTTTTTTCTGCAAACCAATCAGATAATGTGGAGAAACAAAGAAACAAAAATCAAAGAATTTTACAAAACGTCGCGTACTCAAAAAGTTACGAGCACGTCGTTAGCAAATTTAGTGTTCACGACTTTTAAATATCTTCACAAAAAATATTTCGCAAGTTTCCAGCTATTTTTTCTCATTCCAGAAAGGTGAACCCTGATAAATTGCCTCTCGTAGAATTGTTAGCCATCCTTTAGTTGTATTCCAACATCTTGTTTCAGCCCATAAATGATTGACAAAAGTCTGTGAATGCAAAAAGTGGGTGCATTTTTATTGAGAATGACGTTCTTAGAGAAAAACTGCTCGATATTCCTTCAATTTATATATTTTACAGGATTTTATGTGTACAAAATGTTTTCCAAAAATGGTGTCTTGCGACTTATGTGACTTTCATAAGTTTAGGCTGCTTGGGACAATATTAATGCTGGCAACTTTTGTAAAAAAATTTTTGGACTTTTTGTGTGCATGACTTTTTGTGACTTTAAGGTAGTTGAATCAAACTATCGTATTTGAAACCTCTTATGAACAATGTACTAGACTAAAAAAACATTGCATCAAAAGCTGACAAGAAGCATATTTTAGAGTGTAAAACTTGTTACTTTACTCACTTCATGATTCAGTACCTTGCTATGATGACTGTGGGGCTCAAAACAATGTTTGTAGGAGAATACTCCATTTACAATGTATGAATTAAAGGCATTACTTACCAATTCCATCAACGTTGGTAAATTTACCAGTAGTTACTGCATAACCTATGCAAACAAACAAAATTCCAATCACATCACAAGTATTCAACATTTTCATATACATTATAATGGATCAACACAACAAAAAATCTGATTCTTTATAAGAATGAATCTAGCCAATAATTTCTCATTTTCAGTAAATTTTTACTTGAAATAAGAAAAACTGAAAAAAAAAAAAAATAAAAAAAATAAAAAAAAATACAATTCTTAAAATGAGAATCTTTTCACTTACAGATATTCTTTGTTATTCTTATGTCATTTTTATTATGTCAAGTTTTAAGGTTATTGTCATAAAAATGTTAAAAGTTTGTAAGGAACTGTTCATATTGGTAAAAATTGTCATCGTGAGTTAGAAACCTTAAGAGATGGTAAACTGGAACAACAATGTTATTTAATAAGAATTTTATTGAGGATTTTTAACCCTCTATAAAACCATGGTCCAAAATGTTCTACAGGTGCCACTGATTCTAAATCACCCAATATTTATTTTGGGCAACGCCAATTTATTGAGCTACATCCGTTTTATTTGACTGAAGCTAGCATATTCTGTTTCAAATTTTTAATATAGACGTCATTGTATAGTGACGGTGGTATGAGGGTAAAGTGATTGGTTGCGGTGTGCAAGTTTTCGGGTTTAAAACGCTTGCGAAATTAATAAAAAGTAGGGTCAATTTGCTTTACCAGTTACAAAGTAGTTTATGATAATGACACAACATGAAAACAGAAAGTTCTTCATACCAAGTATTATTATTGCGAAAAATTTTATTGAATAAGACTTGGCGGATCGGGTGCAGGAATAGTAGTTTTTTTTCTTTGTTTTTTTTTAAATGGATTGCTCCCTACAAGGGCGAAGCCACTACTAGGCAGAGAGCTACATTACTTTCACACTTCCGCTGACAATCATTTCAACTTTGGCACTAATTTCTAACTTACCCCTTAGTCAGCCATATTAACCCCGAAACATCCGAAGACTTCACGGGGGAAACAGGCTGGTAGCAGTACCACCAGGGATGCGAAAAGAAACTACACAAGATAATAGATAGCAATAAGATAGACATAATCAGACATTTACCCATTAGTGCACTGATAGTTGTGACACGATCTGTGTTTGTATTTTTAATTGATCTTGCATCTCTGATGAAGAATGTTGTTCCTGAAGAAAGAAATCTAAAAAAATTAACTGCGAAAAGCTAAATAACAATCTTTTTAATTGTTCAATTCAATACCTTTGTGATTATAAGCTCCAGGTACACCAAGTAAAAAAAAATTCTTGTTTTTATACGTTATGCCAGAACTACTCATTCCAGCCATGCAGAAACCATAAAACGTATTTCCAGTGTATTCTAAAGAGAACAAAGGGTCACATGGCACAAACCGGAGGCAGCTATAGATTAACTAATTTGGAATATACAAACCAAATAAATTTAAACTTATTCGTCTGAAATTCCTTGTAAAACTTTGTCACCATTTGCTAGACTTAAGTTACACTGATGCCAATATACACTTAAAAAATGATTTGCAAGTTAACTATGAAGCAACAGAAAAAGTGAATCACAAGACATTGCCAACCATGAAAATGATTAATTGATGCTTCAAATTCAATATATTTGAAGTTCTCCCCTTTGTATTTGTGAGTAAAATACAACTACTTATTCATAAGGAATGTTTATAGTGTTCATTAAAATTCAGATATTTTTGCCAAGCGGATTTCATAGACTCTAAAACACAAGTGAAACTGCCATTTTCGATGGAAAATTAGTAGTCTTAGGGGTATTCACTTTGGCTGCTACTATAACAGACAACCTTGAAAACGCACCTACAATTAACCCAAACAATTGATGTGAAAAACTAACAGAGGCCATAAAAACTGATCATACCATTTTCACATGGAATATTTTCATATTTAACATTCAAATTATTGCCCAGTGTGAAACATTTCCCCAAATACCAATTTCTTAAACCAGCTGGATTGTTATAATCCTCTTCGAACCATCGAGGCGCACAAACAAGCAGCTCATCAAGTTGATTTGTAATAGACATTCCAAGCCGCTGTCCCTTTCTTTGACGCTTCGATCTTTCTGTAAAATGGAAGCAGCTTTAATAAGTTGGGAAGGTTTTAACAACTCAAACTTCAACTTTGAAACTCATCTTCACATCAAAACGTTTCAACAATAAACATAAAATACCGATATCTGTTGTTGACTTTTCATTAACTGGAACTTTGCTGCAAGTACCGTTCTTTGTTAGCGGGCATTCGTATATGGCTCCTTCATCATTGTTATTATCATTTGACAATGGTGCACCAACAACCAATCTAAATATTTCACTCACTAATAAACAACATTTGGTTAAATAGAATCCTAAACTAATTTTTTTGGATTTTAACTTTATCACATGAAGAGAAAATATAATAGTGAACTACAATAACTAAAAGAAATTGTACCTGTTAGCATTTTGCAGTGCTACCGCAGCACCAAAATGTGTGTCACCTAAGGGACCATTGAAAGACATGAATGTGTGCTTTGAATCAATATTGTAACATTCAGTATGTGAGATGATGAGGACAACACAGCATTGCAGAGTAAAAAGTATATTAGTCATCTAAATTTATAAGAGGAAATGAAGGTCTACTGTGATGTAAAAAATAATATATTACAGAAAATAATAAAACTCAAAACAAAAACTTATCCCAACAAAAATTTCACAACTGATATAAAATTGAACACAGCACTGAAATTTCAGAATCCCTTCAATGTTATTTATCAAGCATTTTGAAAGTTATTTACAAAAGACAAGAGATAAACAAACAAAGAAAAAATACTTGGGAACACTGAGATTTTCAGAGTAGTAATTTTATTACTTAAAAGTACAATACTATCAGGGGGAACAAGTTTTTTATAGGTTTACTTAACACTCGAGCTGAACTGAAAGAATGTTAATTTGAACACTTTTCAGCAAGAGGACCTGGAACACTAATCCATCACTAACTACATTAGACTTTCTCTGCAGGCAAATGTTAGAAATATCAGCATGGTTATTATTTCTTATTATTTATGAATAAAACAACATATTTACCTGGGAAATAAATAGGAACTTTTATATAAACAAACGAGTGAAAAAAGTACTTGAATATTCTCTTATCATAATAATATTTATGAAGCTAGCTATCCAGGCATACAGAGGTCAGGAACATGCCCATACGTAATTCTTAAACATGTCAAAATACAAAATAATATTCTGACAATAAAATTTTGAAATGGATACAAACTTGAACATTAAAAATGTAACTTTCTGAAATATAAGTGTGATGCAGTGGGATGCAGTTGAAAATGCATATAATAAAAAATACGAACAAAACAATTTTGAGGCAAGCATCTTTACACATAAGAGTACAGTCTTCCATACATTCACAAGCAGCATTCACTTAATAACTGACTTCAAGCAGAATTGAGAAAAATCTTCTGTTGTTATTGAAAGTTATGATGAGTATATAATAGAAAAACTAAAAACAACACAGCAACTCAACACTTTAATAAATTGTTGTAACAATTTAGATAATTCTCTTGATTAACAATGATCGCTTGAGAAGTGAATTGTGAACAAATTAGATGTGCAATAAAGATCTAATGTTAATCATTCAACAGATTGATCATATCAAGATATCAAACCCTAAGCAACACTCAAAACCCCAAAATCTTTTAAAACAATAATTGCATAGATGATGTAAACAAACCAAGAAACTATTTAAAAAATTTCTGTAAAAGGAAATATTTAAATAATCACTCCCACAAATTAAAAGCTATGTGTTACAAAACATTTTACTGTGCTTTTTTAACAGTTCTATAGTAAACAGACACTTTAAAAATCTTTCAGATACTAATCAAAGCATGATGCCTTTTTCTATTTTTTATGTAAACATGTAAAACAATTTTTTATAAGGCATCGAACAAAACGTCATTGACATTATCTTAGATGTCTCTTTATAGTATAATTATTCTTTAAAATAACATTATGAATGATTCATTTATACCACAATCCTTACTAATCCCAAACAGATAACTTTTAAACAGATAAAAAAATAATTTTCATAATAATTTACGTCAGAGAAACCTATGAATTACAATCTTTTTTTAGAGATAATGAAAATATAAAGATTTGAAACTAATAAGTGATAATAACTTTTATTAAAGGTTTGGCTTCTTGACAGCACACATAACTAAAAGTGATATAAGGAAGAAATGAACTTAAAATGTTTCAAGTAAAACAGATAAGGGTCTCCAGTGTAAGTAGAAATTTAACATTCCTGAAAAAGAAATCATTTGAAAAGTGCAAAGAGATCAGGAAAGATTGTCAATAAAGCTTTTTAAACAGCAATTTTTTAACAATCAATAATAAAAAAATTAGCAATAAGGTTGACAGAGGTTATCTACTAAGCACAGATTTTTTGGCCTTAAACTGTTTAAAAGAATAGCTAAACACAACAAACTATAATGATTTACTTTAGATACACCTTTAACAACAGGATTATTATTGCACATTATCAAGACAGCTTTCATTCAGAAATTATTTTTGATTAAAACTCTGCATGCTTTTTCGTCATGAAAATGATTCTATTCCAGTCATGAAAGAGGGAAAACTTTGTTCTAAGAACACCAGTTATATACTTATAAAATGATAAGAAATGGTAATTCCTTAAACTGCTGTTATCAAGATAATGGTCTAGTGCAATCAAGGGTGTATTTAAAGAGGCATTGTATATCTAAAAAAAGAAAAATAGGGTTGCCAAAGCAAATTTAAATTACCAAGACACAAACAAAATGACAGCACCTAGAAATAACCTGCATGGTTTTTGTGTGATAACCATTTGTCATTTTGAAGATATAAGCGGATGAAAAGTAAAAAAAGTATGTATAATCAACAGAAATTATGTTGAGAGCAAACAATGAACAAAATCACTTTGTGTGGTTTACAATGGGAACTCAATAAAACATAATATAATTATGCAGTTTCCTCAACACTTCACTAATAATTGAATTATTTTGTTGATTTCATCCCAAGCGATGATTTCATCGCTGACGAGTTGACATAAGGTCGACGAAAATATTAATGATGAAAATAATATATTACATACTTATAAGCAAATAAAATAAATGACAAAATGAAACTAGGAAGAATAAAAATCACTAATAATTATAAAATCTTATTTGAGTTGAATCTGTTGATATTTTCATGCACTCAACACAATAAGTAGAACAGAAATTTTTCTACCTCTTCCTTAGATATATATAATTAGTTCTTCAAACACATTGTAAAAGCATGTACCAGTTCAATGATTCCCGACAAAGAACGTTATGTTATTTTCCCTCATATTGGTTTCACTTTTATGTTTTCATCATGTGATCAAATTTACAATTTTAGCCGTACAATGCCTCTTTAATAACAGGAAAGTAACTCTGACAGTGGAGTTTTTCCCTAAAATTTGTTATCAAAACTTTGAATACTGCAATAAAAACTGCTAATGGAGTTAGCGGGAAATTATTTTCATGTTCAAAGGGAAATCAAGATTTTCGAGGGAATTAATTTTAGTCATGTTAAGCAAACTGGTGAAAAAAATGAGAACAGAGCGAAAGTAATAAAAAAAACCAAAATATTAATCTGATGTTAAATTACATGCTGCGTACTGACTAAAACAAGGACCCAGCTGGAACCATCAGGAACCGGCTGGAACCAGCAGGAACCAGCAGAGAACCAGCTGGAACCACCAGGAAGTGGCAGTAAATAATTCAGGAACCAGCTGGAACCAACTGAAAATTATTGCTAAACAGTGGTTTCACGCACTCAAATATTTGAATTTCCGTAGTGACCAAAACAGGGACCCATAGGCCAGAATTGTCAATGACCAAACTGAATCAATTTTAAATGAAATACTGTAGCACAGGAATGGGTAGGATACATAAGAATACTCGGAATGTGTGGGATATGTACCTTAAAAATAGTTACAAAAACAATACAAGTGGTTAATTTATTTAGTTAAAAATAGGTAGTTTATAAAACGACGCATGTATTACCTTTTAAAAATATGAACAAAATAAAATAGAATTATGTTTCTCATCTAGGTCCGTTTGGCCATACCAAGTCGAACTAATTTCCATACATCCGAAGTATCACAACAAATTCTGATCGCAAGTGGGGATCGTGAACACAATTATGTTGTATAAGAATTTTTTTAAAAAGTCTTTTTTTAAAATATTTTGTAACTGTGCTGGTTCCAGCTGGTTCCTGAATTATTTCCTGCCGGTTCCTGGTGGTTCCAGCTGGTTCTCTGCTGGTTCATGGTGGTTCCAGCCGGTTCCTGATGGTTCCAGCTGGGTCCTTGTTTTAGTCAGTACGTACATGCTGTTGTTTTTCGATTTTGAAGTAACTCAGATATCAATAATATGTGTCACCTGTTTTTGTCACATTAAACATAAAACGTGAAAAAAAGTCCATTCTTTGACACAAGAAAACTCAAATCATAACAACGGAGCGCAGAAAAATATTTTGAGCGCAACCTACATCACGAAATCTCCATCGTGCAATTTGTTCAACAAAGAGCATTTAACAAGAGGATTTAATGAAAATGGGGTTTGATTCCTCTTTAAAAACAACTCAAATTACAAAATAAGAATACAGATAAACAATTGCTGTTTACATAAGAACTTCCTTAGATACATCCAGAAAATTCAGCCATCTTTGAATCTGATGCACTATAAAAACTGGGCCTGAGCTTTCATTTTGTGACAAACGGATGAACAATAGATGAATCAAGGTTTCCAGACTATCTTTTTTTCTTATGACTAACAATATAAGAGCAGTGTTGACAGAAAAAATACCTTATAATCTTTTACACAATTCAGTGTCAATCATCTGCACTATGGTTCTTGTTTGGTGTTCGAGTCACTGAACATTGCTCTGAAGTGAAAAGAGACAGATAACTAACACTAAATAGCTCAGATGGTCAGCCAGTAGCCCACTTTGGTCATAGCCTATACAGGGAAAAGCATTGAAAGGCTCCACAAGTGATGGTGAAGGCCACTCATAATTTGTAACATAACACATTCAAGGTTAGCAATTTAACAATATTGAATCACTTTGAAGAATTGATAGGAAGAATTATATAATCATTAGTAACCCGGGTAAAATTTTTTAACTTCGAAAAAGATGTGTCAAATTCACCTTTCCAGTGGGTGAACCCCGTGAGGAAAATTTCAATTTGGAAATTGTAAATGGGAAATGTACCCATCTTGTAGGGCTCAAAAAACTGATCAAAAAAATGTATGGGATTGTTTCGCTACGATTAACCAATTTTGATGACGTCATAGCCGCATAACCCAATTTAGGCCCAAATTTTTTGTCACCCCATTGCCTGTACAATCACTTCAAGCACAATCGCTATTTTTATAAGATAAGCTCAGTGAGTGTATATCACAATGTTGACAGTATGGATGCATTGCTTTACTATAGGAATATATTTGTTTTTTTAAATGGGTTGCTCCCTGCAAGGCTGAAGCCACTACTAGGCAGAGAGCTACAAGATGAGAAAAGGAAGAAATGGGAGGAAGAATGTATTTACCAATTGAATCATCGTATTATAAACAAATGGTTGGAGATTACACAACGGAAATTCAAGACAGAGGAAGTGGTCATCATGGTATAATGAAAATACCACAAAATTTAAAACAATTAGCTAAATATGGAATAACTAATCTTTGGAATAATTATGAACAAAATATGCAAGTAGTAGTTGTGTCAGTTAATTGACACTGGCAGATGAAAGTTGATTTTCTGAAAATAACTTTGGAAAAGGATTCCAGCAGGTACCACAGCAGAATTTCAATGACATATATACACAAAACAAATTAGTATTGACAGATGTTTGCAGAAGGATTCCAGGATGAACATAACCTTATGGAACACCATGTTTTTCAAAGTAACCTATTATCAGCAATGGAAACATACTGATTATTAAAATAATAAATAGGACTTAAAACAGAGAATCATACCATGCATTTCAAAATGCGCTAGTTTACTTAATAGAATTTCATAGTCAAATGCTTATTGTGAGTCAACATCTCACACACAAACTGACCTTGATCTTAGTCTTGATTTTTTTTTTTTTTTAAATCTCTCACCCCACTCAAGGTCGAAGCCACTACAAGGAGTGGGGCTACATATTCTGGATATTCATCCTAGCGTTAATCTCCCCAACTAGCCTTCATTTTCCCCGAAATACATCAGGGAATCGAGCTAGTTGCAGTACCTCCAGTTGTGACTTCTTCAACACCCGACCTCAGCGGAGTTTGAACCGTCAATATTGGGTTCCCGAGCTCAATGCTTTAACCACTAATGAACTTAATGTGATGCAATGTAGAGAAACTTTTCTGAAAACCAAATAGACTTTTACTTGGAGTTTGATGCTTATCAAGAAAACCAACGAGGTGAGAGTACATACATTTTTCAGGTATCTTTTTCAATGTGCAATAGAAGAGAAATAGGAGAGTAGTTAGATATTTCAAACAGAGAACCCTTTTTAAAAACAGGAACAACTTGGGAAATGTTGAAGGATGATAGGAAAGTACTTGATGTGAAAGGTTAATGAACTATATTTTATAAATTTGATTTTTATGCAACTGAAATCATATGACCTCTCTTACTTGTAGCAAGGATTCAATAAAATTAAGTGTACAAACTTTCACGACCAAAAACTTTCGCGAATGGCATAAAATGAATTAAAATCCCCAGAAAAATTTCACAAATATACGCCAAAGTTAATAAAATGAAACAATTTTTACATGATAAGGCACTTAATTACATTCAAGTTTCATTACAGGTCATTTACCTTGGGAAATATCTTGCATAACAAAATATTTTCTTGACTGTGGAAATGTTATGTATATAAAATTAACCTCAAAACATTAGCCGAATATAAGGTGGAATGAAAATTGCCTGTTAAATAAATATTAAATTTTTACTGAGCTTTTATTGAGATTAGATTTTGTCACTGTTCAATTTAAAAAGATTATTGTTCCACTATTGTAGTTGAGATCAATGAAACTTTTTATTCTTTTGTTGATTTTATTTGAAAATGTATGAGCCTGAAGAGCCTACAAAGAAGAGAAAAAAACATTTTATATACTCGTATGCATATATATATATTGGTCATGGTTTACATCTACATTAAGGGTGGGGGAGTTTTCAAAATACTTTGCTTGAGGGGGGAGAGGCTGACCCTAGGGGGAGGCCTTTGCTTGGGGGGGGACCAGGGGGGTGGAGGACACTATGGACCCAGGATCCTAACATCAAAGGCAAGACCCAGGACCCAGGACTCCCAATTCAAAAGTCAGACCCGTGATCTGGGTGCCGAAAGTGTGCACAAAAATTCTCTAAACAAACAATTCTCTTGAAAAGATATATATATATTAACACACATCCTTTTATTCTTAGAGAAAATGATTTGACACTTTTTATTAAAAGAAATATTGATTAACTTACATTATCACACGTGGCACCAGCTTTGAGAAGTTAACAAGAAAGAATTCGCAGTTCTCCAAGCTACAATTGTATAAGGGAAAGGATCTGAATCCGGTGTCCCACCTATCACATAATAGGCTCCCCTGGTCTTGGGTCCCACCTGTTGTATGTAGGGTTGCAGGCCTGGTCGTAAGAGGCGTGCGATCGCACGCGCACGCCTCCGCACACGCCAAGATTTATTTACGCGTGTGGCAATCGCACGCCTGGCTTGTAATGACAAGTGTGATAACAAATGTTTATTTAAAAGTCAACATAAAATCTGTCCCAAAATGTTGAAAGTTTTGCTTCGAAAATTGTTCATGTGCTACGATTAAATTTTACAGTAACCGAACGAAACTTTGCTACCATTTCAGAAGTGGTCTCCGATCGATTTGGAATACGGTAGTGGTTTTGAATTAAAAATCAATGCTCACAAATTTTATTCGTTCGGTAGTTAAATAATAAAATCATTTATAAATTTACAATTTGATTCGTTTGGTAGTAGAAAATAAGTCTACTCAGCGAAATCCGCTGTGGAACGAAGAAGGAGCTTCGTGCGCGCAATTTTATTAAGTATTATTTAATTGTATTATATAGTTTTCTCTTTCTTTTTAACTTTTTTTTAAGTTACAAAAGTATGCGCAAGGTTGCAGTTTCGAAAAAATAATCTTTTATTTAAAAAAATAGCCAGCCAGGTGGTGACGAGTTAATGGAACGGAAACGTCTTTAATTTAATTCAAAAACCATTTGAACTTCAAATCAAAACAATGGAGAGTTATACATATTTTTTTTATTTTCAGGTTTTATTTTTCCTCTTTATTAATGTTTGAATAAATTTTATTTACGGTCAAACTGATCTTTATGGCTAAGTTTTGACGTACCGAATCTTTAGTGTTTTATTTTATTAAATTCATTCTCCGTGGAAATCACAGTATTTTTTACATATATGACACATTTCAAATTTGACTTGATTATCATACAGAATGAAGGTTGTTGATCTTAACTGAAAAAAATTGATCGCACATCTGTCAAAAATTTACACGAGCGCACGCCATAACTTATATCGTCAATTAAGGCGTGCGATGACCACACGCCTGCTAATTTTCTTACGACCAGGCCTGGGTTGGGAGTCCCGATTCCCGGATCTCACTTTTCTGGTAGGCCTTTTACCACGTTACAAAAAATCACCCACACGATTATTTAAAGGGAAATTAAGCCTTAAAATTTCTTTTCTGAATTTGAGCATGAAATACTTCATTTATCCTAGAGGAACACCTTTTTATGTATAAAAGGTATTCCAAATGAAAAAAACTGCTAAAGAAACAACTTAGTTAAATCGCCATTACAGCTTTCGTTATAAATATCATGACGTCACAGAGCGAATTTCATTTGCAGAAACATCAGACGCAGCACATGATGACATGTTTTTTACGCCTACGTTCTAAAGATACGAGAAACGGTAGAAAAACAACAAAGAAAACACGAACATAACATAACAATCTTAAACATCAAGAAACAGCAAAATGTAAAATAAGTTTATCGTTAACGATTCAAAAAAAACAAAAACAATCATACTGAAGATTTCATTTTTTATACATCTAAAATATTACACATTTGTTCAAAAACTCACCTACGCACATACCTGCTATAAATCTAAAACGAAATACTTTTTAATAAAGGTTTTATATCACAAAGAACACAAGAACTTTCATCAACAAAAACAAAATATTATATAGTTTATGTATATAATCCTTACAAAAAGAGTGATCGCACTGTGACGGCAAAATTTCCATCGCAGAGCACTGCAATGGCGTCCGTTGTTAGATACTAAATAACGAAAAACTGAGTATAGTTATCATTTAAAATAACTTTTAATGGTCACAGAAGATTAATGAGACCTTTCTGCAGCTAATATAAAAAGTTTTTGATAAAGGCTTAATTTCCCTTTAAGTAAGTAGTGCACAAAATAAATTTTAATACTTCACAATATCACTTGTTTACTCTGCACCAGTCTAGGAAATTATTGCACTTTCAAATAGATCCACTTTGCAAAGCTGAAAAACTACATTGCAATACACTAGTATTACGCAAAATGACACAATTGCTGTGTGTTAATATATATATCTTTTCAAGAGAATTGTTTGTTTAGAGAATTTTTGTGTAAACTTTTGGCATCCGGATCCCGGATCTGACTTTTGATTTGAGAGTCCTGGGTCCTGGGTCCCACTTTTGATGTTAAGATCCCCAGTCCCACCCTTGATTTTAGGGTCTTGGGTCCCACTTTTGATTTTAGGGTCATGGGTCGCGTGTCCCACCCTTGATTTTATGGTCCTGTGCCCCGTTAGAAGGGTCCGTATTGGTATGTCTCTGTTGGGTTCTGGTCGGTTCTTGGTGGGTTCCTGCTGGGTTCTGGTGGGTTCCTGGTCGGTTCTGGTCGGTTAATGTTTTATAATGTACGTGGTTATCCTTTTCCCATAAACTGTCACATTTATGTATACTTGGAAAATCTTTTCTTTACTTTTTATGTGGCGATGTCACTACAGCTAGCAAAGTTGATGTCGGAATCTCTCAACCGAAAGAAAATATTTCAACTTCAGCAGTCTACTAACTCTACATATTTTAACAAACACCCTTCTTTTAATCGGCAAAATGATGATCATGATGATGAATTTACTCTAAAAGATGTAATTTGAAAATAACCAACTTACCTTACCAATTTTCGATACACTTTTTGCATCATTCAAGATAGTGGCGTGAAATTTTCATCTGTTTTAACTATCTAAGAAAGAGAAAGTGCGAACTAATTCTGCTGGTGATGTGACAAAAAATCTTGCACCATTCATTCATTTTTTGTATGGGAGGGAGGAGGGGGGATGACCGTGTTGATGTTTTGGAATTTCTCGCTTTTCGTAGTTCTCAGTGAGGTCAGCCTAGCGTGAAAAGTAAGAAGCTCCAACGTTTCTTTCGAACATCGAAACATCAAAATTCGTAATCAGCAGCATCGTCCTCTGTTGAGGCTGACATCAAGCAGCAAACTGCCTACCATATTTGTTTACATGTGCTTTACTTTAGACCGCGGACCTCACTATATTTCTTGGATTTATTAAGAGGAAGGTAGGTAAACCTCAAATTGATCATCAGTATTACAAACAATAATGATGATAAAAAAAGGTGATTGATCCATTTTGTAAAGTAAAGTTAAGTTGGTAAGGTACCTAAAACTGCAATGAGACTACACTTGTATGCGGGATGAATTATTACCCGCGTATTTACAAAGCAGTAACGCGAGTATAAATCTTCTTCTGGTATTCGCCCCAGTCTTTTTACCCTGCTGCGCGGGATCAAAGAAAATAGAAATTTCAAAAAGATAGCAAAGATTTCTAGTGAAGTTGTTCAATAATGTTTTTAAACACTTGGGTTATGATGAGTATTTGCATGAATTCATAAATTATTATTATCGTAAAAGTTGATTTCTTCTGATATATTTAGGAGTTATTAAAGGAGATGGTTCTTAAAATATGAAAGAC
Organism: Turritopsis dohrnii; assembly: GCA_027922465.2. NCBI lineage: Eukaryota > Metazoa > Cnidaria > Hydrozoa > Anthoathecata > Oceaniidae > Turritopsis > Turritopsis dohrnii. Next base: position 1,831,243 of record BQMF02000007.1, read on the forward strand.
GTTTTAGCGATAGACATATGCACCATTATGTGATTTTATTGTGTTAATCAACACCACTCGGCTTGATGCTATTAATAAATTGAGAATGTTCATTAATGATTAAACTTTGATGGTAATATAAGAGATAATTTGGACTAGCATTGGTCATAGTTATGGCTGATCCAAGTGAATGTAATATTAAAGTTGTGTGTCGTTTTCGACCACAATCGGAAGCTGAAGTTAAAGCCGGTGGAGAATTAGTTATAAAACTCCCTTCAAATGAGACCGTTATTCACTGTGTATGTTGAAATTAATAAATATCTTTTTCGTTTATTATTATCATTACTTTTAGTTGGTATTTGAGTTCAGGGACTTGATTCTAATCCAAGGAAAGATCTACTACAAAATCTTCATTTTATCATTTAGGGAAGAGCCTACACTTTTGACAGAGTATTTAAACCAAATTCATCTCAAGAATTTGTGTATACGGAATCAGCTAAACCTATTGTTTCTGGTAAGGAAAATTGAATTTACTCGTAATATGTCGTCACATAAGAATTTAATAGAATGTTTTGGTATTGGAGACTATAAAAGAAAGATTTTCAAAATAATAAAAAGAATAATAAAGCCATATCTGTTTTGAATGGTAGTCTCCCGTGAAATGTAAACAATGTTTTGCTTTTAAGAGCATTAATTTTCTGTTTCTGAGTTTCTTTGTTAGCCAGTAATTTCTGTAATTGCTAATATAATTAGTAAATAATCACGGAAGTATGTTTTTCTTTCATGCTCCATATGGTGACATCATTATCAGATAATCCTTTCAAATTACTATTAATCACGAAAATCTATAATAGACTTGGTGCTTTCTTTCATGTGCTTTGGTTATTTTATTTCCTTCATTCCAAAGATTTAAATTCATTTCTGGCTATTAGTATTGATTTCAATGTCTATTAATTCTTAGTGTCATCATACATACAAGTTAGAAAAAATTATTTGTTGCTCAGCATGAATCACTCAGATTTGAAACATCTGTTTCAATTTAGTATTCATAGACAATTGTTTCACTTGTTTATTTATTCATAACATTTATCTGTCTTCCATCTGTTTGATAACTGTTTACTGCTTAAATAATGATGGCCTTATGATTGGGAATTATCAATTTATGAAAGTTTCATTCAGATGAATTATTTATTGTTTCACTAGATAATTTGTAAGAAATGCACAAGTATAGGTCTGGTGAACCTTACCCACGGTTGTTTTTCATGTTAAAAGGATTCTTTGTCTCAACAAGCTTACTTTATTTTTTTTCATTGCTAAGACTGCTAATCCTCATATTTCATTGGTTGATATGTTAATTTGTAAAAACTTGGCTTGAAAAATATTTTAAGTAGTTTAACCCCTTTGATTTATAAATATTGGTTTCTGGTTTCAAAACCTAATGCTGGTCAAACTTTTGTTTTTTAAAAGAAACATCATGACAAATAAAAATCATAAAAACGACCTTGACTACTTTATTCCAGTTTTTATTTGTTTGCTAAATATTTCTAATACTTAATTCTACTTATTTGTATTATCATGGTATTGTCAATTTTTTTAATTTGTGGGTCCTGATTATAAAAGTATTTCACATGATATAATTTGGAGCAATTTTTAGATATTTTAATCTAAACTGGATTTTTTTCAAGGATATTTGTGCAAAGCCTAATAACGAAACCATTTCGATATTGCTTGATGCCATATGTTTTTCAAACAGTCTACGAAAAAGTATGTAGCAACCTTAAAATCGTAGGATAGAGACAGCAACGAAAACCATACATATTTAATTATGACAAGGACATTATACTAGATTGCATTGTCAACAACTGGATCGTTTTAAGACATTGTTAATTGTGTTTTTTGAAATATATTGTGACTTGTATTTGAAGTGTACATGAAGTACACAATTTTTTTTATATAAGCATGGAAATTTGTTGCGCCATGAGAAACGATTTATCGTTACCGTTATTTAACATTTACGGAAACGACGGAACCTAAAATCGTTTCTGCAGATTAAGATTTACGGTAACGATGCGGTAACGACGCTAACGTTAAAGAAATAAAACAAGATTGTAAAGGGAGCTGGAAACTAAGATGCTTTTTAATTTCATTGAATAACACGAAAACTAGTCCTGCTGGTACCACTTATGTTTTCATATTCTTTCGTTAGGTGAACAAATGAATTCACATAACGAAGGAAATTTCAAAATTACCTTAGCAACGGTGGCCGTTCTCCCTAGCAACAGCAAATTGGTGAATAATCACTTAATATATCTAAGTTATCCTTCATTGTCAGCCATGAAAACTAATATAATAAGTTGAGCATGTTTTTGAAGAGCTTCTATGTGCACGATTAAAAGCGCGTCTTAACTAAGCTCTAGGAGCGTTGTGTAGCAAGCGCTAGTGGTCGCGTGCCTCGTAAATCACAAATATTTCGAGAGCTAAACATTAAAAAACACAAATGTTGTGATTATCTAAGGAAAAAGGAAATATGATTATGGGAAACGATGGATCGTTACCGACATTTGAATATTGCGTAAACGACACGGTAACGATCGTTTCCGCCAAATTTCCATGCCTGTTATAAGCAACTGTTGTTTTTTATCAGAACTCAAGTTGCTTAATTTTAAAGCCAAAATTCCTACTCAAGTTGCTTAACTAGTTGCTTAACTTTCCTAACTTATGAAATCGAAAGGATGTATATATACAACAACTTTATATAAAACGTTTAAGTCAGAAGTAAATTTGTGTCTGTAAAAATATAAAACATTGAAAACACAGATATCTTATTCCCGATATTTTGACTTTGCTATGTGTCTTTATCAAGTTTATATGTTCATGCTACAGTAGTAAGTACTATTGAAAATATATGAACAAAATACAACAAGAATAATAAAACAAGCTACAAAGGATAACATTGTGCCCATGTCTTCTTAAATCGTAAACAATATACATATGTTCATAATTTAACTTTTAACAAAATGTTTTTTAGTTGATTGAGAATGATCGAGATGATCGAAATATATTTCCAAAAAATTTTACATTGTCGTTTTATCATTTGATGTAATATACATATGATTATAAAGTTTTTGTATTTTACTTATTATTTACTTATTATTTTAATGTCTAGACTATCCATGATTGGAATAGAACAGACGCATTATACACTTTTGAAAACAGAATTGATATTGAATAGTTTTTGTGTAAAAATAAAAGATGTATATTTAAATTATGTATTATATATTAATGTATTATTCACAATCTGTTGGTGGCGGAATTTTACTAAGGCAATGGCAAACAGTCTCTGAAAGTGTTAAAGTGTATATTGTACCTTCTCAATTTATCATGCCTACATAATGCAAATATTAGGACCTTCCTTATGTAGCCATCATTGTCAACATAGACATCAATTTTTTTCTTCTTGTTATGCTTTTTACTTTGTTTTAAAATCGGAATAGATACTCTGAAATTACTTGATTTAGGACACTCAATCAGCAATTTATAATATGGTTCTTTTCAGCAAGATCTAGTCCTCCCACTTATATTTTCAACATTAAAGAAAACAATTTCAAATTCAATCTTGCAAAAAAAATTCTTACATTAACAGGGTAAATATGTCTATTTCCTGAAAAGTTAATTTTTCCCCTGTTGTCTTGTGCCATAAAATCTAAGTTGATATATAGGGAGTGGAAATTACATGTACTGAAACATTATTTTTACTGTCAACAACTTTGTTGTGTTCTTTCCATTCTTACAGTTTTTCCATGAAGAAACTCTCAGATAAGAACGTGGAATTTCAGCCATGAACATTGCACATTGTATGCACATATTTTATATACTTTTTTGGTTGCCTTAAAAAATTCACCATGTTTCGTAGATTTCATTTTCCCAAAAAACCTCTCACTGTCCACTTCAAGACTAGTAAACATGAATGGCTGAACTTATAATTCATCAGTTTGATCTGAAACATCCAGCTGACTGTGCAATAACATATCAGAAAGCATTGGAGTAAGTAACTATCAAGTGACTGGAGATGTAGTTTGTGGGCTCTAACCAAAGTTAAGAAATCAAGGAACAGCTGGTTGAAGTTGTGAAGAACATGTGCAGAAGTTCTAAGAGCTATATCAGAATTTAATGGGAGTTAATAGTGAAACTTTGGTAGGATTGCATCAGAAAATTTTCTTTATGTTGATAATTTTCATTGTTGTTGAGTGAATTACCTGTAGGTTTATTTGAAAAGTGTTAATCATGTGCAACAGAATCGTATGTTGGTAGCAATTCCTTCTATTATAAGTTGCTTTACAATACAATCCTTAACTCTTACAGAATATCTCTTCTTCTATTGAGAAACTGTTTGAGGCCAAATAGCTTAAAGAGATGTATATGAAAAAAGAGAACTGCAATGCTTTGTTCATATAGAAAGAATGGCAGTTTGGGAGAAGGGGTAGCTTCAGAAGACTTGGATATGAAGAAGTTAAAAAGGATATAAAAGGAAAAGGGTGTTGTTATGATGATGATATGTTATTAAAGTCAATGTTGTTTTTGAGGCTGTTGTTCAGGTTTCTTATATAACAACCAGACTACCTTGTTACACGAAGTTTGTAAAGCAAGTAATTAACGCGAAGTCGAAAATTTCGCGTTAATAAATGTACCATATGTAATGTCATTAGCGTACTAATGTACTGCAATTACTTGCTTTACACATTTCATGTAATAAGGTAAAAATACATGCATTTTGTGCTTTTTGTATAGGTAGGTTTTTTGGATTCATTCATTGCTTGCATCAGTAGTTTCTGATTGCTTGACTGAAAATAAAGTTTTATTTCACCATGTGTAATTTGAGTCCTGTCTTTAGTTTTAATTCTGAAACAACAGTGCATTGTTCAAAGTTTGTTTACTACTGCTGCTGCTACACCAAGAATAGCGTGTTTTGTTTAAAAAGAAGTGACAGGACCTGATATTAATCTGGCCTTGTTTATTAGGGTACATAAAATGTTTCCATTCAGGGTGTAGCCATGAAATTGATATTACTAGTGTATACTTCTGATTAAGGAAAACCACTTCAGTCCAAAATTCAACGTTATTGTTGAACATGAATGATAGACCGAATTGAGAAATCCTTTCTTAAAAGAGAATTAACATTAAAACTTCCTGAAAAACACATAAAAAGAACTAAATTCTTCCTAAAAAAAATTGGCATTGGACTGACAAGTTGAATTTATTCCTGTTGAATTGATGTAAAAAAGAATTTTGAGAAATATTTTTACAAGGGTTAGCTATTTATTTTTCTATCATTCCTAGGTAAACAAAACAGTTTTTTTAAAAGTAAATATTATTTACTAAAAGAATTTTGCACTCTTCATAAAATTTCTTTTACCAGTTGACAGCTATGAAAATTGTCACAGAATATAAAATGGTGTTTTTCTTCATCTTTTACTGTTATTCCATCAAGCAGATGTGAGGGAATCATGTAATTATTTAATGGCGCTCTCGGAAAATTTAAATAAATGAATAAAAGAAAAAATAATCAGTTAGTCAGTTTTCCCTATTGGTTCCTGAGATATTTCCCCAAAAACGTCACATTTGATTGGGGAGGCAATGTAATGGTTCCGTCTGTGATGATAAAAAAACTGACGTCACGCTATGTGCTACTATCCAATAATCCTACAATCCCCTCGCCTCTAAGTGGTTTTACGCGCAACTAAGAAGAACTTGACCGTAAATTTAAACTAAACAAGATGCCCTTGCAGGCATAAGGATTTCTGCAAAACCAGCTGAAGCATGAAACCCTAGAAATCTATGAAAGCATCAATGATACATACTATAGATCCAAAAAATATTAAAGCTCCTCTTTCCTGTTGAGCATTTTGAACACTTTACACACAAACGTTAACAAGATTTTATACTACTTTTATGGTTATGGAGAGACGATTGCTTAATGAATGAAACTTTAAGTATCAAAATGAAAGTAGTTTTTTCTTGAAAACAAACATATTATATACTGTAGATCCAAAATAGATAAGACAAAAATACTTTTAAAATAGGGCTTAACTAAAAACAACATAAGCTATTACATACAAAGAAAAGAAAGGTGCGAATCGTAACCATGGATACGCGATTTATATGACAGTTTTTTAAAAAAAGAATCTATGTATAAGATAAGAACGAAAGAAAAAAAACACAAACTTTTTCGAAAAAAATATAAGAAACAAATTAAAAAATTTATCGGAAATACTATGTTTTAAAGTAACTACGTATCTACCTAAGCTAGCTACGAAGCATTTAAAAATTTTACCTTTTAAAAGTTTAACTATGAGCCACTTCAATGAATTTTTGTATTTCTCAAGTTTGCCTCAAAGCTTTGCTTGGTCAGCTAGGATTATCTAGGATAAGCTAGGATAGGCTAGGAAGCTAGGGTAAGATAGGATCAGCTAGGATCAGCTAGAGGCTTGCTGACAAACCTCACACGGACCTCACTTTTACTCCGATGTACCCAGATATAAGCCTACAATTAAGCAAATGGGAAGATAAAGAAGCACTAAGAAGAAAGCTTACCAAAAGATAGAAGTTTCAAATACCGATGTTAGAAAAGAAAGTTTTCGATTTCTGTATTACCGCAATTACAACCAGTCACCAGAAGTTTCTCGTGGAAGAAACTTCGTGCTACGAAAAAATGGCTTTACGCATAGATGTAATGAATCCATGTAGGCGCACGCACGAAATTTCAAAAAACCGCTAGGTTTGGACAGCAGAAAAAAAAACAAAAAACAAGATGCCCTTGCAGGCATAAGGATTTCTGCGAAACCCAGCTGAAGTATGAAAAATGAAAGACTAGTGACACTCTTGCAATTTGAACATTGAATGACATTTTTGATCACGCACTCCCTAGGAATCCATGGAAGCATAACTGATATATGCTATAGATCAAAAATAGAACTATAATAGTTAATCCCGCTAGAAAGTTTGTCAACTTTTGTTCATTTCCAGGGATGATGGCAATTTACCTTTTAAAAAGTGTAAATAGTACTTAACTAAAACAAGAGAAGCTTTTTCATACAAAGAAAACAAATACGCATAAGGTGCGAATCATAACCATGGATACACATTTTATATGACAGTTTTTTTAAAAAAAAAAAAAGAAACGATGTAAGAGCGAAAAGAAAAAAAAACACATACGTTTTCAAAAAAAAAAATTAAGAAACAAAAAAAGCGAAAAATTCATCAGAAATACTATGTTTTAAACCAACTACGTATCTACCTAACTAAGCTAGTGCTACCAATCATTTAAAAATATAGCTTTTAAAAAGTTTAACTATGATATATGAACAACTTTGATGATTTTTTTGGTATTTCTCAAGTTTGCCTCAATGCTTTGTTATGTCAGCTAGGATTAGCTAGGATAAGCTGGAATAAGCTAGGAAGCTAGGATCAGCTAGGGGCTTCCTGGCAAATCTCACACAGACACAGACCTCACTTTTACTCTGATGCCCCCGGATATAATAAGCCTAAATAAAGCAAATGGTGGATAAATAAGCACTAAGGAAAGCCTACCAAAGGATAGAAGTTTCAAATACCGATGTTAGAGAAGAGAGTTTTCGATTTCTTTCTTACCGCAATTACAACCAGTCGCCAGAAATTTCTCGTGGAAGAGACCTCGTGCTACGAAAAAATGGCTTTCCGCATGGACGTGATGAATGCATGTAAACGCACGCACGAAATTTCAAAAAACCGCTAGGTTTGGACAGCAGAAAAAAAAGAAGAAAAAAAACCAAAGCCGGTTTTAATGTATTTCTTGCTTTCGCAGAAATCCAATAAAATCACTCTCTAAAATAAAAGTGAGATGCACACTCACTATTATATACTAGCATGTAGCTTTAGCTAAAATTGCCCCCGCACTCAAGCATTCCAATTTGTACAGACAGCAAGCTATACATTAATAATGGAAACGAAAACAAGTTTTTGGCCGAAAAAAAAATATTTTGGTTCATTTGAGACCTGATATGAGGCAAAATCAGTTTTTTAGGAAGCATGGCGGCATTACAAAACCAACTTGCAATATGCAAATCAAGTAGATCTACACTTAAACAGATGAAAATATGCACAAAACTTTGTTACTTTTTGTTATCTCTTAGGCCTAAGTCACACTGATGCTAATATACCTTTTAAAATGTGTAAATAAGGCTTAACAAGTAACATCAGAAAGTATTTGCTACAAACAAGAAAAATGTGTGAACTGAAACCATGGATACGTATTTTATAATTAAAATAAGATTTGTAAACATTCTGTAAGAGCCAAAAGAAAAAAAAAAAACTTTTTCAAGAAAAAAAAAATTTAAAGCGAAAAATCCATTAGAAATCTGCTTTTCAAACTTTGATTTAAAACAAAAAATAGCCAAAGTTAACATAAAAAAAACAAGAAAAAAATAAAAGAAGGTTTTATTGATCATGATCACACTATTTATGGAGGACAGTTAAAGAAGAAAAACACGAAGAACGACAATTTGTAATATGGCTTTCTTGTATACACAGAAATCCAATTTAAATCTTTTTGAGGAAAGATCCGCCAAAAATCAGTGCATTAAAGGGAAATTAAGCCTTAAAATTTCTTTTCTGATTTTGAGCATGAAATACTTCATTTATCCTAGAGGAACACTTTTTATGTATAAAAGGTATTCCAAATGAAAAAAACTGCTAAACAAACAACTTAGTTAAATCGCCATTACAGCTTTCGTTATAAATATCATGACGTCACAGAGCGAATTTCATTTGCAGAAATATCAGACGTAGGCAGCACATGATGGCATGTTTTTTACGTCTATTTTCTAAAGATGCGAGAAAAGGTAGAAAAACAACATAAACACGAAAATATTTATCATTCATTAACATAAATGTAAAATAAGTTTATCAGCAACGATTCAAGAAAAATAAAAACAGTCATTACCGAAGATTTCATTTTTTATACATCCAAAATATACACATTTGTTTAAAAACTGGGTATACGTGCACCTGCTATAAATCTAAAACGTAATACTTTTTAAAAAAGGTTTTATATCACGAAGAACTTAATAACTTTCATCAACAAAAACAAAATATTGTAGTTTTGTAATCTTTACAAAAACAGCGATCGCGCTGTGACGTCAAAATTTCCATCTCAGAGCACTGCAATGGCGTCCGTTGTTAAATACTAAATAACGAAAAACTGAGTATAATTATCATTTAAAATAATTTTTAATGATCACAAAAGATTAATGAGACCTTTCTGCAGCTAATATAAAAAGTTTTTGATAAAGGCTTAATTTCCCTTTAAATAAAATTATTGAATGAAAGATTTAGAGCTAAAACATATACAAAAATAAAATGTATGGTTGGTAAAATTTCGGATTTCAAGCTGTGCTTCAAAATCCTTGTCGTTCACTTCACTAAAACGACAGAAAAGTAACATGAAAAACGTCTAAGCAATTTTAGCATACAAACTTCCTAAATAACATAGTATAATATAATAATAAAATAGGAAAGAAATACAAGAAAACATTCTGTCTCCCACTTACAGTACCATGCTTTGAAACGGGAAAAAAGCAAAGTCAGCTAATAATTGTATACTACTGTGTAACATCAACACAAAATGTTGGAGGATGATGAAGATGAAGATGATGATAAACAAAATCGGAAACTGACATTTGGCTATCTCGTGAAACTACTATGCTTCCCTGCTCGCTGCGGGGGCAATAAGACTAGTAACCTGGGTAAAAATTTTTACCAAGTTTACCATCGAAAAGGATTTGTCAAACTCTCCTTTCCTGTGTGCGAACCCCATGACGAAAATTTCAATTTGGGAATTGGAAGTAGAAAAGGTAACCATGTAGAGCTAAAAAAAACTGATCACAAAAATGTATTGGTTCGTTTCGTTGCGATCAACCGTTGCAGAGATATCATCGATCAAAGATTTTGATGATGTCGTAGCCGCAGTACCATATAAAATTTAGGGCCAAATGTTGCGTCACCCCATCACCTGTGTCGCTAACCCTAAAAATGTCAGTTATCCCTATTGGTATTCAAGATATTTCCCCCAAAATATCACATTCAATTGGGGATGCAATGCAATGAATCCCCGTGATCATAAAAATAACTGACGTCAAGTGCCACGTGTTTTTATACTAATCGTGAAAAAAGTGTCTCTGGCCTCTACCTGATTTTATGAGCAACTAAGAAGAACTTGACTGTAAAATTTAATTAAATATATCACTCTTTAAAATAAAAGTGGGATGCAAACTCGCTATATAAATATCACAAGTGATCTTGCAAAAACAAATCAAACAAATAAAAAATCAACAGCTTATTTTTGGGCAAAAGCAAATTATTTTTACAGAACAAACTTTACCATTGACTTTGTCATAATATAAGGCTATAATTTTACGAACGGAAGGTTTTAGCCTCCATTTCCTTTGAAGTATCAAATGGTAACTACAACAATGCCAGATTGTGTACTCTGTTGTTGTGTGCATACATGCCAGTTCAGTGTGTTCATATGTAACTATAAGAAATGAATCTTGAAAAGTATAGTATATTGAATTGAGCAAACATATCCTTATATCCATTTTCTTCTAAATTTCAAACAGTATTCTATCACAATTCAAACTTAATGGAGCACCTGAGTACAAGTCTTTACTTGAAGTTTATGTTGATTAAATTGTTTTATTTTCTAGATGTTTTGGCTGGTTATAATGGCACCATATTTGCCTATGGTCAGACAGCCAGTGGAAAGACACATACCATGGAAGTAAGTATAAACAAAGATTCAAGCACAGAGTACAAAGTAAAGCAGTTCAATTTTCACAACGGAAATCCCTTTATAAAAATCTGATCTTTTTTCATCATCAGCATCATCCTCAATGCTACCTTGCGATGTTGTTCTATTATAAGTACTATTATGGTTAAAAGTGTAAATGATAGAATAGAAAAAGGATTTTTTTACAGTGAATTTTTTATTGAAAAGTGACTGAAAGTAAAATGTAAAATACTAAAATATTACTGATGTGCAAGCTTAAAAGCAGCAAGTTTTGGGGTTGGTATTTATTTGGAACTTGGAAAATATTATCTTTAAAATCTACATAGAGTATTATGAGAGAATCTAAACTTTTTTTAGGTATTTTGAAAAATTTTAAATGAAAAGTTTTATTATTCGGTACCTTTGTGTTTTAGATTTAATGCTGACCATACGAATAACAATTTTTTTAAATAGCATAATGTAATGGGTACACTAATAACAAAAAGTCAATTATTATCAAGAAATTAATAAAGTTCTTAAGGAAAGGAAATATGCATTAAAAGTGTCTCTCAAGTTTCTTCATTTCATCCTGTATAGAAATACGTTTTAGAGTTATCACTGTTTACTGAATCTGAATTTTTGTGTCCATTTCAAAAGCTATAGACCATTTTGTCATTAAATCTTTTTAGGGTATCATTGGTGACGAAACATGGCAAGGGATTATACCACGTATCATACAAGACATTTTTAATTATATTTATACAATGGATGAGAATCTGGAATTCCACATTAAGGTATACTATAACTTTCTCAAGAATAAACTTTGCAGTCTATTTCTTTCCTACTAAATCTGCTTACTGAAACACTAGAAAGTATACTGACCCACTGGTTAACAAAAATGTCTTAACGTCTTAACATCTATAAAATTGTGTTACTTATTTTGCTAGCTTACAAAAACCTTCAACCATTAGGTTGAAGTTTTCTGCAAGCTGGCAATCTGCTGAATTCTCTCAACAGTTATAATTTCTTCATTCATCAGGAGATTTATAACTGCAGCTATAACTGCATGCTGTTTGTCTGAAGTTTCACTTTAGTTTGGATTCTTTCATTCTTCTTATATTAATTGAATCCATAAGAAATCTTGATTTGTTACGGTAGCAGCGAAGCGAATACCGTATTAAAACACCCTTGGACTACTCCTCCTCCTCCTCCTCCTCCTCCTACTACCGACCGAAATGGCAGTTTAGCCTGTGCAGCCTACCAATGTCGCTTTCGAAACTGCGTAAATTGCAACTTAAGAACGGAGGCTAATATAATCTTTATAACTATCAAAACATTCTTTATATATACGTTCTTTTAGTATTTTACCATAGATTCCCCATTTCCAATAAACATTTTCCTATTAAAAACACGGTGGGGAACTTTAGTTGCACCTAATTTGAAACACGGTTAAAATAAACTTAAGCTTTGTTTTTGGTAACGTCTTGTGCTTCGAAGTTCGAAGCTCTCTTCTTCTTGCAGTTACAAAGATTTATCGAAATTCATCGAACTTAAACTTTTTAAAAGCATTTTACATTTTTTTTATATTTTGTGCGTGTGTATTTTGTTTGCTTGTCTACGAAAATGTCTTGGATTAAAGTTTGAAACAGTTTTACTTTGTTTCTTATATTTTTAGAAGACGTTTGTTTTTTTCTCTTTTCGGTCTTACAGCTTTCTTTTTATAAAAAAAAATCTGATATAAAAAAAACGTAGTTTCGCGTATTGTGCATATTTCTTTTGTTTGTATCAAATAGTTTTCTGGTGGTTTTACTTAAGCCCTGTTTACACTTTTTCAAATGAAAATTGCCTTAATTTAAGCCTAAGAGATAAACAAAGGTCGACAAAGCTTCATGGGGCTTTCAGACTAATTAATTTAGAATCTATTTCGTTTTGTACATTGCGAATTGAAATGCTGCTACCGTTTTGTGCCATATGGCTCTTGTTTTCTATAATACTCCCATCATTAAAGTTTTTCATATAGAGATTTAGCACTTTTGAAATAATTAAAAAGTGTGTTTTGACTATCGTGAAAATGTATGTCTTTAACTTGTTTTACATGGGTACTTGACACTAAATCTGAATGGTATGTAAACCACTTCCAGTAAAGTAACCCCTTAACACGTTCGCTACCGCAGCTTTTTCTGTGGCGGACCGTTCGTTCGGTGCTGGCAGGAAAACATGGCCAAATGGTTCAGTGCCACGGCTTTTTGTGGGTCATCAAAGTATTGCAAATAAGCCAATAAAATACAAGCTTACTTAAAGTTTTTCCTCTACTATGAGTACATTCGTAGTTGACAGTTTTGCAAGAGACTCCTACTACGGCTATACTCGTAGTTGACAGTCAGCGACAGAGCGGCTACTACGAATATTCTCGTAGTTGGCAGTGAGCGAACGGCCCGCTAGCACGAGTATACTCGTAGTCAGCAGTGAATGTGTTAAATTCTGAAATTCAAATGACAGTTCATAATAATCATGAAGGTAGTGGACTTAATAAGTAACAAAAATCCCAATTCCTGAATTCATCTGTAATCATACTTTATCATAAACCACTGATATGGTCATAACTTGATAATGATTTTGAGATCTTAGAGGATTGTTTAGGCATTGATTCTGCAGCAGCATGGCTGAATGTGAGCAAAGTGTTAACATTTAGCTTTGATATTTTTTTTTTATTTTGCAGTTTGCTCTCCTTCTTTTAGAGGATCTGAAATTCTATAAGTAAAACTTGACATCTATAAGCTTTAAAAAGGATTTAATTTATAACTGAACTTACTTTCATGTTGTGTATGAAGACATGTTTACATCCTCTTATGTCAAAATTTTCTTCATTGTCTGTTGCAGAGCCTTTATCATCATCATGATAACATGGGGTATATAATCAATATTTTTTTGGAACTTTTTCATCTTTAATTGATCTTATCTATCCTTGGTATTTTCAGTATAAATTCTTTATGAATCTCAATTTCTTTTCAAGAAAAATGTGTTAATATTCAATGCTATCCACTCGTAGTCATATTTTGTTATTGGTATCCTGCTAAATAAGTTCAATAGATGCTTGTTTGATTTCATATTGTTCTTTTATTCTTAGGTTTCCTATTTTGAGATATATCTAGACAAAATTAGAGACCTTTTGGATGGTATGTCAACTAATAGTTTTATTTTTTATCACAAACAACAATGTAATTTTATGATGTTGAGTTACTTTCGGGAGGGCTTTGAAATAAATCCTGATTCAGTTGTGTGTTGTTTCCTTTTCAGTGACCAAGACAAATTTAGTTGTGCATGAAGACAGGAATCGTGTTCCATATGTAAAGGTATGTTCTTTTTATGAAACCTTATATCGAATCAAGAACTTTAATGGAAATACCAGTTATGACAGAAGCATTATCTTGAAAATGCATCAATTTGATTGTGTGTCCTTTTCTTTTCTTTTCTTTTTTGATGAGTGGCGTCCTGATATATTTTTGCAGGGTGCCACAGAAAGATTTGTTTCCAGTCCAGAAGAGGTTTTGGAAGTTATAACTGAAGGAAAAGCAAATCGTCATGTCTCTGTCACTAGTGAGTTTCTGTAATTTGTTCTCTCTTTAAGATGATAAAAGGTGATTATTTATTTTCTTAAAGAACACAGAGTACAAGATTTTGAAGTAATACGCTAATGTAATATTGTTGCTTTTGTGGATGCTAGATGTTCATCGATAATTTTGATTGTTTTTATTTAGATATGAATGAGCATAGTTCAAGAAGTCACAGTATATTTTTGATAAATGTCAAGCAAGAAAACACAGAAACACAAAAAAAATTAAGTGGAAAATTATATCTTGTTGATCTGGCTGGTTCAGAGAAAGTAAGATAACTTTTTGGACATATTGTTCTTCGCTTATTTTCTATGATTAGAGGAAATTGGTTTGTTTCTTACACAGTTTGCTACTGGTCAATTGAATATTATGTTCACAATGATTTTAACATGTTTTTTGTGAAACTTTTACTCTCCATTATCATAGGTAAGCAAAACAGGAGCTGAAGGCGATACACTAGAAGAAGCAAAAAATATAAACAAATCGTTGTCAGCTTTAGGAAATGTCATAAGTTCACTTGCTGAAGGCTCTAGTACATATATACCTTACAGAGACAGTAAAATGACAAGAATACTGCAGGAAAGTTTAGGTGGAAATTCACGAACGACAATTGTCATATGCTGCTCACCTTCATCATTTAATGAAGTGGAATCCAGATCTACCCTACTATTTGGCCAAAGGTAAAGTACTCAATCCTCTGTTACTTGCAAATTTGTGGCAAAACTTAAAGAAGTTAAGTTTAGAAGATGTTGAGAGGTTCTTCATTTGGCTTATAAGTTTATGGTTCCACACTTTAATTTAGCTATTCATCATTTTATAGCCTCAATATTAGGTTAACTGGTTACTTGTTATATTTTTTTGTTATTACTCTGAATAATGTATATTTATTTAGTTTATGTTTTCTTGTAAATGATAGTGCTCGACACTTTCATAGAGCTATTTACATATTTACATATTAGTAGAAGAAAAAAAAGCATTATTTTGTTTGAACTTGAAGTTTCATGCCTGTATTGCAGGCCTGATATATAACCAATAAATCCTGATAAACCAGTACTGGTGTGCTAAACATAACTGGATAAATCAAATTAAATCTACTGATGAAAAGAAGATCCTTCACATCTCATTACATATTACCTCCTTTGTTGATGACAGTAGGAGAAATATACACAGTACTGGTCACTCACAATGAAAATATTTCAGTTTTACAAAAGAAGCTTTGTTAAACCTTCTGTACTATTTCATTTAGGGCAAAGACTATTAAAAATACTGTGGTTGTCAATGAAGAATTGACTGCAGGTAAATTTAAGTGTATAATGAAAACTCCAGCATAGTCACATGCTAGCCACAGATTTATTTGAAAAAACTTTGTCTCACAGTTTATTGAAATGACAAGTTATTCTTCTTTTTCTCTGTTATGATTTGACATTCAGATGAATGGAAAAAGCGTTACGAAAAGGAAAAGGAAAAGAATGCAAAACTACGTGCAATGCTGCAACATCTTGAAAAAGAGTTGAACAGATGGAGGAAAGGTAACATTTTGTGTTCATTCACACCTTTCTCGTTTTCCTATCATGAAAGACATAACATTTTGTGTTTATTCACACCTTTCTTGTTTTCTTATCATGAAAGAGATAACATTTTGTGTTCATTCACACCTTTTTCCTTTTCCTATCATGAAAGAGGTAACATTTTGTGTTTATTCACACCTTTCTTGTTTTCTTATCATGAAAGAGGTAACATTTTGTGTTTATTCACACCTTTCTTGTTTTCCTATAATTACTTTCCTGTTGAAATAGATTTTACATTTACTACATTTACATTTATTATGTTTACTACTGAGCAATCAAACATCAAGGAACCTTTATTGATCAATACCCTTAAAATCAGAATGTCAAAACTGTACATGTAGTCTCAATTTTTAAATGGTAGAAACATCGTGGTATCATAAAAACGTGTTTTTTACTCAGTATTACTGTTTATTTATTTTAACTTTGTTATTGCATAGAGCTGAAGATGATTTATGAATAAATCGAAATATATTCTCAAAAATAAAATTAATCATTGTTGGTCCTCTCAATTTTTCATTCCAGTTTTCATTTTCGATTTTCTCGGAAGGTCCCTTGAAGTTTTGTAAAAAAGAGGAAAAAAAAAGAGAAAAAAAAGAACAACTTCTGTTTTTACTGTTGAATTTAAACTTCCTTTATTTTTATAGCTCTATGAACTTGATTCGAAAATGTATTTCTTGTGTTTAGGTGAAGATGTACCTGTAAATGAACAACTAAACACTTCTGACAAGAAACGTACTAGCGAAGTACTTGAGTTGCTTGAATCACAAAATGCTCAACAACCTGTGGTTGATGCTAGAATATCTGATGCACAAAGAAAGAATTTTGATGAAGAAAGAACAAAGTTGTACAAGCAAATTGATGAACGGGTATCTAATAATTCTATGAATATTCCTCTCACTTTGATTTATCAAGATCATTTTTCTCTGAACAACAAACGTAGCAATGAATTACAAATTTATTATTATAACTTTTGAAATACTGTTTTGAAAAAGTCACAGTCACAAAAATTCAAAAGATTCTGTGTCATACAACTACATTGAAGTCATTTCTCTTTCATGTTTTAGGATGATGAGATCCAAGTACAAGCAAACCTGATCGAAAATCTGCGTAATCAAATAACAGACTTAGAAGAGGTCGGCAACTTTTTTCGATTAAATATATTCTAGACAGAAAAAACACCCATTTTTTAAAGAAATCATGAAAGAACTTTCTTAAAAATTGTTTAGTTTGCTGAAGATTGCCTGCGACGCAGGCATGAAACTTTAAGTTCAAACAAGGCAACCGTTGTTTTTTCTTATACCTATATATATATAATTAAAAATTGTTTGTAAAATACAGAAACTTCATTAAGTTATGATGTTAATTTCGTCATAGACGCTGGTGTTCACAAAAGCAAATGCTGAAAGTTTAGAAGGACAAGTCGGTTCCATAGCCAAAGAACACGATGCATCGAAAAACGAAGTCAAAGAAGTATTACAAGCCTTGGAAGAGTTGGCTGTAAATTACGACCAAAAACTTCAAGAAGTTGATCAAAAAAGCAAGGATAATGAAATGTTACTGGATGACTTAAACAAGGAGCAGCAAAGTAGACAATCCCTTGGAAAAGAGCTAGAGGTCCTGCAGGAGAAAATGAATTTGATGACCAGGAAGGTTACTGAGATCACTAATACTTTGTTAGGAGAGCTGGTAAGTCACATTTCTTACAAACTCATTTGAACTAAGTCACTATCATATCTTGCAACACTTGATATAATACAACTTACTTGTTTTTCAAGAGTGACATTGGCAATTTTCTTGGTGGTTCTGTAAGCGGAATGAAGGTGAGAGCTTGTATTACATAATGCAAGAGGATACCAGGGATACTACTTACTAGCTAAGTCTGGATCTCCTCTTCATTGCATACATTTTAATCGCATAATTATGTACACTGTACATCTTTTCCTAATAGCGTCCTGAAATCGAAAATTCCTCACAGTTCGATGAAGAGTTCACTATAGCCAGATTGTATGTTAGCAAGCTGAAAACAGAGGTTAAAACCATGGTGCAGGTATGACCACTTCATCAGACAGGTGCGAGGCTTGTTTCTAGAACACCAGTAAAATATCACAACTTCCTTCAATCTCATTAAGGTGAATGGTCAGCTTGAGAAGTCGCAAGTGGAGAGTCAAGACAAGTTGGATGCGTTTGAAAAAGATTTACAGTCTTATAAACTTACTATCGCCCAGGTATGTTTACCTTATCAGTAGTGACGCTTTTACTGTTGCAATATTTTATTAAAGAATGGACGAAACAAATTATCTAGGAAATGCGTGTTTTGCTTATAATAGCGCTCAATAAGAATTATACCATAAGTTTAATAACTGGTAAATGGTAAGAATTATTCGTGGAAGACAACTAAAAAAAAAACGAATTAATAGTTGGTCATGAATACAAAAGGGAAAATGACAAAATGCATGGTACACACCGTATCTCCATTGGATTTTTAACAATTCTTTGAGATTTTAGAGCATTTTGTCGGCAATTAAACTTCACGAAAAAGTTCATTTAAAACACGAGTCGTATAACCACATTCAGAAAAATCCAAAACTTCTTCACTCACTATTTTTCGTTTTCGTCTGTTTTTATTAAATGTATTATTTTATAAGAATCACAGGGCTTCGTTAAAACAACTAAAACGATATATCATTACTTCGGTTACTTGAAGTTATCATGGGCTGTTGTCAGGATTTGAGAGGAAATAAGTAGACTTGAAGCACTTAATAAGAAATGTACATTAATCAAAGTCTATTTTGTCGTTTTTGTATCTTTTAAAATAATTTCGGGAAAAAATACAGTCACGCCTTAAAAGATGTTTCGTGTTTCAAAATGACGATTCTAAACTGGCGTTTAGAAATTGCTGTAGTGCGTTCAAAACCCTCGTTTAAAACCATGAGATTATTGCTATCGAATGGTAGACAGATCTTTGAGCGTTTCAACATCAGAAAATATACGCTGGGTTTTTGAATGCAATACATTTATTTATTTGCCATTTCGTGAAGTCACACATTCTGTTTGCAGGAGCAGTACATCTGCTTACCACAGAGGGTTTTTTGTGACAGTTCCGCTTCACCTCAATATTTCAATGTTGAATAATTGAAGCCCTTCTATTTCTTACTTTCTTTACTTTAAATTTTCCTCTTTGTTTAAAAATCTTTCTCTTATTGTGTTACTAATGTCTGTGCTAAACTTTTTTTCACTTGTTTCGAATAGAAAAAGGAAGAAGGTGTTCTGAACAATTTATTCAGGGTTTATTTGAACCTTGCCAATCGCTTATTCTTTTCATTTTGCTCTCCGTCGCGGTGGATTTTTTTATGTAAACTTTTGTATTGTTTTCTCTTTGTTTGTTGGCTGCAGGGACGTGTTTTTTATTAGATTTTTCACCAGTTAGAAAAATATGCCATCGTCGAACGTATTTAATGCTCTTCTTTATTCATAATTAATGCGACGGAGGAGGGTGTTATGAGAGCCATCTGTTGTGAAAAAAAGTTCTTCAGAACTATATATGAATACTATTGTGAGAAATCAAATATTTGCTGAAGAGAAATTCTTTTACAGTGAGTGAAAGATGTGTGTATCTTCTTCGTATGTTCATTAATAGCAACGGACATCTACAGTTAAGTTTCTCAGCAGCGCCGACAACATCAAGATCAATCAATCAAGTTTTCGATCAACTTTTTAAATATTCAGAATTCATCGAAAAAAAATAATGTGAAATTCCTATTGAATGTATTCTCTTGCTATTGATTAAAATTAAACACATTTATTTACGAGTGGCTATGAAAATTCTCTTCAACACAAACTGATTGAACAATACACTCAATCGAAGCAGACGATAACACACTATCTTCACTTCTCATTCCACGCTCTGGTGATTGGCATTTCCTTCTATATCATTTACATGGATATTTGTTTGTGGTGAACAAAGTTTTTTTAAGAAACACAACGAATCAACCTGAAGGTGTTAATGGACATGTTACACAAGTTTTTCCGTCGAACCCGGGAAAGCTTTCGTCGTTCGAAGAATAAGAATGTGGTGGTGGAGAATGGTTTAGGCGAGAAACGCGAACAATATTCGGTTGAAAGTAACGAAAGTTCAGTGCCGGCTGTTAGCTCATTAGAGATTTTCACGTCAACTGACAGTACAAGTAAAAAAGTGACGTTTAAAGATTGTTCTGAAAGCACTGACGAATTCACAGACGAGCGCAATGGGCAAGTACTCTTTGATAACAACGTGTTGGAAGCTATTCAAGACGGACAGTTAAGCATTGCAGATTTCCTGAAAGACCCGGATGTAGATAAAATTCAGAAAGTTCGATCAATGAGTGACAGTGGTGTAAGCAATTCGACTGACAATTCGAAACCTTCACTATCTAGTACCGGAAAAAAACTCTCTTTACTAGATCGAGCACACTCGATGGCGGTTAGACATAACACCCGTAAAACGCCTGGGCCAATGTCACGGCAAGAGCCTGTATATGATCATACTGAAAATCAGCCATCAAAATCTCCAACTAAACAAACCGATAATGCCGATGTCGACCATTCAGCTGCCGTTGTTACGAAGTCTTCCCCTCGCTTCAGTAAGTCTTTAGAAGATCTTGCTCAAGAAGTTTTTGGTGAGCAATTTCAGTCGTATTTGGAGAGCGCATCGAAGTCTCCCGTTAAAATATCTGTATCAAAAGACCACGGTGGCGTCGAAAAAAAATCACCCAAAGCCCGGCCTGCTCTCGTTCCACAGCTTCAACTTTCGTTATCGTCAGAATGTTCTTTCGATGAAAATCTATACCCTGGCAGTGGAAGATTTGCGAAATCCTTGTCACCGCGTTATGTGGCTAGTAACGAGCATGGCAATCACTTAAAAATCGTTAAAACCGATCCTATAACTCGGAAACAACACAGAAACAATTGCCGCAATTCTTTAATGCGTACACAAAGTTCACCAAGGCAACAGCGAGGTAGTAGACTACATCGGTTAGTCAAAGATCAACCGATCGTTCAATCTGTTGACATTCCTATTTTGTTAAACGGACAAGATAAGCCAGAAAAAAACCTGGAAAGCTGGAATAATAAACTGGATTTGCGTGCCGGTGGGTCTTTACCGACAGTCGACGGAGAAATGCTTGTTATTGTGGAAGAAAAACACGTCATCGACGACACACGTGAATACGTCAACATCCCATCCAATACAGTCTATCAAAACCTTAGCAAGTATCCGTCTAGGTTCCTTCGAAAGCTTTCGACGTGCGACTCACAATTTGTAAATACTGGTAGTTGTAGTGATATCGAAGAGTCCGAGATCAACGAATCCACCGTCATGGACTTTCAATTTCCGCCTCCGCCGCCCAATGATTCCACTGACATTCAATTTGATGATAGTGAATGGGACGTGAATGAAACGCCTTATTCATCTCAAGAGGGCGTTTTTGTTCGTACTAATTCTGACCCACTCATCGATTCCTTAACGACTATAATTCCGCTACCAGAAGACTTTCAAACCCTTTTACCTGCATTGACGAAAGCCTTTAGTGAAATAATCAGCGAAATTATCGCTTCAAGAAGAAAACTTAGTCGTATACTCAAAGCTATCAGCATTCATCAAGAAATTCTAAAGGAACAAAGTAAACAGATCCAGCTACAGGCGTTACAGATTTCTGGACTTCAAAAAACCACAACCAACTCAACCAATCAGAATCGTCAGAAACGCCGCCCTCAAAGCGCACGCACCCATCGACAAAGTCGCGAAATGGTGGAATTGAACTTAACACTCGATAAGCTTTTGCATCAATGTTCTACGTTCAAAAACACTCCACGTAATAGTGAAGATAACACAGCTGCTGATCTGCCTCAGTACACCATCGATCACACCTCGTGTGACACAGGTGTTAATGTTGTTGGTGTTAATGACGTCAGCGGAGCAGATGATCAGCAATATTCCAATTTTCTTGTGGAAACAGTCGGAGACCGAAAAAGTCGTCCAACTATACATCGTTCGAATTCGCTTCCCGTAGATACCAAACACAGAATGAATGATGACAATTTCAAGTCTTGAATACACGGAGGAATTTTCTCAACACATAAAATTGTTTCGTTGTTTCAAAATAGAAGGATCAGGAGTACGTTTTTTTTTCCTGATGAGGCTCGACATGAATCTGTGAAATATTTTTTTCTCACAAAAACTAGTACTGAAATACTTAGCTATCAAAACTTCTCGAAAGTGTTAATCAAAAAGAAAATTCTATTCCTTTCGTTTTTAATGTGGAAAGGACTGTACTTGGGAATTCTTTATTGAGATGGTGTAGATGCTTGGCTTAATAAACGATGCTGAGATGCTCCACAAACGAGCTTGTGATTTTATTTTAACAGTCTTAACTTGTAAATGTTTTTGTTGATAAAGTTACTTTTTTGGTAGCTTAAAGTAGTTTTGGTACTTTCTTCAAAATGTGATAAGTTTTTTCCGCTTTCCCAAATTTAAGAGACTACCAGGGGGTAATACATGATTTGAATTTGGGCGGCGCTAGTGACACGTGAGTCTCGCTTTCTAGAAGAGCCATTGCAGCTTTCTAGGGTTCTGGGTAGTGGGCGCAGTAAATTTTCGATTTGGGGCCCTAGGTCTTAATCTTACTGTAAGTTAACGTTTTAATACTCTTTTTCTTCTAGGAGAATTAAGCGTGTTTCAGAAGGTAGATTGCTTACCAACAAATAATCTCTGAGATGTCCTTTACATGTGCTGGCGCAGAGATACGACTCCTTGTTTGCCACCCAGTTCCTCCTCTGCCATGTTTATTTCGTTTTCGATGCAGTTGCCTTCTGATCACGCGTGTTAAGAAAAAAAATGATCAATTCAATCATCCATGTATAAGAGAAACTTTTATATCCATGATTTAGTGAATAAAGGAACGTTTAAACATGAAGAAGTGAGGTTTGAATTTGGGCGCCCTGGCTGCTTAGAAACTTTAGTTACTGAAATAGTTTTAAGCAAACGAAATAGGTGTACTTATATTGAAAGTTTTCGATTAAGGTTTTATCATAGCTTATGTGCACAGTGCTTATAACATTTTATTTAAAGTTTGTCGTACTCCGTCTTTTCTCAGGATGACCACGTTACTCCTTGAATTTTTGATCGTTTAAGAACAAATTTCATTCTATATTTTATCACAAACATGTTATATTGAACAATAAATTACTTTTCCAGTTGAAATACGGATAGAAACTTTTATCACAGAAAAACATCCGAGTACTCTGAGTACTTCTGTTTAGTATAACTAAGTGAATAGAACTTTAATTTTTTTTAATTCGCAACAAAATATACATTTTCTCATTTTCAGTTTAACAACCAGACCTTTCTCTAACTACCCCCAACCCTGTTTTTGTTAAATCGCTATTTATTATCAGTTGCGCTTAATCGCTATAGGACACAGAATATTTTAACAAAACAACAAACTAACGGTGAACTAACTGAACGGGTTTTCTCACAGTAGAACGTGATTGGTTACTGTATTAATTTCTCGTTCAACATTTCGCATATGGCAATTGAAAAAGGTGCGATAGTATCGTCAACTTTGAAGACCTTTTCTTGGTTGTCGCAGTAATGGCCCAAAGAAACAAGATCATACAGCGAAACATCTTTCATGTTTGTTCACATAGAAACTAAGAAAACAAAAAGTCTATCACCGTTCTTGAAAACAATTGACCAAATAACCCATTACTTTATCACAACTTGTTGACTTGCTCGTTGCCTTCCGTTATATTACAATATCAGCTTTTCATTACTAAGTGATGCTTTATTATTTTAATTCCTGGTACATGGATTAATAACAATTAATTCCTGGTACATGGATTAATAACAAGGCAATCATAAACCTTTTTTTCAGCATGAGGCGAAGATGCAAGTTCTCCTTGAAAACGTGAAAGAAGTGGAAGGCAAGAAGCGAATACTGGAGGAGGCCGTCGACACATTGAATGAACAGTTGGCTAAGAAAACTGCCAATGGTATGGATAAGTCATTTTTCAGAAACCATGGTCATCAGAAGTGTCTCTGGTCTAACTGTCTAAAATAAACCTCTAGTGACAGATTTGTGTTGTTGTTGCTGTTGTTGTTTTCACTCTCTAAAGTTCAATGATTACAAAGGTTTGTTTAATTTGAATATTAGTTTTCACGAATTTTCGTTTTATTTACAGAACAAATGCAACTTGAAACATTGAAAGATAAGGAACAACAACATGCTAAAGGAATGCTTGATGCACAAGCTCTTAAGGTTATATTTCTTTCCATTATGTGAGATACTTCGAATTTTTCGTAATTCTTTCGTCTTTGCCTTATTTTGAATTTGAATGTTTTAATATTTTTTATTTATATAGATTTTTTTCATTGCAATAAATGTTTCTGTGAATAACATCAGACCAGGTTTCGTCTCGTTTCCAAACTCGACAATTGTTACATTCTTCAGCATGATAAAAGAAAACCATAAAATATCTTTCTCCCTTAGTTATCATTTCCTTTTGTAAGCAAATAAATCAAGATACTAACTCAAGTTGGAAACGAAGCGAAACCTACTCTGGCATAATTCATGAAAAGCTCTTTTGTTTTTTCTTTTTTTTTTTTTTTTTTTGAGGGTTGTTCTCCGTTTCGGTTTTTCTCCACCAACAAACTAATTACATCATCTTATGGCTGTCAAAAACTTTTAATTTCAACATCTATTTCAACATCTATTATCACCTTGCTAAGTTTTAATAAAATTGTGTAATCGAGTTAAATCGGCATCATTCTATTCTTTTTGAAGGATACCATTATTTACGAGTTGTTGATTGGACGATCTTGGCAGCCATGTTGCCCAGCCTTTTGGTCGACTTTAGTCCGACTGTTGAGTGGTCTTTATAGACGTGTCTACCACTTCGTGTTGTTCCTACCTATCTTTCATGCAGTATGCATGTTTCCAAAGACACAATTTTTGCTTGCTTTTTTGGTGTCGTAAGACATCGGCGCTAAGAGAATCTTAACAGACCGTTTCTTTCGACTGCGTTCTGGTTGAAAGAACGATGCGATATGCAAGTTTGCTCTCGTTGACCCAGACAGAACTATCAAAGTTTTGGTCTAGCGATGATCCCATTTAAATATGTTAACGAACTGCTGATTATTTTAATTTTATCGTAAAACAGACATGTACAATTAGAGAAAAGATATTGTATTTATTTAAGATTTAGGATATGATAATAGTATTTTTTTATTTATTTTATTAAAATAAGTACTGTTATTTTTTCTGCGAAATTTTTAGTATTTATAATTCGCGACACAGCAAGGAAAAGATGATGGCGTCTTGTGAAATACTTTTAGTTTTGAAATGACCATTGGTAAACATAGTTAACGAAGCAACATCCCAGTGGGCAAAATATTCAAAATGTCGATGAAGAGGATTTTTATTGAAATAGTCTATATATACTTCATAGAAATGCACTCCTTTTAGAGATTTTTCAACAAATTTGCCCACTGGGAAGCTAGCACAGGAAGGAGTTGCTGTCCTATGTTTTTGTTGTTTCTAGTAATCGAGCGTTTCAACGTCCTCATCACTTCTGAACCAGTGAGCAAAATCGTCAAAAAGTCTCTGCGATGGAGAGCATTTTCATTGAAATAGTGTGTATATTGCTATAGACATGCACTCTTTCGCAGTGCCTTTTAAACATATTTGCCCACTGAGGAGTGTTGCACTTGTATAACATCAGCGAAGCGATTTAGCTAGCATTTATTTTTAAACTATGATTGATAAACGAATAGAATTTTCTTTCGAATTGATATTATGTGTTCTAAATCCATTTGATTGGTCTACCTTTCAAAATTGTGTTCTTGATTGGTTCATCAGTGTAGTTCGAAACACTCATGTTTATTACATGCGTTTGCTGGATGACGGTTTCATCCTTTTATGATTTAATTTCTTTCGTAGGAAGCTTTGGAGACGCAGATGGAGAGTCATAGGGACGCTCACATGAAACAAGTGGGAAGCCTGCGAGACGAAATACAAGAACAGTCAAATATTATCCACGAACTAAAAGAGTAAGACATTTTTTCCTTGCCTTTTTTTCAACCAAATGTTTGAAAACCAGGAAATAACAGTGAACGAACGCGAAAGAGGATTGGTTATGAAGTTTCTGTGAAGACTTTTGAGATGTTTCGGGAGAATTGAGTTCCCAATTGAACAGAAGTTAAATAAGTTAAAATTAAGTGAAGGTTTTAGTAGGAATCTGTTCATAGTGCGATGATAGTGTATTTAGTGTTTTTTCAGTTATTTAGATGTTTGTACATTTGCGGAATTTCATTACAAAGAGAAAAAAAATAGTGCGATGAAACCTTCACATGAATTGGTGTGCGCTTTACATAGCTGCTATTTTAATCTCGCTTGGTTTGTTTTTTTAGCATAAATCAAAAGAAAGGCCTAGAAGAGGAACAAATTAAGGTGAGGTTTTTTTTCTCATCTGCCATCGATGCACAATTGTTCCCACTAGTTTAATTCCACATATTTAATTCCACATATTTATTGATTTTTATTGACAGACTGAAAATGAACGATTGCACTCGGAAATTAATGCATTGAAAGGAAAATATCAAGAATTGCAGTAAGGCCTATTCATTACATCATTGTAGTAACAAGTAGAAACCTTACCTGAATAAACATTCCACCACACATGTTTTAAAGTTTATTCCACCACAAGTTCTGTAAATAGTCTTTCTTTCCGTTCTCCGTTCTGCGAATTTAATTTAAAGATAATGAACTAAAAAGAATGTGTCAACAGGTTTTTTTTTTTAGTTAATCTCTACGAGGGAGCCAATCATTGTTTTACTTTGTTCGAACGCTTTGTTATTAATAAACAGCTGCGCTTTCCCAGACCATTTCTCCTTTGTTCTATTTCTACTGACATCAGCATAGTGGAACCCTCAGCTCTACATATAACAGTTCATTATCTTTTCCCATATTTCCCGTACGGCTACTTGTCATGTTTACCTCTTCTTCAGAGTTCTCAATACGAAGAAAGAACACGCGCAGAAGGACCTTCAAGGACTAGAAGAAACTGTCGCTCGTGAATTGGCAACGCTGAATAAGTTAAGACAGATGTTTGTGAAGGATTTACAATCCAGAATGAAAGTAGTAAGGAAAAGTATTCGATAAACTATTCTCAACTTGGAAACGAGGCATTATCTACTAGATAGTCAGATGCAATGTTTTCTTTCCAAATTTACATAAGGGGATTTGAAATTAGCATCATTGTGTGGATAGAATATTTCAGTTTTGACGTTGATATTTTTCTGTTGTGTTGTTCATAGATAACTGGTGATAACGAAGTAGATGAAGCAAATAGCCAAGCACAGAAACAAAAGATTTCTTTTTTAGAGAACAACTTAGAGCAGCTCACAAAAGTGCACAAGCAGGTGAGATTTTCTTCTCTTAATCCATAGTTCACAATAGTGCACAAACAATCGATATCGGTTGCGTTACTTTCCAATCATCTGTAAGATCCGACGTTTGCTAAAAACTTTGTGATAATAAAGCGACTGATTCAATTCAGCTTGTGAGAGACAACGCCGACTTGCGGTTAGAATTGCCCAAACTCGAAAAGAGATTGAAAGCTACTCAAGAACGAGTGAAGGCATTGGAGGCTGCTCTAAAAGACGCTAAAGATGGCGCCATGAAAGATAGGTCCAGATATATCAAAGAGGTACCGCTTGTTAATCGTACTTTATTCTGAACTTTCTATTACTTAGTTCGTTTGTTTATCACTTCCTTTTTTCCGAATATGTTAAAAATTTAGGATTTTGTTCACAGAAATATTATCCAGTTATTTGCGAGGATGGGAATCTCCGTTTTAACTTAATGGGTTTATGTATCAATTTGTCAATTTGTCTCTTTTCATTCTTTTTTTTAGGTTGAGAAATGGAAACAAGCTTACAACAAAACTTCACAAAATCGACGTATTCACCAGCCTCAAATCGCAAAACCAGTCATCCGTCCTGGACAACCTACTAGTGGTGGTAGCCTTATGGGCAGTCACGCCGTTATTCGTTCTGTTAATATGAACACTAACAACTCTGTCGATTCTAATTACGATACGTCTTCGAGACAAGGCGCTGTAGTAGTTCGTAGCAGTTCTCCGTCTAAAATACCGATTGTACCATTGAATTCCGCCCAACCGATTATCAAAGGTGGAACTTACCGTGACTCAGAGATGACTATCGGTGGAACAGGCGTAAGTCAGCGCGTTAAATCTGCTGTTGGGGCGGATTTCTCTTCCAGATCAAGACTAAGAAAACTTGGCAGGTTGGTGAAAATTTTACGTGGAGTTAACCGCTGTCTGTAAATACAAAGTTCACTCTCGTGTTATTGGACTTAGAACGCACTAAAAAATTTTGTTGTAAGCAAAGGGGCGGAAAAGGGTAGTAATAAAACCGAAAAGCTATGACGATAACCGAAAAGTTATGTTATTAAAAACATACAATAGCTGCTACATTCTGTTTATATGAAATGTCATAGCAACAAGACTTCATGAAAGCAGAACCTTTTTGATAAATTTCATATTTCATTGAGACGGATTCATATCTCGAGTATAGTTTAGTTACTGTTCCAAAACGATTTTGTGTTAAATTTGACGGCCTTTGCAAATCATGATTCAAACATATGGTTTATATATTTTATTTACAGTGAAGATCCTCGTCGATCGTCCATGTATGCGGAATCGACGTCATCATCCACCTTACATGTGAATGGGCCGAGCTTAAAAGGAAGTTCCAGTATGGATCGACTAAACACGATTGAAACGAACGGCTCTACAAACTCCCCGAAGGTAAAACAGGTTGAAATATTCAAGCTTGTCGATAATTATGATGTTTTTTCTTACCTTTCCCTGAGTTGCATTCTGTTTGTTTAGAATTCTAGAAAATTACCCTCCACAACATCATCGCGCTCGCCTCTTTCTCAATCGTTATCTGGTCGCGAAGCTGAGATACAAGCTCTACTCTCTGGTGGAAGAATACCTCGCACGTCCTCAGGCAGCACGACATCACAAAGTGGAGAAAGTAGGCGAATTTTGGGGGCTTTTTATTTATTTTATTTTTTCAACATACGAGATTTTTATTTGATTTTCTGTCACTTCAGGTCCATGGGAACGAAGAACATCACAGCGTAGTCAGAATCCTCGATGACGTAATTCTTTCAGTTTTCCATGCTGATACAGCGTAAAAACATCATTCCGAATTCCATGGTAATTTTGTGAATGGTAAACGACGCAATTCAACGACAACATTCGTCCATTCCCGACGAAATCAACGAACATTCGTCAAGTTTTCCTAAAGAAATAATAATTTTGTTTGCTTGCTTTTCCAGGAATAATTCTGTTTCTTTACAACAAAATGAACTAGCTATTTCGTATCCGAACTGGCTCCCATTTTTCCATTGTTATCTAAACGACGCCGAAAGTGAAGTCTTCTACATGACAAAAATTCTTCCCAAAGAAAAGCATTTGATAAATATTTACGAATTATTATTACATTTAATCTCGATTGTTTTTTGGTTTTTTAGAGAAAAAAAAATATTTAATGTAGAGACATGTGAACGAAATCTTTGCCATCATGATTTGGTTTTTTTTACTTGTTTTCTTTGAATTCTACTGCGTTTCTCATCTGATTTTATATCTTGATCCTATCCGACATAATGTCATTCGATCGGGCGAACAGCCGGACTTTTGTAAAAATCGGTGTGCGGTGTTGTTATTTTTTAAAATTGGAATTACAAGATAGAAAAAAATTATTTATTGCTATGTATTTTATCTTTTTTTGATGATTTTTTGTTGGTGGAAAAATTGAAAAATAAGGTAAATTTTTCTCTTCCGCAAATGATGACCAGAATAAAGACATTCCTCTCGAAATTTGCCATCTTTATTCAGTTCTATACTGGTGTAACTATGGAAACACCAATTAGCCATCTATTTACTGGAATTAGCCATATGATTTACTGGAACACTATTTGGATCCAGTTCTCCAATCATATAATCACAATAGTTTATCTGGACTTTTCAATTGTTTGAAAGCGAAATTTTTCAAATTTATAATTAGTGCTACTAATAACATGGCTTTGACGAAAATTTGGGATTAATTTGCCCAGGTTGTTTTTAAAAAACAAACGATCTGCCAATGCCCCATTTTGTATTTCATAATCATAATGACCATGGAAACAAGACGTCAAAGTGTTATCTCAGAACGAGTGTATTCAGAGTCCTGGAAAATCCTGAAAAAAGAAAATTTATGAGCGATTCACTCCTGTTTTCTGCAGGTTACCAATAGAGCCTTGTCAGCTTTAGTTTTAGACTAGTGGAATTGTTTCATAAAGAGTTGGTCTTGTCTGTTTTTTTGTTACATTGATGTTAACATTTTTTAATAGTGTAGTAATAGCAGAATACGGATTGTTCTCACAAAATGAATTGTTCCCAGACACAAACTAAACTGGTAACCTGGAAGCAGCCTCTTTCTGGCTTATGACCGTCATTCATAGCCGATGATCAGAAATATGACCTTGTCAATTCTCACCTTATATCATGTGCCATGTAGTTAAAAATATAGCTATACATATACAGGCTTTCTCTTGAACAGAACAAGCAAGACAAACCAAGATAAACCAACTGATTCAATGAGCTGTGATGAAATATAAGCTCTTTTGGACCAAACAAACGTGTCCTAAGAAAGCCTAAAAACAAGCATAAGGTAGCTGAATAATCTTACAAGGATAAATTGTTCTGGAAAATCCTGGAACTTGAATAACGCTCATTATCTTTTTTTTTATCAGTAGTGATTGACTTTTCCAGGTTTTCCTATTTACCTTTAGACCACACTGTTAGCTTTAGCTTAGTGCTTAAGAGTGAGTCTTTACTTCTCTCTTTGAGTTTTAATTTATAGTGTACAGTAGACTCCCGGTTATTCGAACCTGCACTTATTCGAATAATTCGGTTATTCGAAGTGAGATGGCGTTCCCCTTGGATCTGCTTACCCAACTCAGGCAAAAACACTCTCGGTTATTCGAACTTCAGTTATTCGAATAATTCGGTTATTCGAAGTGATTTCTATTCCCCTTGGGGCCAATTATAGGCTAAGTCACCCTCAGTTATTCGAATTTTTCTTATTGGGAGATCGTCGAGTGAGAACATTGATTTTCTGCGATTAAAACACTTTTTTTCTTCAAAAAATCAGGTTTCAATATTCATGGCTATTTACACTCTTCAAGCAATTTCTTCAAAAGTTCAATATTCTTATTCGGTCCAGAGAATTGAAGCAAACAGGGGATCCTCAATCCCTTATCATCTCCAAAGTTAGTTCTTTTCCCTGTCACTTTTACTTTGCAAGTACACAACATCTCTGACTTCAGAAAGTAAAATATCGTTTTGGCAAATTTTCCTGTTTTTCCTTTAGGCAAATGACCAACAATATCTCCTTTTTTGCAGACCGCCACTGCATATTTGTCTATGTCGTTTGTTGGTTCCATTTTAGCTTCTAGGACTTCACCAATAACAGCGTTCCATTTCTTTTGATACTCATGATAACCCATAACGGTTGAGTTACTCTCATAATACTTGATAATAATGATTTCTATCGGCTGTGTTTCGTTGATTATCATTGAAACAAGATCCATTGTAGTTTTCACTTCTTCGTCCTAATTGTGGTGTGACTGCTTTGTTGTTGTGTTGTTTCGTTTCGTTTTATAACATTCGAACGTTTTAAAAGGATCATTCAAAATTCGAACGTTTCCTTTGATTTTCGAACGTTTCATCTAATTTTCGAACGTTTCGAAAGCTCGATTAAAAAACAAGTGGGTGGATGTAAACAAACTTTTTAAAGGCTCTTCAAATCCACATCAAAGATGGCAACCGCTCAGACAACGTCAAGGAAGAAAGCTGTTCTGACGATCAAAGAAAAATATCTTGCTTTGAAAGAGCTTGAAAAAGAAGGAACAACTAAAAAGTCTATTGCTAAAAAGTATGGTGTCCCACCTAACACACTTTCATACTGGGTTAAGAATAAAAGTGACATTTTTACCAAGTATGAATCAGGCCAGTATGGAGCTAAAAGACAAAAGCTTTCTTCCGGAAAATACGATAACATTGATAAAGCAGTTTACAAGTGGTTCGTTAACGCTCGTGAAAGAACTATGCCGATTAGTGGTCAAATCATTCGAGAAAAAGCATATTGGATTTTGCAAAGCATTTCAACGAACCTGATTTTAAAGCTTCAGAAGGCTGGCTAGACAGATGGAAGCACAGACAAAACATCATTTACAGAATTATTTCTGGAGAGGAAAAGTCTTGTACACCAGAGATGACAGCAAGCTGGGAAGAAACACACCTGCCAACCATTTTGTCACGCTATGATTTACAAGACATTTTCAATGCTGATGAATTCGGCTTGTTCTACCAGATGCTTCCAACAAATACCTATCATGCCAAAGGTGAAAGATGTGCTGGTGGAAAGTTCAGCAAAGTTCGTTTAACAGGACTTGCAGCAGGAAATGCCCTAGGTGAAAAGTTGCCCATGTTCGTTATCGGAAAATCGGTTACACCGCGCTGTTTCAAAGGAGTCAAAAGTCTTCCCTGTCAGTACAAAGCTCAAAAGAAGGCCTGGATGGATTCTGAAATCTTTACCGATTATGTGAAAAAACTCGATGCTAAATTTGAAACTGCGGGTCGAAAGATTGTCTTGATAATTGACAATTGCCCAGCTCATCCAGAAGTCACTGGTCTTAAAGCAGTAGAATTAGTTTTTCTACCACCAAATACAACGTCTAAGACCCAGCCCATGGATCAAGGTGTAATCCGAACATTGAAGGCATATTAGCGGTCAAATCTTGTGAAACGTCAAATAAAGTTCATTGACGGCGGTAAAGAGGTCCCTAAAATTAACATTCTTGAAGGGATGCAAATCTTGGTCAAATCATGGGACGCTGTTTCAAAAGACACCGTTAAAAACTGCTTAAAGAAGGCAGGCATCTCAAAAGAAGCACAGATCACGAGTCTCAATGATGCTGATGACCCATTTAAATCTCTTTCTGACAGCATAAGCGAGTTGAAAAAAAGAGAAGTTGACGGCGACATCTTGAACGCAGATGATTTTGTGGATATTGATTTTGAGGTATGCACGAGTAAATCAATTGAATTGACTGATGACGAAATCGTGGAAATCGTACTTAATGAGGACAAAGATCAAAACGAGCCAAATCTCGAAGATGACGATGATGATGAAATTGAGGCACATGACATCCCCCCGAAGAAGCCAAAGCAGTCAGAGTTGGAAGAGGCCTTAGAATTGTTGGAAAGATGGTCTTTGTTTGACGAGAATGGTCTTGAAATCAGAAAGCAGTTAAACATGATAACACGTACATGTCAAAAACACTACATCGATAGTAAAAAACAATGTAGCATTAAAGATTTTTTTAAGAGTTGAACTCCTTGTATTTACTAGATACATTTTCTTTATAACTTTCATATTTTAAAACCTGTTAACAATTTGTTCAAATTTATTCTTTCTTCAAAAAGTAAAAATTCTTTGTGTTTATTACGCTCAACTGAACCACAATGCCTCAATTACTTCAGAAAAGTCCATCCCATTAAGGTTAACTTGAAAATCTGGCGGGAAAACGAATTTTTCAGTTATTCGAACTCCCGGTTATTTGAAGTAAATTTTTATCCCCCTTGGAGCTTCGAATAACCGGGAGTCTACTGTAGTAATAAGAATACCAAAAAATAAATGTACATTTCAAGGTATTTGGCTTAAGGGCTCAGCGTACCTTTTACTCACATGTGCATTGCATAACTTTTTCCGTTATTTCTTTTTACCATTACATTTTAAGTAAAAATATTTCGTGAATTCGTGTAGAGCAATAAAGTTTCTTTCCAACGATTCAACAACGTGGACAAATGATGCGAGCAAAAAGAACCAACTAAGTAAATTATCTATAAAGGAAAGTTTGAAGAATTTATTTTTAAGACTATTTATTTTGAAAGACTATTTTATTTTGAAACCAGGGATGCGCAACAACGACACCTTTACATCTCTTTAGAGAAACCATTCGATAGAAAAACTAGTATCATGATTGTTCTCCTACCTGTCTGTTTTTCTTGGTGATTTCAACGCTCGTAACTCTGACTGGTGGGTGGGCGATACTACTAATATACAAGGAAGGGAACCTGCGAACTTAGCTGCCCAACATAGTCTTCATCAAGTCATTGGTGAGGCCACACATGTCCTTCCCAATTCTCTATCTTGCATTGACTTGTGTTTTCTTCAGCAAAGCATTCTGTGACAGACTCAGGGGTTTTACCTTCACTATAAGTTGATGTCATCATCAACTTACCTTTCCCAAATTTAGTTTCAAAACTCCTTTTCCCCCTGCCTACCATCGTAGAATTTGTTATAAGTAATGCTAAGGAAGGTTATCTTACCAGACTTGGCAACATTTTAGACGACCCTGATGCTGGTCCGAGGAAATACTGGTCTACTTTAAACAACCTCATTCATAAGCGAAAGTTAACAAGGATTCCTCCAATTCGGAAAGATAATAAAATTTTTGTCACCGACGTTTTTGAGAAAGCAAACCTTTTTAATAATTTTTTTGCAAGTCAGTGTTCTCTCATTGACAACACCAGTGTTTTGCCTCCTATTAGGCAAAACCCAAACCATCGCCTAGATACCATCTATTTTGATGAGGCAAAACTTTTAACTTACATTCGCGCCCTAGATGTAAACAGAGCCCATGGATATGATGATATTTCTATACGCATGATTAAACTTTGTGATGATTCCTTGTTAAAGCCACTTATTGATATTTTAGCCACACGACAGTTTCCCAGTGATTGGAGAAAAGGTAATATAGTTCCAATTCATAAAAAAGGGGATAAGAGTGTTGTCAAAACTATAGCCCAGTGTCTCTGTTGCCAATATTTAGCAAACTATTAAAGTGCATCTATGATACGCATTATAAATTTTTCGAAGAAAATAAACTTTTTTCTTCGTGTCAATCTGGTTTTCGAAAGGGTGATTCTTGTATATCTCAGTTGTTGTCCATAACGCATGACATCTTTAAGGGCTTTGATGCAAGTTCCTCCATAGACACCAGGGGCGTATTTTTGAACACTTCCAAAGCTTTTGACAGGGTTGGCATGAGGTTTAATTTTTAAACTTGAATCATATGGTGTCTCTGGGCCATTGTTGTCTCTTTTAAAGAATTTTCTATCAGGTCGTATTCAGAGAGTCACCTTAAATGGTTACAACTCTACATGGGAACTAATTAGGGCTGGTATTCCTCAGGGATCTATTTTAGGTCCTTTGCTCTTCCTAATTTTTATCAACGACCTCCCCGCAAGTCTCGAGTCTGCTCCCAAAATCTTTGCTGATGATACATCTTTATTCTCTTTGCTGATGATACATCTTTATTCTCTGTTGTGATAAACCAGGTCGAAAGCTCAAATAAGTTAAATAGAGATTTGGAAAGGATCAGCAATTGGGCTTACCAGTCAAAGATGTCTTTCAATCCAGATCCTTTAAGGCAGGCAGTTGGAATTTACTTCTCTAAAAAGGGTGTGCCAGCCAACGCTCCAGTAATTTCTTTTAACAACTTGCCTATTATTTTCTCTGAAAGTCATAAACATCTGGGTCTAATTTTAGATGAGAAGTTAACCTTTGATCACCATCTCAGTGAGAAGATTTAAAAAGCGAATAATACACTTCGTAACTTCGTACCACGAAACTCATGAAACTTCTCACAATTTTCAAGACTTTCGTCAGACCTCATTTAGATTATGGAGATATCATATATGACAATCCAGGTAATTCCACTCTCTCTGAAAAGCTACAGTCTATTCAGTACAATGCCTCTTTAGCCATAACTGATTGCATACGTGGAACGTCGAGGGAAAAGCTATATTCAGAGCTTGGACCTGAAAGTTTGGCCGATAGGTGTTTTAGCAAGAGGCTTTTCTATTTTTACAAAATCGTTAAAGGTTTAGCACCTGAATATTTACTTAGAGTTAGTGCCACCCCAGAGAGCTTTTGCTCATCTTAAATCAAGACTTCCCATATATCCCATGGAAGTACGTACTGAACGCTACCGTACTTATTTTTTTCCCGTTCTGTAATAATCAGTGGAATAGCCTGAATAGTCTTATAAGAGATCTTCCCTCAATCTCCAGATCGAAACGTGCGATCTTCGATTTTGTCCGTCCAAAGGCTTCATCAATTATTGGGGTCCAAAATAATCGGGGACTGGTTTTGCTTACTCGGCTGAGGGTTGGGTTTAGTCACCTTCGTGAACACAAACTCAGACATAGGTTTCTTGACACAATCGATCCCTTTTGCACTTGTAGAACGAACTCGATAGAAAGCACTGAACATTTCCTATTGCGATGCTCTAGCTTTTCAAACGAAAGACGTATCCTTTTTGAAAATCTCAGAACTGTAAACGTTACATTTTCGCCACTAAGTCTACAGTACTTATGTAAACTTTTGCTTTTCGGTGATTCAAATTTGCCTGACAATTCTAATAATGTTATTCTAAGTCACGTCATTACATTTATTTGTGATACCAACAGATTTAGTGGTTCACTTTTTGAATAATAAGTAACTCCTGTTATGTAACTTTTAGTTTAGTATCCCTAGTTTATATGATCTCTTTATTTTTTGATTTATTTTTTTCTTTATTTCATTAATTGTTTTTTGGGCCCCTGCCCCTGGCGATATCGCTTCGTGCGCCTTGCGGGATAGGGGCTCTTATATGTCTGTCTCTGTGATTTGCATTCTTTGTTGTGTGTAATCATAGTTAATATTACTATATTATCATTACTATGGTGTCATCCTCAATAATGAGAATGAAAAAAAAATATCTTTCTAATCGCATCTCTGTTTTCAGTGCATGTCTTTAGTAGTAGTAGGCTCTCTAAAGGAATTCCACATTAAAAACAAAGCTTTCGATAAATTCACATCGCGGTGGCTTGTTTAAACTCTAGTATTACTAGTATCGCATAAAACCACACAGATCGCTTAGATTTGGCAAAATTTCAGGATATTTTATTATTATTATTTTTATTAAACGAATATTTATTTACAGGATTGTCACTTCAACAAATAAATGCTGTTATCAATATGAGTCCTGCATAAAAAAAGAAAAGAAAATCAAAAAAAAAGTATACGAAACGAATACCGGTATGCTAGAATGATAATTGTGATAAAAACTCTCTAAATATTTGAAGTTTGTTGAAAAACTATCGTGAAGGAGTGAATTTCTATAAAAAGCTCTTTTTTAATCGCAGTGACTTTTGGCGATTTTTGATTTTTGATTTTTTGGGGGTTAAGTCGCCAGGGATGCGCAACAACGACACCTTTACATCTCTTTAGAGAAACCATTCGATAGAAAAACTAGTATCATGATTGTTCTCCTACCTGTCTGTTTTTCTTGGTGATTTCAACGCTCGTAACTCTGACTGGTGGGTGGGCGATACTACTAATATACAAGGAAGGGAACCTGCGAACTTAGCTGCCCAACATAGTCTTCATCAAGTCATTGGTGAGGCCACACATGTCCTTCCCAATTCTCTATCTTGCATTGACTTGTGTTTTCTTCAGCAAAGCATTCTGTGACAGACTCAGGGGTTTTACCTTCACTATAAGTTGATGTCATCATCAACTTACCTTTCCCAAATTTAGTTTCAAAACTCCTTTTCCCCCTGCCTACCATCGTAGAATTTGTTATAAGTAATGCTAAGGAAGGTTATCTTACCAGACTTGGCAACATTTTAGACGACCCTGATGCTGGTCCGAGGAAATACTGGTCTACTTTAAACAACCTCATTCATAAGCGAAAGTTAACAAGGATTCCTCCAATTCGGAAAGATAATAAAATTTTTGTCACCGACGTTTTTGAGAAAGCAAACCTTTTTAATAATTTTTTTGCAAGTCAGTGTTCTCTCATTGACAACACCAGTGTTTTGCCTCCTATTAGGCAAAACCCAAACCATCGCCTAGATACCATCTATTTTGATGAGGCAAAACTTTTAACTTACATTCGCGCCCTAGATGTAAACAGAGCCCATGGATATGATGATATTTCTATACGCATGATTAAACTTTGTGATGATTCCTTGTTAAAGCCACTTATTGATATTTTAGCCACACGACAGTTTCCCAGTGATTGGAGAAAAGGTAATATAGTTCCAATTCATAAAAAAGGGGATAAGAGTGTTGTCAAAACTATAGCCCAGTGTCTCTGTTGCCAATATTTAGCAAACTATTAAAGTGCATCTATGATACGCATTATAAATTTTTCGAAGAAAATAAACTTTTTTCTTCGTGTCAATCTGGTTTTCGAAAGGGTGATTCTTGTATATCTCAGTTGTTGTCCATAACGCATGACATCTTTAAGGGCTTTGATGCAAGTTCCT
Organism: Turritopsis dohrnii; assembly: GCA_027922465.2. Classification (NCBI taxonomy): domain Eukaryota; kingdom Metazoa; phylum Cnidaria; class Hydrozoa; order Anthoathecata; family Oceaniidae; genus Turritopsis; species Turritopsis dohrnii. The sequence goes on from BQMF02000007.1 coordinate 1,869,696, forward strand.
CCATAGACACCAGGGGCGTATTTTTGAACACTTCCAAAGCTTTTGACAGGGTTGGCATGAGGTTTAATTTTTAAACTTGAATCATATGGTGTCTCTGGGCCATTGTTGTCTCTTTTAAAGAATTTTCTATCAGGTCGTATTCAGAGAGTCACCTTAAATGGTTACAACTCTACATGGGAACTAATTAGGGCTGGTATTCCTCAGGGATCTATTTTAGGTCCTTTGCTCTTCCTAATTTTTATCAACGACCTCCCCGCAAGTCTCGAGTCTGCTCCCAAAATCTTTGCTGATGATACATCTTTATTCTCTTTGCTGATGATACATCTTTATTCTCTGTTGTGATAAACCAGGTCGAAAGCTCAAATAAGTTAAATAGAGATTTGGAAAGGATCAGCAATTGGGCTTACCAGTCAAAGATGTCTTTCAATCCAGATCCTTTAAGGCAGGCAGTTGGAATTTACTTCTCTAAAAAGGGTGTGCCAGCCAACGCTCCAGTAATTTCTTTTAACAACTTGCCTATTATTTTCTCTGAAAGTCATAAACATCTGGGTCTAATTTTAGATGAGAAGTTAACCTTTGATCACCATCTCAGTGAGAAGATTTAAAAAGCGAATAATACACTTCGTAACTTCGTACCACGAAACTCATGAAACTTCTCACAATTTTCAAGACTTTCGTCAGACCTCATTTAGATTATGGAGATATCATATATGACAATCCAGGTAATTCCACTCTCTCTGAAAAGCTACAGTCTATTCAGTACAATGCCTCTTTAGCCATAACTGATTGCATACGTGGAACGTCGAGGGAAAAGCTATATTCAGAGCTTGGACCTGAAAGTTTGGCCGATAGGTGTTTTAGCAAGAGGCTTTTCTATTTTTACAAAATCGTTAAAGGTTTAGCACCTGAATATTTACTTAGAGTTAGTGCCACCCCAGAGAGCTTTTGCTCATCTTAAATCAAGACTTCCCATATATCCCATGGAAGTACGTACTGAACGCTACCGTACTTATTTTTTTCCCGTTCTGTAATAATCAGTGGAATAGCCTGAATAGTCTTATAAGAGATCTTCCCTCAATCTCCAGATCGAAACGTGCGATCTTCGATTTTGTCCGTCCAAAGGCTTCATCAATTATTGGGGTCCAAAATAATCGGGGACTGGTTTTGCTTACTCGGCTGAGGGTTGGGTTTAGTCACCTTCGTGAACACAAACTCAGACATAGGTTTCTTGACACAATCGATCCCTTTTGCACTTGTAGAACGAACTCGATAGAAAGCACTGAACATTTCCTATTGCGATGCTCTAGCTTTTCAAACGAAAGACGTATCCTTTTTGAAAATCTCAGAACTGTAAACGTTACATTTTCGCCACTAAGTCTACAGTACTTATGTAAACTTTTGCTTTTCGGTGATTCAAATTTGCCTGACAATTCTAATAATGTTATTCTAAGTCACGTCATTACATTTATTTGTGATACCAACAGATTTAGTGGTTCACTTTTTGAATAATAAGTAACTCCTGTTATGTAACTTTTAGTTTAGTATCCCTAGTTTATATGATCTCTTTATTTTTTGATTTATTTTTTTCTTTATTTCATTAATTGTTTTTTGGGCCCCTGCCCCTGGCGATATCGCTTCGTGCGCCTTGCGGGATAGGGGCTCTTATATGTCTGTCTCTGTGATTTGCATTCTTTGTTGTGTGTAATCATAGTTAATATTACTATATTATCATTACTATGGTGTCATCCTCAATAATGAGAATGAAAAAAAAATATCTTTCTAATCGCATCTCTGTTTTCAGTGCATGTCTTTAGTAGTAGTAGGCTCTCTAAAGGAATTCCACATTAAAAACAAAGCTTTCGATAAATTCACATCGCGGTGGCTTGTTTAAACTCTAGTATTACTAGTATCGCATAAAACCACACAGATCGCTTAGATTTGGCAAAATTTCAGGATATTTTATTATTATTATTTTTATTAAACGAATATTTATTTACAGGATTGTCACTTCAACAAATAAATGCTGTTATCAATATGAGTCCTGCATAAAAAAAGAAAAGAAAATCAAAAAAAAAGTATACGAAACGAATACCGGTATGCTAGAATGATAATTGTGATAAAAACTCTCTAAATATTTGAAGTTTGTTGAAAAACTATCGTGAAGGAGTGAATTTCTATAAAAAGCTCTTTTTTAATCGCAGTGACTTTTGGCGATTTTTGATTTTTGATTTTTTGGGGGTTAAGTCGCCCGATCTTAATCCGATCTCCGAACTTTCAGAGATCTCACTTTCAGCATCGTTTGACATTCAAATGTGATTGTTGCTTATTTAAAAAAACCCAAAAAAACGTGGTATCAATGTCACAAATGTTTGTTTGTTTGTGAAACAGTTTCCATGGATACGGTATGAAGACGAAAAATAACAATTAGAAGGAAACGAAGACGTAATATGAACTAGGCTACACGCAGCAGCACAAATAAACAGCGTAATTAATATTTTGCCGGACTATACATCATATCACAAAATTTCATTTGACGTCATTTTATTTCTCACGTAGTGGCGCAGCAAGAACATCCCCCCAAAACATCGGGACAGCGCAAAAAAAGTCATCATTTCCACCCAAAATTTGTAAGTTATTTTATTTCGAAAAATGACTTGGTTGAATTTTGAATTGTCTGATATTTCCTCATTACAGTACCTTGCAATATGTCGGCGACACCAAACATCCGTGATTCAAAACTGCCGATTTTCTCAAGCATACCACCATTCGCCACACAAGGTTTGTGTTGTCCCTCGAGTTCTCTCTGGTATTTGTTTCGATCATAAATAATTGATCATAAGTGATTACTTCTTACATTAAATTAAGTCTACAATGTATTCTAGTTACAAGGACGTAGAATTAGGGGGGGGGGGGGCTTGGGGACTTTTATGATAAAAAAAATGACAATGACAAATGACTCAATTTAATTATCAAGATGCAGAGTCGACTCTCTAAAACTCGAACTCTCATAGTTCGAGTCTCCGAGATTTAAAATTAGCAGAAATCGCACTAATTATTATGTTATGTCATAATTATGTACGAAGGAAGGATGTAGGCCAACAACTTACCATATATTTCAAAGTTTACTCACAGTTTGAACAATTTATGCAATCGGTCTCGATCCGTTTTCGATCGTCAGTTAGTTGGGATACCGAGTCCGAATGTAAACACTTCATCTCCACGTGATTTTAAATTTTTATTTCGAATGAACCTCTTTGATTTATAAATTTTAAAACCATTAATATTGTTTTGTACAATTGAAATTATAATAGACACAAATAGATTAGTTATTTGTATCTATGACGACGAAAATGAAATAATGTAACATTTTTATTGAAGGAGTAATCGCCGAAAAAATTTTTTTACTGAGTACGAAAATATCTGATATTGATAGTAACACTAACAGGAGAAATATGTCATGGTAAAAACAGTAATTAGTTGTGTATATATACGTTTTATCTACGTTGCACTTCCTCTTGAATGTTTATTTATCCATGGAAAGCCTGATTTTGGCTACTACCACAAAATGGAATATTAGCTTAGCGGTGTCTTTTTTTAAGCCTGATATACTAAAAATATGAAGAACATGGACTTTATTATTATTCCTTCCTCATCCAATGCACGATTATTTCAAGCTTTTCGAACATACCATGAATACCTGTAACAACAAAATGTCTGTCATTATACCAAGTCAAAATTGAAAGAGGCAGAAACGGCTTCTTTTATCAAGCTGCGCTTCATAATTTATTGCCTAGCTTTATCCGTGCCTCCTGCAGTTCAAAGATTTTTAAAAGACACCTAAGTAATTTTATGTGTAGAATGTTGTACCTCTATTTCTTTTTATATTATATACCTTAATTTGGATACGATTTTAAGACATTATATGTGTTGTATATATACATTATGTTATTCTAGTTTTTAAACACAGGACTTTTATGAAAAACAGTCTTGATAAAACTATCCTGTATAAATAATAATAAGTAAAAAATAAGTAAAAAATAATTTTTGATAAATACTTAAACACGATAAAACCAAATAAAAAAAAACACAATTGTAATACGTGTGTATACGTGTATACGTGTGTACAATATTTTGTTCTACCTTTGGATCCTGAGGAATCTGTTTTAGAAATCTCATATGATGGAAATTGATATTTCAAAATTTATTGTTATATATTTCATCTAAAATACTCACTCTGTCTGTTCACATGTCTGACTGTCACAAAAAGTGTTAGATAAACCACTGATCTTCGTACTTATGAATGTAAATAAAAATGTATTCCACCTGTCTGTAAATTAAAAGCACTGCAGATCTTACACTAACACTTAAACTAAAACACAGTCTTTTGAGACAAGAAAAGAGATATAATGTGGGTGCATATTTTCATGAATAAGGTTTTGTTTATTTTTGCATTTAGAAGTACCATTCACAATTAAGAAGATTTACAATATAAAATTCAGGAAATAAACAGATAATGTTCAAGTCTCTGTGAAGTGGGATGCTATTAGTTGCTGACCAGGGCAAAGGGCACTACCTTGGTGTCAAGTATAATTTAATTTCATTTTTGGCTAAATGATGCTAGCCTTCATAAAGATATGTAAATTTAAAATGGGAATAACCAGACTGGTAATTAATTGTGGTGTCTTAATTATAAGAAGCAATAGGAATGATTAGATATATACACAATCATCTGACGGAAGCAGTAAATAACACCGATAAAATCCATAATTTTTCTGTAACAATCTTATAATAGGGAGTGTGCATCCCTCATGTTAGAGAGTGATTGTTTTAATGATTGTTTTAATTTCATGGTCAAGTTCTTCTTATGACCACATAAAACCACACAGGTTCAAAAAAAACTTGGGTCCAAAAATTTTTGGGGGACAGATCTGTGGTTGTACTAAAATGATCCCATACATTTTTTTTATCAGTTTTTCGAGCTCAAATTCCATTTTTATTGGTTGGCTGATTTAAAATAAATCTTAGATATACCAACAAAAATATTGAAGTTGGACATCAAATTGAAGGGTTCTTTCTTTTTAGATGAAATCCAAGTGATGTTTGATAAGAAGCAAAATTCAGACAGAAGGCATTACCATTTGCGCAATCTTCACAACAACCGGTTTGAACCTTTTACACAATCTAGTCAAATGGTTTCTCAACCAAATGCAGGTGGAAACTTTGGAAGAAAACAACACTTCAAATTTGGACAGGTGAGAAATATTGTCATTTACAAAATGCAGTAATTCAAATTTTAAAGTCATTTGGAATTTTATTTATTTAATTTATAAATTAATTATTGAGACATTGTATTGAGAACAATGAAGACATTGGATTTTTCCAAGCATTCAATCGAGATCTTTGCGCACTTAAGTCCAAATTTGATCAGGTCCTGTTTCGCAGTGGATATTTGTGTCTCGAACCCAACAATTCAAATGTCATCTTCTTATCTTTATTTTATTATTATTTTATTGTTGCATCTGAATTTTGCATTTTCCATGTCAGAAATATCTATATATTAATAGCCGATTCTCCGTTTGTTTGTTTGTTTGTAAGTCACGCAAAATGGTAGATTGAGTTGTGAGAGTAATTACTTTATTTTGTGCGACGTCAGTGTGAAACCATTGTATTGAGACCTTAATCGAATGCGACGTTTAGGGAAAATTATCTCCGTAACGAATAGGGATAACTGACGTTTTTTGGGGTCCGCGATACAGACGATAGGGTGACGAGAAATTTGGGTCTAATTTTTTTGGGGTTGGGTCTATGACGTCATCAAAATTTTTGATCAACAATATCTCCGTAACGGTTGGTCGTAGCAAAACGATCCCATACATTTTTTTGATCCGTTTTTGGAGCTCTACAACATGGGCACTCTTATTATTTCCAATTCCTTAATTTCATTTTTCGTGAACTCAACGCAGGCTGAACATGGGGGGCGAGCGACGCCGCCTTGGCGGCTAGTCTTTAGCAATTCTTGCAAGCTTTTCTTTAATTTTTAATGATTCTGAACCTCAAAGAAAACATTTACTTGTTAAATGAATACATTTATTTAGGCATCTGGTGGGTCTGCAAACAACTTTCTAATTTATGGAAATAACAGTAAAGAACTTTCCTTGGACATGAGTGGAATAAAAGCAAAGCAACCATTGAAGAAACAGCAAGAAGCTGCAACTGACTCGTTTCTTTATGGAAAGAATGATAACATACAAAATGGATTTGTTCATAAGCACGCCAATCTATCCTCTTTGCAAGATCCAACTTCAGCAGAAATAAGAAAGAAACTGAGGGATGCTAAAGAAACTGGTTTGTTTATATGTATCATGCTGACACTTGTTTTCAATCTGCAATCAATATAATTTAGTTATTTTGATGATTTTCAGAGGCAGATTTCATACGATATCAGCAGCAAAAGGAACAATTAGTGAAACAGAAAGTAGAGGACAAGAAAAAGGTTTCTTTTGATATAGAATTTCTTCATTATACAATTTTCATTTCTGTCTTAATGTCAAGAATTCCAGTTGTTGCAAATTAGTTGGGGTCCTGGAAGTGGATACAGGACATTTTGAAAATAAATACATTTTAGAAGTAAATAAGACAGAATTCTTTCAGCAATTTCTACCATCTTATTAGTAAACAATATTGATCATGATCTGTAGTAGCCATTATCAACTTCTAAACTCTTTACTTTCTATATTTCATACCTGAAAACAAATTAATAACACTTGATTTACTTGTAACATGTAACATGTAAAAAGATAACAAATAGGTTGGTAAGGTTCAGCAACACAAAATATAAATGGGAATATATGCTACAGGTAGACAATAACACATTGTAGAAACTCTTAATTTTAATTTTGTTTTCATATAACTCTTTAGTATGATTTTTATATAACTCTTCTGTACTTTCTATGTTTCATAAAATTTTAATGTCAACCTGGAATTTGAACTTAACTTGTAATCTGTATTTCTAACGAATCATAAAGAATGCTATACCATGCCATTTCATACAGTTTTTTATAACTTACTCTGGATATCATTGTCAATGTTGTAGAGGATCAAGGCACTTTCTATTAAAGACAGTCCCAATTTAAGTCCTTATGAATTGTGTTGTTTCATAATACCTGATATGGATGCAAGCACCTATAACTTAAAGATTTCTTTTTGATCTTATTTTTATGCAAAATTAGGATTTGGAAATGTTAAAAAACTACAGGCAACCATGGGGAAAACCTGGCGGTGGTGCACCCAAGGTATAACAATTTTATTGTTCATTTTATATGAATTTATTTGTTTCATTTGAGTGTTGACAACTTAACATATGGCTAACTTTTTAGGGAAGTGATAATTATCGTTCAAAAGAGGTGTACAAACTAACTGGACTAAATGAGGTAAAAGTAATTCGACTTGTTTTAACAGTTCAACTCTAGTTTGTTGCAATATAAACATTGCCTTGTCGTGTTGTGTTTTCTTTTTACTTTGATCAGAAAATTGTCTTTACATGTCATGAAGCACCTTTATGTTTAAGGAAAAATTGGAATTGTTTTCAGTTATCATTCAGGCACTTGCTTCTAATTTAATTTTTGACAAGCCTGCTTCTGATAATAAAGCTGTTTCTCATAGATATTTACTTACCATAGTTCCTTTCATATTTTCATTAGCAAGTCCTTCCACTTGGTAGACCTGGTGGTGGTGCACCTTTAAGAACTGATTCGGGCTCCTTGAAAACAAATTTAAAAGGTGATCGAGAAATTCGTTTTCAAAAGCGCACTCGCGATCAAATTCATGGCATTATCAAACCAGTAAGTATAGATAAACAAAAATTACTTTTTTAGAGAAGCTCTTACGTCACATATATTGGGAAGGGGGTCTAGGACCCGTACTAACATGTCCACTGACAATTGTCATAGCCCGTGAAATTACAGGTGCCAGTGTGTAGTATTCAAGCACACTTGTGTTTTATCTTGGTTTTTAGCAAAATTCGAAACCAGATACGTCCAATCCATTAGTTACGGAACTTGGTATAAAATTTATTTAATCAGTAGTTGTTTCCTCTGACCTTATATATGCAATGCTTATGTTTTTTCTCTCTTCTTTGATGAGATATTTTGGCTCACAAGACAAGGCAACATCGACAGGTTGTTAAAAGAGATAACGATCTTTCATCGGTAAGAACATTTTGATGTTTGATCACTGCATAACTCAAGTCGAATGTTAAGTATTTGGACTGTTTTTGGTGCTAATTTTGTGTAAAATTTCAAGGACGTAGAATTAGGGGGGGCTGGGGGGCTTGAGCCCCCCCAACTTTTTTGTCAATTATGAGAAATTTGTTTTTGCCTTTCCTAAAAATTGAAAATCATATTGAAATTATAGATTTTGAGTGCTTTTATAGGCAATCTAGAGGTAGTATTTTTCAAAAATTTTCTTGGCGCATCGGCCCCAACCATGGTGGGGCCTCTTTCAACAATAGAGATTTATTGAGCCCCCCCAACTCAAAATGTCTTGCTACGCCCCTGAATTTGAAGGACATTATTGAGAAGAAGAAGAAGGAAAACGTTGGATTTAATATTCATTTCGTCCTATGGAGAATTATATGAAAATGAAAAATTAAAAATTTACAATATCGTAGTCATATAATGATAGAAAAGAACCTGTTCATAAGGACAGTATACCTGTATGCAATGATGAATAGTCCGGTGGAATAGGTTATGGTGACGTAATTTCAACAAAGGTTTTGAACTCAATGTGGAATTCGTTTAGGAAGAGTGTTGACCACACGTTTTATTTTATAAGAAACAAATTTATAAGCAACGTAGTATAAATATTATAAATTTTTCCGAAACGTTAAGTAATAGTGCTACAGTACTGACAGAATCTTAGCAACATGAAGTTTCTTAGCAACATGAAGTTTTAAAATGATGCAACACTAGCATAAGCTACATCTCATTTCATAAAATTGTTACACTAGGTTGCAATACTAGGTTGTGCCCGCTACGCAATGATTTGGATGTCCTAGACTTTATACTTACAATTAAAGAACTAAAACGTACACAAAGGTTTTCAAGACGGGACAATATATATATACATATGTTTTCGATTAGTGATTTGCAACGAATTAAGCGACACTACTACTATCGTCTGACTTTGATTATAAAAAAACGAGTTAGTATTGCTACGGGATGACCAAGAGTCCGTTATACTGAGGTGGTCGTTATACGGAGGTGGTCGTTATACGGAGGTTTATCTTGGTTCTTTCGTTATTAATTTAGCAATTAAATACTTTCTCTGACAAAAATAACTTTTAACTTTCATTTGCTAATACCTTAAACATTTTGTTCACGTTGCTGTTGCAGTTGCGTTAACTCTCTATATACTCAGAAGAAACTTGTGACGAAACACTGTTCGCATAGCTTCTTGTGGGATAAACATAGTGACATAAATTATTTTTCTTCGTAGGCTGTTTATAATCCCTTTGGAAAGCCTGGAGCAGGTGCACCTCTACTCGATATGAATGGTATGATACTGCTAATACGTATTGTATTATATTGTATTGAAAGATAAGGAGATCTCTCTTCCCTCAATGACGATAAGAACTTTGATGAAACGTATAATAAATTTAAAGGGGAACTAAACTCAAAAAATCATAAGGTTATTTTCAATTATTGACATTTTGAGTTTAGTTTCCCTTTAAAAAAAACATTAAACTTTAATAGTTTGTTTCTTTCTATGGAGCGTAGGAAAGACGAAAACGACCAGATCCACAAATTTCCTCAACACTCTTCGTGAACATGGTAAGATCATTACTTGATGTAAAAGAACTTGCATTTTTTATGGAAATTTGAAATTCTCTCAACAAATGAGTACACGTGGTTCAACCAAGTTGTTTCAGTTGCGAATATACTTTCCTCATAAAATGTCATATGTAACACTTTATAATGCTATGTTTGATGCTTAAAATTGCTTATTTTGACCTGCGTAAACGAAAGTAACATTATCTTCCCTGTTTTGCTTGACTCGCATTGGCATGATAATTTTTTCTTGTATTTCAGATGACAATAGAAACACTCAGGTTAGTTTAGTTAAGTTGTGGTATCTTTTCCTACTTGGTATGTTTTCTTACATGGTATCTTTTCTTGCGTGATATCTTTTCTTGCGTGATATCTTTTCTTACATGGTATCTTTTCTTGCGTGATATCTTTTCTTGCGTGGTATCTTGCCTGATTAATCAATCCTCCACCTTTCTAGTTTGGAACTGGATACGTTGTTAAAGGTGGCGGAGGTGCACCCATACTAAATGAAGATGGTTGCGTAATAACTACCAAAAGACAAACGCTAGTCAAAGCTGCTGACTCAGGTTGGGGTACACCACAGCATTAGTTTTTCATAAAAACGTCGCCTGTATTGAGATTAAAACCATCCTTCTTGTACTAACCATATTGTTGCCTGGTAAAGCGTACACAGTTTAGAGTACATATGCGTAAATAATTTGTTTGTGATTCTAGTTATTATTAAGTGTGACAACGATCAAAGTCCAAGCGGGTTCCATCCGTGGGGGCGTTGTGGTGCAGGAGCGCCCTTGAGAGATGAAAACGGCAATATTATCACCAGTATTCACACCCGCCCTCATGCTGATAAACAAACGATCGAAAAAGAGAAAGAAATGAAGAAAAGATATTTGGATTCGTTACGTCATCAAGTCCAAGAACACGAACAAACCAAGTTGAAAGATAAGGAGACTAGGTACAAGCCGTCAACCGACACGATGTCGTGGATGGAACGTGGAATTGTCGGAAAGCCTCGGTACGATGAATCAACTCATGAAATCATTGGTGCACCTCGTGTCGATTCAGATATTGTTAAACAGGTACGCATGCGCTGTGTGTTTTGTTTTCCTACTAGATTTTCTGAATATTTTTGTCTTTTGTTCATTGATTAGTTCTACTTCCTTTCTTCATTTACAGCCCCCACTCCCTCGAGATACCGCCCCACTCTCTCGAGATACCGCCCCACTCTCTCGAGATATTGCCCCACTCTCTCGACATATTGCCCCACTCCCTTGATTTCCCAGCATGTTTTTCTGGCCTGTCTTGAGAAACCATATTCTGTTTGATAGCGGTTTGTCCATCACGAGCATGATCGAGAAAAGAGTCGGTTATATCATGCGGAACTCGATCAACATTGTCAACTCGAAAAACGAAACAGAATCAACGAAAAGCAAAAAGAACGAGAAAAATCGATTGAGGTAACAATTTCTTTTTGTGTTTTCAAGTTGTTTATCTCGATTGTTCTTGAGAGTGGAGTTTACCTAAGTGACAGGCTAAATAGTTGCTCATCAATCTAGCTTACATCTTTCAGCATGCTCAGACCATGACAAGAATTTGGGGAAAACATGGACAAGGAGCACCACGTGATGACAATCGCCGCCAAAGAGGTATATAAAATTGTTTGTTATTTTTTTCTAAGTTCCAGGGCATCTCGTGGGGTGTAAATATATAGAGTAGGTTTCGTTGTTTAAATAGGCGCCATGTCACTCCCTAACATTCTGGTTTGACCCATCCAAAATATGAAATTCCCAATGAAAATATGATAGTAACAACTAGCTACCGGGTGCGTCACAAAAAAATCCAAGTGTTTGAAAAGACATTTCTCGAAAACTACAAGGTTTTTAGGCGTGAACGTAATTTTATTGTAAGGAGAATAGTTTAACTTAAATTTTGATGCATCATACAATAAGTTTTAAGGAATGCCTTAATTAAAGAGATATAAAGAAAAAACTTTCATGTCAATTTTCAAACAACGTCGAAATTAACAAAAAAATGGGGCGTCAAGTTATCTGTAATCAAATCATATAGTTTTGGTCAGTTAAAAGTGGTTTTGATTGTTTTTATTGTTATATATGTTATTTCATAATGTTAAAGTAATGAAGGGTGATGTTTGCTTGCAAATCTCCACAGGTCACGTGTTGCAGAAATGGTATTACGATAATAATGTTGATGAACTGTAGTTTTAAAAAGTTTAGTCCAGTGATTAGAATTTCTTCTGGTTGACCACCTGTGGAGGAGAATGCCATGTTTTTATTTAGACGAAATCGAACAGTTAGAAACTAAGATAGAGATCAGTATAGAAGGGTCCGTCAATGACATGAATCAGAAAACTGATGGTCCTAGCAACGGTTGTATTGGTTATGATAAACAGAATGAACCGTGGAAGAATCTAGCAAAGGAAAGTGGTTTGGAGGTTGTGGAGATGATCAAGACGAACTCTGTTCACAATAACAAACGACTTCGTCTCGATGCACCATTTGGGACAGACTTGAACAAGCCGACATCAGTGCATAAAATTGTTCTTAGCGAATCCTTGAAAAGAAAGGTACGTTAGGCTAGTCAGTAGTGAGAAATCGTGAAATGCATCATGGGGCATTAGTGATTAAAGTGTTTTGAAAGAGCGAGCCTACTTTTTTTGTAAACTCAATTAGTCAAACAGTTTTTGCAAGTTTTATATCATGAGTTTAAGCCAGTGTGAAAATATTATTTCATGTTTCCGTTACTTGAGTTTATTAGATATAGTTATAGTTACATAGAAGCTGAATAAATTGTTTTGAAAAGATTGTTTCTCTCAAATCCTATGTGATGAAATTACGTCTGTACGTTTTAGTTGATGTCTTTGCAACAAAGCTTGTGACAACTTGACATGATTGGTTGGAAGAACTTGTGGTTTGATCACAATATATATCTTTGTACAATATTATTATATCACTGTAAGGAACAAACGAAATCAGCACCTTAGATCTGTTTCATAACTTTCCATAAACACGAACACTTACGTCATCATGTAGCTATGGTAACTTTAAAAACCTCAGACGACCAGTATGTATGCTTTATGACGTGTTATAAAACAATTTGTTTTGACTCAGTTACCAACCTTGTTTTGATGTGAAATTTTGTATGGGAATTTAGTTATAGAGAATAGTTACATTAAAGCCAATTAGTGAAAAGTTATAAAATACATGAAATCGAGGTTTGGGTTACTACTCCCTGGTGAAAAATTCCCCTTTGCGGTTGGAAAAATCGTAAAAACCTAATAGCCAAGGGCATGTGGAAAAAAATTTCTTTTTCATAACTTTGTTTCAAATCGTAACTAATAAAAAACTACTCCAAAGTACTTCTATAATATAAAACAAAATAAGAAATCCTAAAGAATAAAAAAAAAAGATAACCGGGGGGATATGAAGTTCTCAGGTTTTTTTGGTGCTTACATGTTCTCGAGAATGTCAAAAATGAGAATGAATGAAATTTTTTCAAAACAATCTAAAAACGTTATAATAAACGTCTATTAGCACCAAAGAATAGCACATTTTTATTAGTGTCAGTGACAAATTGAGTTCAACAAAAGTTCATAGTGAAAACCTTGTTAAAGTTGTTTGGATCAGTGAGCATAAAATGACGTCATCTCTGGTTCTTTCAAATTTTTATGTAAGACTTTCCTGCGAAAAGTATGTTGAACTCACATTGTGATATGACGCATGATATATGCAAGATAATATTCAAACTAAAGTACAACTTCAATCCAAATTTCAATTTCACAATATTAAGCGTTCAATGCATCACAAATCTTTTTTTTCTTGTAAAAACAGACAGGTTTACAAAGTCTACGCAAACACAGTTCTTGGCAAATTTTCAGATTCGTCCAATAACATAATGAAGGTAAGCCTCCTTTTGATGTTATTTTTCCATCCTCTTTACCTCCTAATCCATGTTTGCCATTGAACTTAAAATGTTTAGCTCCCAAAACGTCTTTTATTCCAAAATTTTCATTATCGAAATCACTCTTGGTGTTGATGATAAGAGTATTTGAGATATCAACAGTCATTATAATCAACATCACCAAATATTTGTTCATATCTTTTTTCCAACTTGATACGATGACTTCTTCACTTCTTTCAAAGAACAGCGATAAGTTTTGATATCATCATCTGCGTATATAAACAATCTTTTACTTTTACTTTCATATAAACCATCATTGTTTTAATCATTGTATATAGATTATGTCATAGTAAAACTGAATAATCCTAGCTGGCACATTTATTAAAAATCTCTGCGAAGGAGTTCATTTCTATAGAAATATACACACAATTTCAATAAAAATTCTCTCCGTCAAAGTGACTTTTTGAAGATTTTGTCCACTGGGATATGGCATAGGTGCGTGGAGAGTTCCATTGCGCATGCACAAGAAACGTTCTTATGTCAGCATTTTCCAGACTCGATCTCAGGCTGCCTTACCTTTAAATATACAAAATATCTGAAGATAAAATCATAGACACCAAAAATTTTACGATCTATATTTATTCAAGTGTGTGTACTGTGATAACCTTGACAAATCTTTTTATCATCTTGATTAATCTCGCCCCAACTCTCTCATTTTTTCTTCTCACTATTTACATTTCAAAGATGGAATTTTGAATGTGTATACTTTTATCATGAGAATTTTGGAATTTCTTCGGATCGTCTGACTTACGGCCCGAATCAATCTTCTGAACACCTCGCCCAAAATTATTCGAAGAAGTTGCATCATGACAAGAAAAGGTGTATATTACCTACATTTATGTCAGATAATACACTGGATGACACTTTTGGACAGTTTGAGAATGCTGTCAAATTCTAACCTCGTCCCCAGGGCTTTTTGCTTTTTTGATCGAAAAGGCAAGAAGCCCTGGGGACGAGGTTGGTCAAATTCATACTTCGTATACTAACAAATGAAATTTTGGTACGCTAATTGGAGACGCTGGGTCCAAATTTGTTACGTCAGAAGGATGTCCTAGATCAAATTTAAAATACATCTTGTCACAAAATTTTGAAACTTAAATGACTCTTAGACAAGTTGTAAGTTATATTAGTAGGTGAAATCAAGATTAAGTTACCTTATCGGGGGTAATTTCGTCGGGGAAAAGTGACGAAATTTTTCCTTCGTGACGAAAGTTTTTCCCCGACGAAAATTTGAAAAAAAGAAATTTATAAGAAGATATTAGTAAAATTTTGCAAAATGACGAAATTTTCCCCGACGAAATATTTTCCCCGACGTAAATTTTCCCCGACGAAATATTTTCCCCGACGAAATGATCCCCGATAAAGTACATGCTTTTCTTTTTATAAGAACAACTTTATAAGAATACAAGCCCCAGATTTGGCCTAAAGTCAGTTTTTCATTGGGCAGAAAATTCCGCTCGGAGAGGAGCGGCTTTTGTTTTTAAATAAATTCCACCATAAGCGTCTGCGGACAAGTTGGATCATAAATATTATAATATTTTGCAAGCCAACCAAATCATTGAATTAGTGATCACGTGAAAAAGACAATAGCCGTTTCGTGTTTAGTATTCTGCCTAGTGCAAAAATCGGCTTAAATAAGAACAAAATAAGAACTGAGACGGCTCAAATGATTAAGAACAGCCTGAGACCAAATTTTCTTGTAAAATAAAAACGATTCAAGATGGGAATTCTCGGTTTAGAAATACTGTATTTCTTTTTTTTAGCGCTCTCTCTTTTTAACTCCCCCCCCCCCCCCCCCCCCCCCCCTCCCCTACAATAAGCGCCCCTCCATTTTTCGAAAAAAAAATAAGCGCCCGGGTGCTTAATAGAGGATACGGTTTTACGGTTGTTTTTTTTCATCCTCAATAAATGTATCAAGTATATATGATGACGCGACTTCCACTCTACTTCCATGTCGAGTTAGTCAAGTAATTTTTCTGTAATTAATACCTACCTCCTGTACTCCTGCAGCAGTACAGTTGTTACTGTACCATTTTACAGCATGATTTGATATAAGTAGCATGTAGCTTCCTAATAACATTATAGTAACCCGAGTAAAAATTAAAACAAAAAACATCTCAACATCGATATTTAATGATGGAATATATCTACACGATACTGACCTAGCTCAACCAATAGCAAATGATAGTCATTTAGATATTATCACATCCAATAAACAGTTATTCACATTTGCTCACATAAATTACACAATCAATGGTATCAACATTTGATGAATTCTATCTATTTGTAAATAGATATCAATTCGACATAGTTGCCATGTCTGAAACATGGCTGAGAGACAATCACACCTAATCGATTATGTCACCATACCAGGTTATAAAATGGTCTATCGTAACCGCCAAGAAAAACGTGGCGGCGGTGTAGGAGCTTACGTACGAGATGATGTTAAGTTCAAAATGCGCACTGATATTTTCAATCTGGATTATGATATTGAGCATTTATGGCTGGAAATGGAAGGAAAGAACAAATACAGTAAGACATTGTTATGTGTACTCTATCAACCGAATTTTCAAGAATGTGGCAAAATTGCGTGGTTGGAAAAGCTTGATGCCTTGCTTGCAAAATCAACAGCACAATAATGGAAAGGACAGATTGTGATCACAGGAGGCTTAAATATAAATCTTCTTGAAAAATCAAGTTACACAGTCTTACACCGATATTCTCAACTCCCATAGTTTAACACAACATATTACAAAACCGACACGTAAAGGATCTAACACATGCTATCAATGCTGGTATCGACGAGAACAAATTCCATCGACAATGGAAAATTGGTAAAGTTTCTTCAATCCCTAAGACTAGCAATGCTTAGTCGCCAGATCAGTTCCATCCAGTGACAATATCACCTATTTTGTCAAAGATATACGAGAAACTGATAGCAAAGCAAATGTGACTTTATATCTTCACATAACGTTTACAAATATACTATGTCCGGTTTTAGAAAAAGCCATTCAACTAATACACTTCTCTTGAAGATCCGTGACGACATAATCAATGCAATGAACAAAGGGGAAGTAACTTTGGCAAAGTTCTTAGACTACTCAAAAGCCTTTGATACGGTAGACTTTAAAATAGTATTTTAACGAAGTTACGTCATCTTGGTTTCTCGAAACAAGGTACGCTATGGATGCTTTCTTATCTGAGTGATCGAAAACAATTCGTCCAAGTAGGTGATAAATCTTCACCATTAGATACTGTTCACTTTGGAGTTCTTCAAGGATCCGTATTAGGATCAATCTTGTTCAATTTACATACAGTGGATCTACAAGATGTTGTCGACGGTTCGGTATGTCAGTACGCTGATGATACAACCTCGTATACTCACTACAAAACTAAAAATATTCTTGCTGCTATTCCAAAAATGACGGATCGATTAAGACAATTATAGGAGTGGTCAAATGATAGTAATCTAGTATTTAATGAGAATAAGAGTAAAATCATGCTGTTCTCTACAAAGCAGATGGCAACAAAGCATAATCTTGGAGAGGAAAATCATTCAAGTTTTTCTGTGACACACAACAACCACCGCATCCGAACCAACTGAAAATACTTTTTCCGGAAAATGTAGCAGACTTTTTAACGATCTTCCTTCTAACTTACGAGAAGAAAAGAACTATAACTCATTCGTATCTGAACTTAAATCATTTTTACTTGATGCAGCGGTAGCCAAGTATATCAGCGGTCACTAGATACTTTTTATATGGACAAAGTTAATAGATAATTTCATAATTTTATAACTTATATTTTAAACTAATTTATTACGTTACGGGATGAAGAACCATTGTAAGATATGGATATGTCCTGAAAAAAAAGCACTATTATTATCATTATAGTACTATTTTCTGTGATTTTAAACTAACCTTCATAATTGTAAACATTGTCATAGTTTTATTACTATCATATAATTTTTATAATACTTTATCAACTTCAACACTTTTTTAATTTTAAAACTTTGGTCTACATAGTTTGTCATGTGACAAGGTCAGACTCGATAATTCAGTTGGTTGATGTTGAGCGCGGGAAACCGAAAAGATCTTTCAGTGATTCAGCTCATTTAAGCTTCTTGCTGCTCCCTCCAGCTTTCTTGAGCTGATGCTTTTTAAATTGAGTAGCCTTTCGTTTATATACTTGTTGAGTGCCATTTTTCACCCCAAACTTCAAATGCCGTTAAAGAATGTCCTTAAACATTTGCATCTTCTTCAGTGAGAGTACGCTGTCCACTAGGGTACAATCTTCGAGGTGACTGTTCAGCTATTTTTTCAGATGATGCACACGAATCTACTTCTCGCACATTTCGCTTAGCGAATGTTAAGAGTCCACTAACTCTTGCTCTGCTCCTTGCGATGCGCCATTTTAATTACGTTTAAATCAACATTTGCCACAGCACGTTTTTTCAGAGTGATTGGGTTGTCGAGTCAGACTATCATGTGCGACATAAAACCCAGGGCTTTCAAGTAGACCGAAGTATCAAAGCATGGTACTGTTTCAAAGCATGGTACTGTAAGTGGGAGACAGAGTTTTTTCTTGTATTTCTTTCCTATTTTATTATTGTATTATATAAAAATCACTTCTTCATTTTTCACAAAAAACATACTACCCGAAAGAAATTGAAAAAGGCTTTCCAACGGTGTAAAAATTATTTCGAAATTCGGTATATTCATTTAAAAAAACAGCTTTAAAATTTCCATTTCCATCATTGCGAAACACACTGTACTTTCTGATATTACTTGTTAAGCTTTATTTACACTTTTTGAAAGGTATATTAGCATCAGTGTCACTTAGGCCTAAGAGATAACGAAAACTATATAACAAAGTTTTGTGCATATTTTCATCTCCCAGCGGGCACCAAACGTTATACTAATGTTAATGTTACGTTATTTTTTACGTTGTGGTAACGTTAGTGGTTGGTTAGAATGGAAGTCTTTTTTTAATTAGTATAACGTTAAATACTTACGTTAGCATAACGTTAGAAAGTTACATCAGGACAACATTAAATTTCGTTAATCTACGTTGTATTAACAACATCAAAATGTTATAACATTGTAATGACTTTTGAAGTCATTATAAACAAATCCCGGTGTCCATCCCAACAAAGTAAGAAAATGACGAAAACAGCGAACAATCATAGTTGATATTTACCTTTAATTGACAAGAAAAGTATAATTTTATGTCAATAGACCTTTTCGGAAAATACGTCAGAGCAGATCTTGCCTCGCTTTCAACCCAAATAATAGTGGCATTTGTGTTGTTTTTGAAAAGAAATGATACCCGAGAGGAAACCTTACACGAACTTTTTTTACGATTCTTAATTACTTGTAATTAAAAACCTTAGAAACGAGGCAAGATCTGCCGTGACGTAATTTCCGAAAAGGTCTATATTTACGCATGCCTAATAGAAGAAAAAGAAACAAATATAAGGGAAGGTGTTAAACGAATGCTTGTGGTTACGGCAAATTGCAATAAATGAAAATCAATAGAAATTCATGCTAGAACAGATATCTATTTTGAGATATGTCCACAGAACAGACATTTTGTGCTTTCATATGTTAACAAAGCAAAACACTCTGGTGATACAACAAAATTCTGCAGAAACCTTGAGTAAAAGATTTCTATTCAAAATAATCAAGTAGCAGGCCCTAATACTCTTGCTATCATCTATAAGTCATGTAGTACAGATCTTGCCAGCAAAACCAAAATTAAATAATGAAACTGAAAATTTAGTGGCTTTTAAGCAAAGCTTCCTAAGATCTCTAAACTACATTACTATGGAGATTTGAAGAATCGAATACCAAATGCTGTTATAGGCATGAACAGAAACCACAAAAGCAACCAGAACCAAGAAGAAACCACAATAAACTCTTCTTGGATGGTTTTTGGCGCGAACTTAGAACAAAGAAAATATAGATATATTATAGACATATTACCATACGTAAAATAGAGAGGAAATACTAGGTTAGCACGGTAAAAGCGAGTTTTTTCAAGAGATGCAATTCTTAATTGAAAAGGCGAAAATGTGTATCAAGTGCGAATCAAAATTCATATCATCCTCAAGGACTTACCTATGATAGCCATTGCTAACGTGAGTATTTAACGTTAAAAAAAGACTTCCAAAAGACTTATTTTTTACGTTGTGGTAACGTTAGTGGTTGCTAACCAACCACTAACGTTACCACAACGTAAAAAATAACGTAACACTAACGTTAGTAAAACGTATATTAACGAAATTTAACGTTGTGCTGATGTAACTTTTTAACCTTATACTAACGTGAGTAGTTAACGTTGGAATAACGTTGATTTTACGTTGGTAACGTTAAACCTCGAACCAACGTTAGACTAACGTTAAATAAACGTTGGGTGCCTGCTGGGCTGTTTAAGTGTAGATCTATTTGGTTTGCATATTGCAAGTTGGTTTTGAAATGCGGCAAGGCTCCCTAAAAAACTGATTTTGTCGAAATATTTAAGCATATAACTTTGCCTCATATCAGGTCCCAAATGAACCCAAACATTTTTTTTTCGGCCAAAAACTTGTTTTCGTTTCCGTTGTTAATGTATAGCTTGCTGTCTGCATAAATTGGAATGCTTGAGCGCGGGGGCATTTTTAGCTAAAATTACATGCTAGTATAGTAATAAATTAGTAGAAAGATACGAAAAGTAGACATTCTGTCTCCCACTTACCGTACCATGCCTTGAAACTGGAAATATGCCATGGTGTAACAGTAACACGAAAAGTTCGAGGATGATGATGATGAGGATGAGAATGAAGAAACAAAATTGGAAACTGACATTCGCCTATCTCGTGAAACTGCTGTGCCTCCTTACTCGCTCACGCTCGCTGCGGGGGCGATTAATGAGCTGGGAGCCATGGGTTAACACACTTTAAATGAATGAACCAGAGGAACATTTGCCAAGGAGCCATGGATTCAAACACTTAAATGAATAATCACCAAAAATCTGTACAAAACGACCGTGGAAGCTTCGAAATAGACCCGGTTCAATATGAATTCGCTAGAAAACATCGTTGCAGCTTTTAATAAAGAAATAATGATATCAGGGAAAGGGTTTATACGAATGGCGTCCAATAATTTAGTTTAATAATATCCAGATTATTTATCTATATATTAATAGCCGATTCTCTGTTTGTTTGTTTGTTTGTGCGTTTGTTTGTAAGTCACGCAAAATGGTAGATTGAGTTGTGAGCGAAATTATTTCTTTGTTTGTGTGCGACGTGAGTTCGAAGCAAATACATTGCAACCCCAATCGAACGTGACTTTTTTTGGCTGATGAACTAATAGGAATAACGTTTTGTTTTTATTATTATTGTTAGTTTTATATTCCACGTTGACTTGGCTTTGGAAACAGTACATCAACTAAATACAAAGAAACTAACTGATTAAACATTTTGGACAAAAAGTAGCAGTGGCAGAACGTGGCAGGATGTTCAGTTTGCACCTAACTCTTGCCTGACTGTCTGAGACGGGTGAACTTTTTTTTTTTGAGCAATTAAAATGTTTAAAAACCGATAGGTAAAAAAAATAAAACAAAATGTTTTTTTTTTTGCTTTTCTTTTAATAAATTAATTTCTTCTTTTAATTGTTAAGCGTTCTGATCGAACGTTTTTTTATTCTATTTATTCATTTAGCACGTGCCTTTTTTCTCTCCTCCCGTGTGAACTTTTTAAGAAGAGAAACCATTTCCCCTTTACGTTTGATAGCACCCATGTTAGAGCGCGTAACTTTTTTAAAACAAAAGCTAATAAAAAGTTGAAGTTTTCTCTCTCTACGTTTTGAGTGTATTGTTACACTGATAAAAGATTGGTTTTACCAGAGGTTGTGACTTCGAATCTGCTTCTGGTTGAGCACAAGTTGTACGAGCCGTTTATAAGGAAGTTTGACGTTTATTGATACAGTGATACAGAGCAGGTGGACATGGGCGGCGAGCGACGCCGCCTTGGCGGCTAGTCTATATATTAATAGCCGATTCTCTGTCTGTCTGTCTGTTTGTTTGTTTGTTTGTTTGTTTGTAAGTCACGCAAAATGGTAGATTAAGTTGTGAGCGAAGTTATTTCTTTTTTTGTGTGCGACGTGAGTTCGAAGCAAATACATTGCAACCCCAATCGAACGTGACTTTTTTTGGCTGATGAACTAATAGGAATAACGTTTTGTTTTTATCATTATTGTTACTTTTATATTCCACGTTGACTTGGCTTTGAAAACAGTACATCAACTAAATATAAAGAAACTAACTGATTAAACATTTTGGACAAAAAGCAGCAGTGGCAGAACGTGGCAGCATATGTTTGGTTTGCCTAACTCTTCCCTGACTGTCTGAGACGGGTGAACTTTTTTTTTGAGCAATCAAAATGTTTAAAAACCGATAGGTAAAAAAAGAGTATCATATCAAAACAAAATGTTTTTTTTTTTTTGCTTTTCTTTTAATAAATTAATTTCTTCTTTTAATTGTTAAGCGTTCTGATCGAACGTTTTTTTATTCCATTTATTCATTTAGCACGTGCCTTTTTTCTCTCCTCCGTGTGAACTTTTTAAGAAGAGAAACCATTTCCCCCCTGTTTGATAGCACCCATGTTAGAGCGCGTAACTTTTTTAAAACAAAAGCTAATAAAAAGTTGAAGTTTTCTCTCTCTACGTTTTGAGTGTATTGTTACACTGATAAAAGATTGGTTTTACCAGAGGTTGTGACTTCGAATCTGCTTCTGGTTGAACACAAGTTATACGAGCCGTTTATAAGGAAATTTGATACAGTGATACAGAGCAGGTGGACATGGGCGGCGAGCAACGCCGCCTTGGCGGCTAGTATTTTTAATTTGCAGACCAAATACATTTGTTATCCATTTCTTCGTAGACGGATTTAAAAAGGTTGACCTTCAAATTAGCGTATTGAATTGTCAGATCTTCAAATTGAAATGTTGAATTAAAACATTGAAATCGCATGAATATGTCTTACTAATCACAGTTATCTCGATCTTCAAATTGAAGATGTAAAGGAAAGGAAAGACTTATTTTTATCAAATTAAAAGAAAGATTCATTCATCAAAATCAAATGACGAATTTTGTCATGTATCTAACTTCATAGTCACCGATCGTTATATGATACGATACGATACGATGATACGATATGTCAAATCGATTAGTGAGATGATTTTATGAGAATCATTACGAAGTTTGACCTGCAGAAAACGTTCTTTAAAGATAACCTCATCCCAGAATCGTGTCTCTCTTTATAACATATGAAATGAATGAAACATCAAAAACAAGGCTGCCCTTTTAATGAAGTGTCACAAACTATATGATTCATCATCAAGATGGTAGCACTCTACTAAAGAAACTTATTATTCACAGGTCATGAGCTGGAACTACTGCACACGTTGTTACTACTGATGATCTTTTCAAATAGAAGAATATTTCGTTGACTGGTATTCATTCTGTAAGTGTAAGGTCAGGAATTTCAACACAATATGCATATCCAATAAGTGTTGACAGGTTCAAACTGAGATGTTTTGTTTCCCATCACATCAACTGTGTATCATGTTTCTCAAGCCAAATGTGCGATATATGTTTTTAGAAGAAAGATGTATTAGATATAAAGCGTATAGTCGATATGATTTGTGCTTGGACCAGTGCTAATCACATGTTCTTTCAACTGGCAAATCTCTTTCTTGCTTTCACCTACCTTGTTCCCAGTTCTTTAAAAGGTTTAGTTGTGCTACGAATATTACTTGGGACCGCAAGTCTGTTTTTTACACTGTGGGGGATTCTCGTCCTGTGTTCCCCTGATACATTCGGTTGGAACTTTGCTTTTATGGTTTTAAATTTTGGTCACGTGATGTATTTGTCATATACAATGCGTCCAATCAAATTTAAGTTACAAGAAAATGAACTCATCTTCAGTAACATGTTTAAAAATCTTGGAGTACGGAGATGGGAATACAACACAATGGCTGTTTTTGTAATAAAAACGAAATTCAATAAAGGTGTAACAATAGCAAAAGAAAAAGAAAGTCTTTGTGAAGACTTGACTGTTGTTGCTAGTGGCAGGTAAAAGGCAAGAAATTATTGTTGTGAGAGTTTTTAGAATCAACCAATTCAATAGCCGTTTCGTTCATGATGCAGTTTTCCTATACTTCTCTTTATGTTGATTTTAGTGTGCGTGTGTTGAAGAATGGTCACTTTATCCATTGAATACATGCATATGAGTTCGTCAATTCTCCGGAATGGATAGCAAGTGGCACATATGGTATTCATTCAGCCATACCATACGAGGTAATTATTTTTCACTTTAAGAAGAGAGGAAATTATATGGATGAAAAACCCAGGGTCGTTGTATCCTTATTTCTACACTTTCTGCACTTTTTTTAACATACAAAATACTATCCCTGTTGCGACAAATGTAATAAGACGCGTGATATTACATAATGCAGGTAACAGTTGTATCTGAAGGCTGTGTGCTAATGTCTTGGTCGCGAGCAGAATTGCTGAGAGTGCTTCATCGTGGTTCAATATTGAAGAACATTCTTGACTCCATGATTGGAATGGATATTGCAAAAAAATTATTTCAAGTGAATAAGAGATTTACTCAAGATGGCTACCAAACAGCTAGCATAAATCATGGCTTTGATGACGACAGCATTGAAAACAACGAAGGTATTTTTTGATTCTTTTAAAAAAGAGCTATGAAGATTATTTTGGTTTTGCATTGTTAATGTTCACTTAGCAGGATACTTACGTCAGTAATATAGCAGGTGCTAAGTCAATCTAAAGTCCCATTTGGACTACAGAACGCATACGCGAGACCCTTTTCACCCATACTAAAGATAAGACCCCGCTACTAAACCTTCAGTCAATATTAGTCGTGAAAAAGGCAAAAACGTAACACCCAAAAAGCAACTTGACTAAATCCCTGCACATGAGAGTGTAAACTGTGAATATGCATTAAGGCTCTTGTTTCATTGTGTGAACTGAATAAGAGAAGACAAAACTTTGTAAACAATGTCTCACCTTCGTTAATTTTGACTCAAACTTTTGAACCTTGCATTAATCTTGCTTTATTTTTAGATAATTGCGATGCTGTATCGTATCGGTCGAAATATAGTTTTGTATACAATGTTCACATGAAAGACAAACAAAAAGAAACTGATGTTTCGTAAAAGTTAACAAGTCAACAAGCATATAATTAGCGGGATTCGAAAAAATCATGTTTCGTTTACACAAAGCTATCTTTCTATAGATGTGGGGAATTATATACAAAGTTGTTCGTGAATTTTTCCCTACAAAGTCATTACTTCACATCAACACTTGAAATAAGCGTGCAAAGTAATGATGTTTTTTTGATACAAGAAAAGGTTTTAAATCTCTGAAGTAACTTTTTAATTGCACAGTTTTAAAAAAATTCTCACAAGTAATTGATTTTTTTCATGTAACAGGCTCGTCGATTTTACGAATCTCCCTAATTAAGTAACCAAATCTGGTAAATGATTGAGTGAACAACACAACACATAAATTTATCGATATATAGAATTGATAACTAGCGAATTGTTTATTTCGAATATATTGTGAAAAATTATTCGAGTGAACGAAGACAGACGTTCAATTGTGTGGTCACTAAAAAACTGCTATAATTACCGTGTGGTCACTACTGCTATCGAAGTGGTTTGTAAACCAGAAACAAAATGATGAGAATTATTTCCTTATAATGAAACTATTTGACATTAAGGGCGTCACTTCACGTAAACTTTAAACAAATTACTCATTTTCAAGGAGGGGCAAGTTACTGGAATCGGGCGTAGTCGAGTAGTCATTAATGCATCATATTCACTCATTCATTAGAAATATATTCTTTATTAATATAAGAATAATGTATATCATATGAGTTGCAATTTAAATCAAGGCTGCCCTGGTGTCCATTACACTTTAGAAAATTTGGATCAGAAGAGAGAATGTGTAAATGATGGAGATTGCGCGAGGTTCGGAATTCCCGAGTTACAAAACCGAGTTACAAAACCGAGTTACGCATTATGACGTCACAAACCGAGTTACTAACTCGGAGATTTTTAAATTTTAATTTTTCTCGAGTTACTAACTCGGAAATTTTATTCACGTAAAATTTTCCCGAGTTACTAACTCGGAAATTTTTTTTTGATTTATTTTTTCCGAGTTACTAACTCGGAAATTTTATTTTCGTAAAATTTTCCCGAGTTACTAACTCGGAAATTCTTTTTGGTTCTATTTTTTCCGAGTTAGAGAATATTTTTCAAATATTGTGAGGAATATTTTCGAAAGTTCACTGGGAATAGTGTGAGTTTTTAAAAAAGGCAAAGTAGCTAGGCCAAGTTTGTGGCAAATTTCGAAAATCGTTCAATTTTAATGAAAATTTAATAGTGGAACAAGTTTGTACTGCTGATTTCAAACATGAAGGGCAACTTGTGGATAAGGTCAAATTAGGCCAAATTTGGACCAAATTTTGAAAATTGTTCAATTCTAATGAAAATTCTAGTGAAATAATTTGAGGCTAAATCCAAACAAGGTACGATGAGCAATGGTACTCGTTAAATGTACTCGTCAAATGGTACTCTTTCGTTTTATGCCATCTGGCGCATGTTGATGTACATTAATAACGGAAACTTTCGGCAGGAGATTTTGACTTGTCCTAAAGTTTTTTAATTTAAATACTATTGAAAATATATTTTTTTGGTTCATTTGAGGCCTGAAGCAGTCGGTGAAGGTTTTCTGCACTTTGGATAACATTGACGAATACATGAGAAAGAAAGTTGTTTATATTTTTTTTGCTGTATGTGCTCACGTGTTTTGTTTTCGTTTTTTTCTTTTCTTCCTAATCATCTTAAGCCGGTGTGTGTTATTGTTACTGTAATTATAATGTTTACACTCTTTCATATTTTACAGCACTTTCTTTAATTAATTTTTAACACATTTAAACTTTTCAAAAGTTTTTCCTCCGGCAATTTTTGTTGTTAATGTAGTTTTCTTATAAAGGACTGTATAAACTAATCTTAATTGACAGATATTGATATATTTACGAACTCAATAACTTTCCAAAAATGCTATACAAAGGATAATATATGTTTTCATTAATAAAAAATAACAACAGAAGTATCGCTATGTTTTGTAAAAAAGAACAGAGCTGTTATCAAAATATATAAAGTGTTACTTTAGTAGTTTCAAAAACGCCAATGACATAAACCTAATATTAGCACTCACAAAAATTAATTTGAATTTAAGATCTCTGGTCTTACGGGTTTATTTTAAAGTTGCCAATCGAATACAACAATCTAAAAGATAGTAAACAAAAGGTATTTACGCCTTTGGTGTTGAATCATAGTCGGCTTTGAAAAGTCACATCGAACAGTAATGTCGACACTAATTTATTTGAAATCTTTTTGTATTTAGCACTGTTAAATAATTTCTTTTAGGACAGCTTTATACAGCCGCATAATCGGCGCGTCGAATTAAACTCTTTATTAAATGCGACGTAAATTCGACTGTATAAAGTGAAAAATTAATTAAGTGCGACATAATGAATTAAGTTCAGCAGAGTTTGTCGAATAAAACGGCAATCTTCGACATAATTTCGGCATCACTTTATACAGCCGCATAATCGTCGAATTTAATAACAGTTTGAGTGAACTTTGTGAAAAAAGTGCATGAAAGTAGTGGACAGCGTGTAAGAAACACACGATGATAAATTTATTCGACATTTATGCGGCTGTCTAAAGTCATGTCGAATTTTATATGCGGCAACAAAACCTGTATAAATTGACTGTCGCATTTTTGTCGAATTTTACCCGAATTAAAGTAATTTAATTCGACACGGCGATTATGCGGCTGTATAAAGCTGTCCTTAGAATTAACATGATACCACCTCAAGATTATGAAATAAAATAAATTCATATAGAAATATAGAATCAATTTTCCCACTTCGGCAACTTTTTATGTTGGAGTTTTCAGCTGTCACAATTCATCAAGGGTAAGAGCAATAGAAAAATATGTCAGCGGTGCCATGGTCAAGCTTTAGTTAAAAATAATATCCAGGACAGCATAATCATCAGGATTAACATATTCATCGACTTGCTCAACTGATTAATTTTGATGCCATTTCTGCATTAATGAATATCAAAACTTGCGCTGTAAAATTTCTTCGTTTGCAAATTTTCATTATAGTTGAACAATTTGGTCCAAATTTAGCCTTATGCACAAGTTGACCTTCAATTTCGAAAACAGCAGTACAAAGTTATTCCTCTATTAAATCTTCATTAGAATTGAACAATTTTCAAAATTTGATCCAAATTTGGCCTAATTTGACCTTATCCACAAGTTGCCCTTCATGTTTGAAATCGGCAGTACAAACTTGTTCCACTATTAAATTTTCATTAAAATTGAACGATTTTCGAAATTTGCTACAAACTTGGCCTACTTTGCCTTTTTTAAAAACTCACACTATTCCCAGTGAACTTTCGAAAATATTCCTCACAATATTTGAAAAATATTCTCTAACTCGGAAAAAATAGAACCAAAAAGAATTTCCGAGTTAGTAACAACTCGGGAAAATTTTACGAAAATAAAATTTCCGAGTTAGTAACTCGAGAAAAATTATACTTTAAAAATTTCCCGAGTTAGTAACTCGGAAAAAATAAATCAAAAAAAAATTTCCGAGTTAGTAACTCGGGAAAATTTTACGTGAATAAAATTTCCGAGTTAGTAACTCGAGAAAAATTAAAATTTAAAAATCTCCGAGTTAGTAACTCGGTTTGTGACGTCATAATGCGTAACTCGGTTTTGTAACTCGGTTTTGTAACTCGGGAATTCCGAACCTCAGATTGCGCGGGGTAGAACAATGAAAATACTTAAAGAGATTAAGAGTTTGGATTAAGCATAAGTAATAGGATTAACAATTAGCTTTCACTAAAGCTCTCAGTTTTAACAAAGACAGGTCAAAGACAGAATTGCAAATGACTACCGTATTTCCTTTAATAAACGCCGCCCTCTGATAAACGCCGCCCTCTATTAAACGCTGCACTTATAGCCGAACGTTTGTCGTAAACGCCGCCCTCTAATAAACGCCTCCCTCTATTAAACGCCGCATCTTGAAAATCGGTGTTTATTAGAAAACAGGTTAAACAAGAATTATAAAAAAGTTTTCATGTCATACAAGAGAACATTGCTCTTCTTGGACATTTTCGTAAACATATCTTTTGTGTAAAACATTTTCACACAACCTTTTGTAACTTTTTTAAGGATAAGAAAGCATTATTATTTAAGTTTGCTTCGGTCCAATTTTTCATTTTGTAATAAACGCCGCCCTCTAAAGAACGCCTCCCTCTATTAAACGCCGCATCCAAAAACTTGAATTTGTAATAAACGCCGCGGCGTTTATTAGAGGAAATACGGTATTCTATTCTGACATCACACGAGTTGGTTTTAGTGGAGGCCGTCGGAGGAATGCAAATGTTTCAAGTAGCGGTAAAGGGACTTTCTTATATTATAAATTGAATATCCATGAAAGTTTCCTTAAATAAACCAAACCAACAAATTTAAGTAGGCATTGTTCGGCATATAGTGAATATACAGGTGCCTTAACAGGACTCAAGTTTGGTTCAACATTATGTTGGCTGGAATGGTTCAGTAAGGATTTTAATACCTTATCGGGGATAATTTCGTCGGGGAAAACTGACGAAAATTTTCCCCGACAAAAATTTTGAAAAAGTGAAATTTATAAGAAAGTATTAGTAAAATTTTGCAACATGGCGAAATTTTCCCCGACGAAGTAATCCCCGATAAGGTACCCTATTTTTATATTTTGAATTTTGAAAAACGCGCATATAAATGTCCTATAAATATTTCCACTAAAACTTAGCAATTGGTCCCACGAATAAACTAAAGAGAAATAGGCTATAAAAATCCAACGATCCGCCGCCATCCGTATATCGAAAAGGCAAGAAACCCTGGGTTCGAGGTTGATAAAAACCTTTTTAAAAGTAAACTGTCGTTGGAACAATGTTCATGTTTCATCAGGGATATGTTAAAGCGTAACACTCTAACATATCCTTGGTTTCATGCAGTATTGGAGTTGTATATTGAACTCTGCAGGAAAAATAAGAAGTTTTTTATGCGGCCAAACAAAAAACAATGACGTACTCCGATTATTATAGGTGTAGATATTTAAAAAGTGAGTGTCAAAAAGATATTGTTGAAAGAGAAAAAATTACTTAGCTATATCCTCAGCCCATCATGAAAAAAGTCTGTCATTTAAAAGTCCTCTGTGACCATATAAGCCCCATGGGTTACGAGAGGTAATAGGACAAATAAATTATCATCAATATCGGAGACAAGTAGGTTATTATTATGGAATGAGTGAGAATGGAGCCTGATTATAAACCCTCAGTAACTACAAACGATTGAAAATGTGGTACAAAACATTGAAACTGCTTCACGAATTCAATTCGCAGGTTAAAGAATTCATAAAAGTTACTTTTGAACCTCCTCTAAAGAGTTTTTTGTCTTAATCTCTCGAGAATTCGAACATACAGTGTGTTTCATAATGCTGGAAACGAAAATTTTAAAGCTGTTTTTTTAAATAAATATACCGAATTTCAAAATAATTTTTACATCAATGGAAAGCCATTTTCAAGTTCTTTCGGCTAGTATATTTTTGTGAAAAATGAAAAAGTGGTTTTTGAAAAAATAAGGAAAATGTCTTGGAAGAATGTAATTAAATTTTTAATGGTTCATTAACATGTAGTTTAATTACATCGTGCCTCTTGTTTCAAATCGCTAAATCCATCGGTATATTCATTTAAAAAAACAGGTTTAAATTTTCCGTTTCCAACGCTATGAAACACACTGTACAGTGTGTCCCAGAGAATTTCGGTATGAGTTTTTAACAAGCTATAACTTTTCACACACTTATCAGATTTTAGAGATTTTTACTTCATTCGATAGCATTTCTTTCAAGGATTTTAGAAATAATTTAGTCCAACACCTTTGTAGTAAAAAGGATTTCTTTTAACTGTCACGGTCATTAACTCCTTAATGGTTAATAAAAGTAAGTTTTCACGTGCGATTGTTCTTTTGTTTATTAAGAACATGTCGTGGTGTTATTGAACACACTAAAATTACAATCTCATCACAAAGTTAAAAATTGTGACACGGGGGATTCTACAAAATGTTTTTGACATCATATGAGCAATCTTTAGTTGCAACAAAAACTTTTCTCCACTGAGATCCGAAGTTTATCAGATTTGATAAGTAAAATTGTTGACGCAGCAAATAAATCTTAGACAAAATCAAAATTCCATTCGCCACTCTTTATGACAGCAAGAGCAAATCACTGTGTCCAGAGAAACGGGGGACCTGTTGAGACAGCTTAAAGTTTTGTTTTTAATGACTCTTGTGTTTTACAGTCACTTGACTTGTTATTGTTTTTGATAATGACCTTTGATAATTGTTATTGAAAGATGTGTTAATTAACCATTAAGGAGATAATTGGATTTTTTCATGGTAAAATTCTTAATTGTTTCCAAACTGAAAGGTTTTGGAGAACAAAATGTATATTTTTAAAATCTATGAATAAAGTCTTGTCGAATGGTGTAAAAATTGCTGAAATTTGATATATGTGTGAAAAGTTATGGGCTGTTTCTCAGACCGAAATTCTCTGGGACACACTGTATAATAGCGATCATAACGAATTACTAACGAAAAGCAATCAAACAGGGAAGTGTTATATCAAGAGAAGAATATTTTGATATTATAAGGCTGATCTTCACCCAAACCGTTTCTGGATGATCTGAAAACTTTCAACAACCCAAGCCCTGCTTCACTCCAAGGAAGCAGCAACATCGTCTATCACGCAAACCTTAGTGTTTGCTATATGATTGTTGGCTCTTACAGGCAACATGTCAAGCATTGAAAAGCAATTAATGTTAATTTTATAAAACACATACATCTCATTTTTCTCTTTGTTATTGTAGTAATAACTGAATTAATAGCTATTACCACCGCGATTAAAAGATAATCAATTATAAATTGGTGAATACAAAGGTGACGAGAGAAAGAATTGATATTGATGCTTGCAAGAAGAAGTGCGGATATTTTACACACACTACGCAAATAAACGAAGAAAAATTGTTGGAAGCGAAAAAGCTATGAAAAGTGCCGTAAGTTTGTTTTTCTACTTCAAGGTTCAACGAACTTCTTTACCTCGATTTTGCCTCGATTACTCTGCCAATCGAAAACGAAAGATCGTGTTTTCTGATACAAACAATAACAAAAGAATAGATTCAGCTTGCAGACAGCACAGCACAGCCCAGTTACAACATTATCTCACGATAAAACTTCTGACATCTTTAAATCATTTTATTGGTTTGGAAACAGCAGAATGTCTGAGCTGAAGGAAGTCATTTGGGTACGCAAATCATTAACATACAACTATTGTTGCATTTTTATTTCTGAATAATCTGAACTGAGGAATGACCCCTTGAACCCAGACAGACGATATCATATCATATGTAATTGTTTTGATCAGCTTATCGATTTATTTTTTCGCTATTTTCTTTGATTAAGTGTTCTCTACTGCCACGCTTTCCTTGTTTCATGAAAGATTTCTCAAATCATCATTATTTTTCATACAATCCTTAATAATTCTTTGACAACAAAAAGTTATAGATCATAATACAATATGGATGTTTTTATTCCTTTTAATCCAAAAATAACCAAATATCAAGTACAAAATTAATGAATTACATATATGTATAAAGTTATTGTAAAGTAACAGAAAAAATAATCAATAAAAGACCTTTATGCGAGAATGGTTTTGCAAGAGCAGGCAGAGGTTAACACAATCAAACAGTTTTAGTTTTAATTACTTAATCAACTATTCTAAGTTATTACTGCCTAACAAGGCCTGGTTTCAATGTTCTATTTAAAGTGATTTTAGAACACTAGCAACCTAAATAACAAAAGAAAACTTCTAAACATCTCAGTGGAAAACATCCTTTTGGAATCCATAGCAACCTGGTATAAATGCCAAAGTTTGTTGAACTTTCTATGTCCTTTTTCCACGTGAAGTCACTTGGCTATGAAAAGTGTTTTTCAGCAGGGGCATACTGTGGTGGGGATGTCAACGGGTGTGAGCGACCCCTTTTGAAACTAGGTTTGAATACTTCTTCTTTTAGTACAAGTAATTAATTGTTCTAATATATTGCTATTATATTGTACATTATTGTATATATATATACATATATATTGTTTTTTGTACAAGAAGAACTTTTATTGCATCCCCAATAGAATGCGATCAAAAGCAAATTTCTAGAAAATCAATATAAGTTAACTAATGTTTCTTTTGGGTCTGCAATATTAACAACACCAGGTGTAAAAGAAAGAACAATCAGTATGTGCAGTGTTTGTTATGTTATGCAGAATTAAAAGTTTCTAGCCAAAGAGCACTGAAACAGCACATAGAGAAACCCAAACATAAGTCGATGTCTCACATACGTTTTGGTAATAACATTTGGCGATTTACTGTCTCTGGCATTTCTGTCACTCCTGGAAAAAGCCAATCCACCAAAACTGAAGCAACAAAATTGTTCTAGATGAACGTTTCTTCAGCAGAAGCAATGTGGGTACTGCAAGTTGCTGAGTGAGATTCAACATTACAGGACTGTGACAACTCCCCAGAGCTTCTCAAATTTTCTATAATTCTAATTTTGATATGACTCACCGAAAGGCATATCCTATGTTTTGTAAGATGCTAAAGGTCCATGACTTTTAAGTGGTTATATAAAATGATCAATAGGCTAAACAACTACAGGAAAGGATTCGAACTGAAACAGAATCCTAAAGAAAGTGTGCTTTTGACCAATTCATGATGAGTTACGAAAAGAAGTACTACTTTTACTTCATGTTTTCTATATGAGTTTCAGGATTAGATTATCTTTTCTTGAATACTTTTGTTGTTTGTTCAGTTTGCCAAAAGATTTAGGAGAAAAGATAAAATTGAACAGAAAGAGTTTAGTTGCTCGATTATCTTTCAAATACGAAATCTTGACATGACCCTGAAAATTGATTTTTGATTTCGATTTCTGATTTTTTTCCCATTCCTTACTACCTGAATGATAACCTGATGTATCATCTACCCAATTTCCCTCACATGGCATGGGTCGACCTGGCGCTATGGTACATTCACTCGCGCATGGTGAATCGCCACCAAGGGGAATTGAATTTATTTTGGCAGTTAAGGAAAATTTTTAGCGGGAATTAATTTTGGTGGATAATAATGAATTTTCAATTAGGTTCGATAAAAAAAAGAGGCAAAATATTTAAATGGGAAGAGGAAAGTCCATCATATGGATCGTTTTTTCAAAAAACAAAAACATTACAGGTTTTTATTACAGTAATTTACAAATCAAGTTCATTATATATAATAAAATCGAAAACGTCTCGTTCAAAGTCAGTGTTATGATCTTCCCATCTGATTTTTCGGTGTCGCTATTGTCTTGTACGTTGACAAAATCATCTAAAACATGTGATCCTGACAAGAAAAGAATTGGAATTAAAGACATCAGAAGGCAGACAAGCTTTTAAATCAAATATGGCGGGAATTAATTTTAGCGGATTTTGGCGGTTTTTGAACCAATCCGCCAAATCCGCCGAAATTTCTTCCTTTAAGGTACTTACCCTAACAATAACCATAAATCTTTTGTGCAATACTTATGTTAATAATTTTTTTGTCTTGAAATTGCTAACTCTCATAAATATATCATTACCTGCTTTTCAAAATAGGAAATGAAAACTTGCTAGCAAATGAACCTTTCTATTGTTTCTTGATCTCACAAACCAATCAAAACGTTAGAAACGATAATGCACTGTAAAGATTTCTTCTTATACTAATCGTAGAACAGCAATGCTGCTTTTTCTGCAGTCTGACACTGCAGAAGTTGACTGCAAAAACAAACAGAAATTTATTTTAGAGACTAAAAAAGCAGGTGCATAGTGCATATTAGAATAATAGATGTGAATCAATTTTTCATTAGTAAGAGGTCAGCAAATCGCTCCAAAATTAAAAAGGTAATTTTTTTTTTACCTAGGATACTAGTAAAGGTATTAAGCAAGATCTTTGATAGTCAATATTTAGTCAGAGTGTGATGTAATCTTTTTATGACCCTCTTGTGACCACTAGTTTTGCAATATTCATCTTCTCTTTCATAAAATCAATGAAGTTATGTCCCATTCTAGAAAATGACTCAAGCATAAGGTATAGAACCTATGCCTACCCGGAGACAACGAAATGAGACAAAATCATTAAAGCAATTTCAAACACTCAACTATAAAAAGCGGTAACACAAGGTTTTTAAACCACATTAGAACTCAATGCTATGAACACAAAAAGTTCATTGTTGTTGGCTATACAGGTCATTACTGAAAAAAACACAAAAAAATAAGAAAATATAAACATGATATAAACGTAATAAACATAACTCCGTTAGTTGGTAAATTATATTTGTATTAAACTGAACATGGTTACTTCATTAATATTTAATCAATTACGTTTCCATAGCAACCATTTTTTTCATTGGATAAAGTGATTTCTAACTTTTATTTTGATAGAGTCTGAGGTGCAAAATTGTATTAAAATCGGAAATTACATATTGCCAAAAGTATTGCCGAAAAAAGTATGTGATATCCCCAAAACTGTTGGACCCAAATATTTCTCATTTTGGGATTTTCGAATTTTTAAGGTTTTGAAGAATCGATTCATTGGATTCTTAAATCCCAAAATCGATTTTTTATCATTGCAGAACTGTTTTTGGGATAATGAATACATGAAAATCAATTTATTTCAGTTGTTTTGGGGATTTCTAAATCACTAACTTAGTCATTTGAATTGATTGAACACTTGTCATCCTTTCCCCTAAAACCGTCACACATTCTTATCTTTTAACTGTTGTACTAACATCAAGTTTTTTGGTGTTTTTATACTAAAATTACTTCTTTTAGACTCAAAATGGTTTTGATGACCTCAAAAAATATTGTCATAAAAGCAACGATTTTTTACGTGATGCTGTGGCCTTATTCAGTGAAAGGTATTATATTGTAACATTGAAGCCATGAAACCTTGCAAAGATCAGCAGTAGCAGCACTGCGTTGCATCATTTTTTAGAGCAAAACTTGAGGTAATGTATGCCGATGGTCTAGCTAAAATATCTGTTAAAGCAAGAAGGATTTGCACTGACACATTTGGGTAAAAAGCTATATCTTGTATTTTGTTCTTGTACTTTCTGTTGTTTCTGTTAATGCATTAGATGTAATTGTCTGAACTCAATCAGGTGCAATATTCAACAATGCAATATATACTGTCTACTTTCTCACATGTTGATAATTTACGTCAGTGTTGTAGTATGATACTGATTGTTTTAAATTTACCTTTGTATACCACTAGTGTTGTTTTATTTGTCTTCTTAGTACAACTAGTGTTGCATGGGAAACATTCGCTGCTCAAACTGAAACTGAGGCAAATCTTCATAGGTATTTATAATTTTGATTTTAAAACAGCAATGATGCTCAATTCATTTCTTATAGATTTTTTAAAATAATTTTAAATAACTATGACTATTTTATCATGATATTAGTTCCTGTTAGTCTCTTATTTTGTACACTCGTAATAATATATTCAAATGTTCAAAAAGTTGTGTTGTAATTATTTTCAGGAGTCGTAGTTCTTACATAACAGATGAAGTTTCCAAACCACTCAAAACATTTGCAGACGCACAAAAGGAGAGCAGGAAAAATGTTAGATTGTGTTTCAGCTTTACATTTCATTTTCAGGAACATCTATATCGAATTTTATATAGAATAATAGCAATAACAACAGTGGTAGATATTTTCATTCTTGCTTGTTTGTGTTATATCCTTGATTTATTTTTAAGTTGTTAATTGTTACTAAGGCTGCAATGTTTTTTTAGGCAGAACAAGTTGTTGAAAAAGCATCTAAAACATTATCAGAAAAGCGATCAAAAGAAGCACAGGTATAAATAGAAGTCATTTGTTTCTTTTTGTTTTTTTACTGCTTTCCTTGTGTAATATGTTGTTTCATATGATCCATTTCCTTAAAAAATTAAAAAATAGTCAGAAAATGGTTTTTGTTGTCAACATTATATCAGCAACGAATCTTAATGTGACAATCACAAAAGTTGGGAAAATTTGAATTTAAATTTCAATTTAAAACTTCTTTTCAGGCTAAAAAAAGTTCATTCAGCAAAGCGAAAGAATCTGAAAATTTTACGGTGCAGCTTGAATCTGCCAGAAGTAAAACCTTGTCTGAGAAGGAACTTTCCAAGGTATGATAGTACCATCACTCACTGTAGTCTTTCTGCAAACAATTTATTTAATGGTTGTGTGTATTTTCTTATGGTTCAGAGTTTTCTGAGTTTAGATAAATACCTTGTTTGGTTTTGTAACTTCCTAAGATAAATTATTAATGCTGAGTTATGTTTTTGGAATACATTGTTCTTGCATTTCTGGCTATATATAAATTCAATTTTCCGGAATCTATGTATCAATTTAACATGTTTCACTTTTAGCTTGATAGTAAGTGCAAGAAAGCTGAAGAAGGTATCATCAAGTCAGGTATGATATCATCCCTGGAATGTTTTTTTTTGATAACTACATTTCTTGTCTTATGTGAATGTTGTTTTTCATACCCTCAGATAATGATTACATCAGCAAAATTCTTGATGCAGAACGAGCTAGGCTAGATCTGGAAAGTGCCATCACTAGCTCAACCATGGTTAGTATTTGAAGTCGAAAAATGTCCAAAAAGTTTCTGTTTGCATACTTGTATACAATGGAATGCTCATGTAGCAGAAGGTCAACTAAACTTAACACCAAGAAGAACCTTTTTGTTAAGCAGACCTTTTTGTAAAGCAGACGTATTTTGGAACTGGTGATAGATTTTGCTGTTAAAAACCTCATCCACAGTTTGGTGATTGCATAAAATCATACTTGAGCTGTTTTTGTTCACATTCACTTTTTTTATCTTAATTAGGTATTGCAAAATTTAGAAGAAGAGAGGATTGACTACTTCAAAAAATTGATTCAGACGTACAGCGACCTGTTAGAACGTGCCTCACCTGATCTTGATGCGGTATACTGTTTTTCTGTTATCTACCAAAAGTTTTCATTTGTTGAACCATGTGACATGAAAATTATACACTCTGTTACTTTGTGTTTGAAACTTTCTTTCATTGGTTAATATAACAAGATGTAACAAGAGCCATGATGGCATGGATTGCAACACTATCGTTGCATTAGTATTGTGTTGATGACGTAATTCATGCTTAGAAAATATATTCATTTAATCTCTTCTAAAAAATGAAAACCTTCTATCGATATTCCCAGTTGATATTTCCCAACATGAGAACAAAAACAAATAACTTACTGAAGTAAGATCTGATTTCAATCTGCCACTCTGTCAAAGCTCAACGAATTTGACCGAACCGTTTCTCCGATGAGGGCTATGTATTATTAATTGGATACTAGCCGCCAAGGCGGCGTCGCTCGCCGCCCATGTTCACCTGCTCTGTATCACTGTATCAATAAACGTCAAATTTCCATATAAACGGCTCGTACAACTTGTGTTCAACCAGAAGCAGATTCGAAGTCACAACCTCTGGTAAAACCAGTCTTTTATCAGTGTAACAATACACTCAAAACGTATAGAGAGAAAACTTCAACTTTTTATAAGCTTTTGTTTTAAAAAAGTTACGCGCTCTAACATGGGTGCTATCAATAACGTAAGGGAGAAATAGTTTCTCTTCTTAAAAAGATCACACGGGAGGAGAGAAAAAAAGGCACGTGCTAAATGAATAAAGTGAATAAAAAC
This sequence comes from Turritopsis dohrnii, assembly GCA_027922465.2. NCBI lineage: Eukaryota > Metazoa > Cnidaria > Hydrozoa > Anthoathecata > Oceaniidae > Turritopsis > Turritopsis dohrnii. The sequence continues at coordinate 1,908,461 of BQMF02000007.1, forward strand.
AACGTTCGATCTGAAGCGCATAACAATTAAAAAAAGAAATTAAATTATTAAAAGAAAAGCAAAAAAATATTTTGTTTCATGATAATCTTTTTTTACCTATCGGTTTTAAACATTTTGATTCCTCGAAAAAAAAGTTTACCCGTCTCAGACAGTCAGGATACATTAGGATACACTGGCAAACATGCTGCCACATTCTGCCACTGCTGCTTTTTGTCCAAACTGTTTAATCAGTTTCTTTGTATTTAGTTGATGTATTGTTTTCAAAGCCAGCGTAGTCAACGTAGTCCTTGGAATATAAAACTAACAATAATAATAAAAACAAAACGTTGGTCCTATTAGTTCATCAGCCAAAAAAAGTCACGTTCGATTGGGGTTGCAATGTATTTGCTTCGAACTCACGTCGCACACAAAAAAAGAAATAATTTCGCTCACAACTCAATCTACCATTTTGCGTGACTTACAAACAAACAAACAAACAGACAGACAGAGAATCGGCTATTAATATATAGACTAGCCGCCAAGGCGGCGTCGCTCGCCGCCCATGTTCAGCCTGCGTTGTGTCACCTCCCAAAGAGTTCACGAAAAATGAAATTAAGGAATTGATAATGCGAAGTGTTACCATCTTGTAGAGCTCGAAATTCTGAGCAAGAAAATGTATAGGATCATATGTCTATGACGAACCGTTTCGGAGATATCGTCGATCAAAAGTTTTGATGACGTCATAGTGCCCCGTCCCCAAAAATTTTGCCCAAATTTTTTCGTCACTCCATGGCCAATATCGTGGACCCCAAAAAACGTCAGTTATCCCTATTGGTTACCGAGAAAATTTTCCCTAATCGTCGCATTCGATTAGGGCCTCAATACAATGGTTTCACACTGACGTCGCACAAAACAAAATAAAATAATTACTCTAACAACTTAATCTACCATTTTGCGTGACAGACAAACAAACAGACAAACAGAGAATCGGCTATTAATATATAGACTAGCCGCCAAGGCGGCGTCGCTCGCCGCCCATGTCCACCTGCTCTGTATCACTGTATCAATAAACGTCAAATTTCCTTATAAACGGCTCGTACAACTTGTGTTCAACCAGAAGCAGATTCGAAGTCACAACTTCTGGTAAAACCAATCTTTTATCAGTGTAACAATACACTCAAAATGTATAGAGAGAAAACTTCAACTTTTTATTAGCTTTTGTTTTAAAAAAGTTATGCGCTCTAACATGGGTGCTATCAAACGTAAGGGGGAAATGGTTTCTCTTCTTAAAAAGATCACACGGGAGGAGAGAAGAAAAGGCACGTGCTAAATGAATCAAGTAAATAAAAAAAAACGTTCGATCTGATATAAAATAAAATAGATTAAAAGAAATCGATTAAAGACAACTATTATGACAAAAGCAAAAAAAAAAAAATATTTTGTTTTGATATGATACTCTTTTTTTACCTATCGGTTTTTAAACATTTTGATTGCTCAAAAAAAAACGTTCACCCGTCTCAGACAGTCAGGCAAGAGTTAGTGGCAAACCGAACATATGCTGCCATGTTCTGCCGTTGCTGCTTTTTGTCCAAAATGTTTAATCAGTTAGTTTCTTTGTATTTAGTTGATGTACTGTTTTCAAAGCCAAGTCAACGTGGAATATAAAACTAACAATAATGATAAAAACAAAACGTTATTCCTATTAGTTCATCAGCCAAAAAAAGTCACGTTCGATTGGGGTTGCAATGTATTTGCTTCGAACTCACGTCGCACACAAAAAAAGAAATAATTTCGCTCACAACTTAATCTACCATTTTGCGTGACTTACAAACAAACTCACAAACAAACAAACAAACAAACAGAGAATCGGCTATTAATATATAGACTAGCCGCCAAGGCGGCGTCGCTCGCCGCCCATGTCCACCTGCTCTGTATCACTGTATCAATAAACGTCAAACTTCCTTATAAACGGCTCGTACAACTTGTGCTCAACCAGAAGCAGATTCGAAGTCACAACCTCTGGTAAAACCAATCTTTTATCAGTGTAACAATACACTCAAAACGTAGAGAGAGAAAACTTCAACTTTTTATTAGCTTTTGTTTTAAAAAAGTTACGCGCTCTAACATGGGTGCTATCAAACGTAAAGGGGAAATGGTTTCTCTTCTTAAAAAGTTCACACGGGAGGAGAGAAAAAAGGCACGTGCTAAATGAATAAATAGAATAAAAAAACGTTCGATCAGAACGCTTAACAATTAAAAGAAGAAATTAATTTATTAAAAGAAAAGCAAAAAAAAAAACATTTTGTTTTATTTTTTTTACCTATCGGTTTTTAAACATTTTAATTGCTCAAAAAAAAAAAGTTCACCCGTCTCAGACAGTCAGGCAAGAGTTAGGTGCAAACTGAACATGCTGCCACGTTCTGCCACTGCTACTTTTTGTCCAAAATGTTTAATCAGTTAGTTTCTTTGTATTTAGTTGATGTACTGTTTCCAAAGCCAAGTCAACGTGGAATATAAAACTAACAATAATGATAAAAACAAAACGTTATTCCTATTAGTTCATCAGCCAAAAAAAGTCACGTTCGATTGGGGTTGCAATGTATTTGCTTCGAACTCACGTCGCACACAAAAAAAGAAATAATTTCGCTCACAACTTAATCTACCATTTTGCGTGACTTACAAACAAACTCACAAACAAACAAACAAACAAACAGAGAATCGGCTATTAATATATAGACTAGCCGCCAAGGCGGCGTCGCTCGCCGCCCATGTCCACCTGCTCTGTATCACTGTATCAATAAACGTCAAACTTCCTTATAAACGGCTCGTACAACTTGTGCTCAACCAGAAGCAGATTCGAAGTCACAACCTCTGGTAAAACCAATCTTTTATCAGTGTAACAATACACTCAAAACGTAGAGAGAGAAAACTTCAACTTTTTATTAGCTTTTGTTTTAAAAAAGTTACGCGCTCTAACATGGGTGCTATCAAACGTAAAGGGGAAATGGTTTCTCTTCTTAAAAAGTTCACACGGAGGAGAGAAAAAAGGCACGTGCTAAATGAATAAATAGAATAAAAAAACGTTCGATTAGAACGCTTAACAATTAAAAGAACAAATTAAATTATTAAAAGAAAAGCAAAAAAAAAAAAAACATTTTCTTTTGATATGATACTCTTTTTTTACCTATCGGTTTTTAAACATTTTGATTGCTCAAAAAAAAAAGTTCACCCGTCTCAGACAGTCAGGCAAGAGTCAGTGGCAAACCGAACATATGTTGCCAGGTTCTGCCGCTGCTGCTTTTTGTCCAAAATGTTTAATCAGTTAGTTTCTTTGTATTTAGTTGATGTACTGTTTTCAAAGCCAAGTCAACGTGGAATATAAAACTAACAATAATGATAAAAACAAAACGTTATTCCTATTAGTTCATCAGCCAAAAAAAGTCACGTTCGATTGGGGTTGCAATGTATTTGCTTCGAACTCACGTCGCACACAAAAAAAGAAATAATTTCGCTCACAACTCAATCTACCATTTTGCGTGACTTACAAACAAACGCACAAACAAACAAACAAACAGAGAATCGGCTATTAATATATAGACTAGCCGCCAAGGCGGCGTCGCTCGCCGCCCATGTCCACCTGCTCTGTATCACTGTATCAATAAACGTCAAATTTCCTTATAAGCGGCTCGTACAACTTGTGTTCAACCAGAAGCAGATTCGAAGTCACAACCTCTGGTAAAACCAATCTTTTATCAGTGTAACAATACACTCAAAACGTAGAGAGAGAAAACTTCAATTTTTTTATTAACTTTTGTTTTAAAAAAGTTACGCACTCTAACATGGGTGCTATCAAACAGGGGGAAAATGGTTTCTCTTCTTAAAAAGTTCACACGGAGGAGAGAAAAAAGGCACGTGCTAAATGAATAAATAGAATAAAAAAACGTTCGATCAGAACGCTTAACAATTAAAAGAAGAAATTAATTTATTAAAAGAAAAGCAAAAAAAAAAAAACAGTTTGTTTTGATATGATACTCTTTTTTTACCTATCGGTTTTTAAACATTTTGATTGCTCAAAAAAAAAGTTCACCCGTCTCAGACAGTCAGGCAAGAGTTAGTGGCAAACCGAACATATGCTGCCACGTTCTGCCACTGCTGCTTTTTGTCCAAAATGTTTAATCAGTTAGTTTCTTTGTATTTTGTTGATGTACTGTTTTCAAAGCCAAGTCAACGTGGAATATAAAACTAACACAATAATAATAAAAACAAAACGTTATTCCTATTAGTTCATCAGTCAAAAATAGTCACGTTCGATTGGGGTTGCAATGTATTTGCTTCGAACTCACGTCGCACACAAAAAAAGAAATAATTTCACTCACAACTCAATCTACCATTTTGCGTGACTTACAAACAAACAAACAAACAAACAAACAAACAGACAGAGAATCGGCTATTAATATATAGATAACGAAATTAATTTTCATGAATGGTAGACAAAGCTGCTTTATTGCCATTAGACCACATTTACACTAACTAATCATTTGGAAACATGTATATCGTTTGACGAACTACTCGGTCGTTAGAGTACTTTAGGTAAACTTTCGAAAGTATTTGTTTGATAACGTTTGCTACCATTCTACCCCACCTGACATTTGTTTTATCTTGAAGAATACATAATATTTATTGCGTAAATAAATTTACTACAACATTAAGTACTACTGTGGCATCATCCGACTATAATATGTAATATGTTACAAAATAAATAAACATCGTTCTTATGTAGTTGTTTATGTTGTGACTTGTTTTTCTGTGTAGTGCTTTAAAGCTATTAAAGGTTCTGCTACCAGTATGGATACAGTGGCGGATATGAAAGCTTTGATTGAAATGCACGGTTCCAAGAGATTACCATCTGAACAAGTTGTTTTTTCCTGTTTTGTGAGTAGTTTTTTTGTATGCAAGTTGAATGCATCAGAAAGATAATTGTGAGTTTTTTTGTTTGAGATCCTTTAAAATTCGTGTTTATGATAGTGGTAGTCTAAACACAGAGTGAGTTGTGAGAGTTCAATCCTCCTGGCTTTCAGGAAGAAGATTTTCAAAACCCGATGGACAACACTCGCCGGAAGCTGGCACTTGAAAACAAACTGGACAAATTGCAAAGAGCACTGCATGGAGAAAAAAAGGCACGAAAAGGTATACCATCAACACAAATCAACAATAAGTCACCAGTTACATGTTTATTATGATGCTCCAGGGAATCTTGGTAACAAACCTTAAAACCCTATGTGAATTACGTTATAACGTTAAAAAGAACAAAAGAAATAACTATTATCAACGTTATTAAGAAAAGCATAGCCTTATATAACTAGGTAACGCTTTTCGGTTTGTTATGAAAATCTTCTGGAGTCTCACATATTCACAGTATTATAATTCTCCAGATATTGTGTCGTACCAGATATTGATCCTATTTTTGGATTCCTTCTGATTTTCCTGATGACTGTCTCCTTTCTCCTGATGTGTACATGTGTAGAAAATGTTACACGTCTCAAACATATGTTTATGAATTTTGTGTGTTACTATGTGTCTTATATAATATTATTACCACAGCGACGTAACGATGTTCTCCACTTCACTTCAGGCCTCACGCGTTTGAATTCAGTATATCAGGATACGCCCAGTTTCAGTACCAAAAATACCCAACAGTCAGTTGGGTTTCAACTAGGACATGTGAGTAGATATCGCAAATTGTTGTTCATCGTATCTGGTCCGTCTACACGTTTTCGTGTTTTTAAATACACTGGGTTCTTAATGATTCTTCAAAAACTCTTACGTGATTCTTAATTTCTCTTGAAAAGGAAAAGTGTTTTAAGGCTGAAATATATTATCTTTATGGAGCGGAGCAGAAGAATGATTGCTTAAAAGTTTAACATCTTATATTTTTCAGTGTTTAATTACACAATTCTTTTATTTAGTCTTTTGTCATATTTTGGTGTTTTCTTTAAGCAAATAAATTAAAGCATGAGAACTTTTAGTTTAAAAGAATGAAACATCAGCAAAAGAACGTCTGATACTTACCACGGTCATGTACATTAGATTCAATGCTTTTTGAAATTTTTGATTACATATCATGAGCCTGAGGGTGATTCTTAATATATTCTTGAATTTTGACGAGTGTTTCTTATAAAAAGAATTCTCACACATGTAATGTTTTTTTGAGCTTCAATGCATTCCGATCAGTTGTGTGAGAATTCTTACGAAACAACCAACAAAATTTCATTAATTTACGAAACAACCAATAAAATTTCATTATTTTAGACTAAGAATGTGATCAACCTGTTAGAAGCTTCCATCTACAGACTAAATTATGCTTTATCGAAATTGAATAACTCCAACTCGCCAGGGTATCCTTTGTCAAGATATATTGAAGAGCGAAAAGACAAGCAGGTATCTTATCACCAGGCTGTTAGCTTATACTCTTATTCATAAATTCTCCATCATTGAGCGCTTCGCCTCGTTCCCGATGAGAAAAAATCTTTTATGCAAGGAAAATCTTCTATGCTTATAAAGAAATATAAATCCGCCATGAAAACTTTATAATTTTGGCCTAGAATTTGTTTGTACGGACTGTGTGTACGCACCTCAATTCAACTTTTTTGTCTATGCGCACTGTAGGTTGAAGCAGGAGAATTTTCAAGTAATCACCAGCATAGAAACGACATCTGTATGAACAACAAAGCTTAAGCTCTAACATCATCTTGATTATCTCTCTAATATCGTCTTGATTATCTCTCTATAACAGGGCATCATATGCTGCACCTTACGTGTGCCGATTGATAATATCAATATGCCCGACGACGAAAGTGACGATGTTGACGGACATGATTATATGCCAGCGTACGACTTTCGTAGCTCTTATCAAAGTTATTCCGACACGCGAAATAATGACGTCGACAGTGATGTCGATCCTGATTTTGAAGACGAAGTGGAAGCAGCACCTGGAGGTAAAAAAAGGGAACAATTATTATTCCCCGTCATGCATTATGTCCTGCATATTTTTCCCAATTGCATTTCATATCATTTTACTTTTCAGACTACAGCACGATAGACATGTGCAAAGTACTTTATGAATATCAGGCTGCTGAGAGTGACGAACTCAGCATAAAGCCAGGTGATATCGTCAGCATCGTATTACGTCATGATGACGGATGGTGGAAAGGTGAACTGCGAGGGAAAGTCGGTTTATTTCCGTCGGCTTATGTACAGGAATACTAAATCCCATTTACGCCTTGAATATCTGTTTTTATACACACAGTTTTTTTTTATTTCATTCTCTCTTAATTTCTTCCGTTTTTATTTTAGTGCTGCTTTATACTTCAGTTTTTATTCCCGCTGGGTTTTTTTACTGTTTTTTTGTAAATTAGAATAAATATATTTCAAATTGTATAGTTGTTAAGTATGCTTATAATAAGAATTATTTTATCTTTCACGTGGTTTATTTTCTTCGATACGTATTTCAAAGATACAGAATCTTTAGAAGTCTTTCTGGTATGTATTGTATTGTATTGTATTCAATTTATTTAACGTTGACATAGTAAGATAGTACAAAATATACTATATACTAATTAAAGTCAACTGTTAAATCGTGTACGATATAACAACTTATGAAAAGACACAAAACGTCTGCATGAACATGATCAATGATGATAAGAGAATGTTTAATGTATTTAAAACATTTGAGACTTGAGATGTTTATTAATTTCGAGGTTGAGCGACACGAAATTTTATCGATAAATGATCGTGGTGTTGTTACACGTTCCAACGAGGTGGATTTTAAGAGACACTAGAGAAATTGATTAGATTCACGATCATTCAAACTTGCAATACTTCAAACAAATTTAATAGACTCGAAAGTGATCGTTTCCAGTGATCGTGAATTTACCGGTTTGTGTTCTGTCATACTTAAGTTGTCAATTTCCACAAACGTCCGAAATTGTGAGAAGGCATGATTTACCGATATTAATTTGCTGACGTTTCGAAATTTTACAAAAATAATGGGTTGTTGTTGTTCATTTCAAATGTAACTTTATAAAACTACGCATAAATTTGTTTACATTTGGTCGCTTCGTACGAAAAATAAGCGCTAGTGGAATACAGGCTTAATTTGCCTTAGTCGATATTTCTAATGCTATCGAAAAGGGATTGGGAACCATGTAAAGACGCTAGTTACGAGCGATTGGCCAAATGTGTAATCCGATCATGCAACAAGCTAGTATGAAAACAGTTCATCTAAAATGGAGAGACCAAAGCGAGTTAGCGACTGCCAGTATTAGTTAGCTATATAAACATGCAAAAATAACCAGGTAATATTTCATTTCATTTTATTCTTAATTTCAAAATAATTTCCAGAGTGTATGTGCAAGCGAATTCATTAAAATATTTTCCATAAAAACTTTACAATTTCTAACAAAGACAGAACAATTAAGACGAATAATACTTTTAAAAAGATTTTTAAGATTGTCATTATTTATTTATTTATTTTACTTTTTCGTAAATGTTTGAGGGATAATTAAAGACACCAGCAGTTCGTTTATTTTCTCCGAACTTTTGAATTCTATAAAAAAACATGTCCTTCCTTTTCCAGATTCTCGAACATTCAGAATTTCCGACCATGCTAATTGGTCCGTTTTCAGGTTCGATTTATCGAAAGTTTGTACTTTGAAACAAAGCGCTGGTTATTGAAATGTACGATATCACCATGGAAACTAGTTCTTCTCAGGTTTTTGGGGCAGAAAAACTACATTAACAATCGTCTGCCTATCCAATGCGCATGCCTGTATCTGAGCAACACACGCTGAGCAGAAAGCAGTATGGGCACAAGGAAGCACCATAGTATCGACAGGATTACTAAAGCATATTCTACACACATCATCTCGTTCCACATTCATTGAAATGTCTTGTTGATGTTGCATTTCTTTTTTGCCTTGAATAATTGCTTGTCGAGTGATATTGTTTGAAGCAACTTCAAAAGCTGTTTTACCATTACTGTCCTCCAGAGTAAGATCAGCTCCGCGTTTAATCAACAATCGAATAATATCCGGAGAAGAAGCCCCAGCTGCGTAGTGTAGAGGAGTGCCATAGTTCACACCACCCTAAAAAAATATCAAAAACATCGTGCTCATACCGTCCTAAAAAATATTAAACTCATACCGTCCTAAAAAATATTAAAGACATCGTGCTCACACCGCCCTAAAAAATATTAAAGACAGCGTGCTGAAAATGCTCTGAAGAGGAACCGCACTGTATTTGTAATGTCGTGCAAAATGTCAATATCAGTGTCAACTTGGTTACTTCATTGGATAAAAGCAATCGGAATCTTAACGAAGATGGGGCCAAGTAATTTATTTTTTATTTCACAACTATTAACCCAGGATAGCTCCTTCAGTCCCTTAAGGTACAGTTAGCTCGTTTGTGCTGTCATTTGCGTACTGATAAGAACAACCACCATAGACATCATTCCTACTTCCTTGCTTAGTGCTCAGTAGAGAAGAGTGATTCACACTGTTATAGTCGCAGGCGTTCATGCACAACGCAGAATCTGCTACTTAGGGCAAATATTTGTCCATATACAGGTGTCTTATTTGAAAATTTTGCTACATAGAATGGAATCCTTCATTATGCTATGCAGAAGTTTACATTTTAATCTATGTTACTAATCATGTGAATAAAAAGTTCTCACCAGTACATTAATGTGAGCTCCGCTATCAATCAATAACCGACACAAAGATAACGAACCATGTTCACATACAACGTGCAGTGGTGTTACATGATCACGAAAGTTTACGTTTACATCAATTTCATTCAGGAGAGATTGAACCAACTTTATATCGTCCAGTTTCAAAGCCACGTATAATCTTTCATTACCTTGTGCTAACAGTGTTTGTATCGATATGTCGGACGTCAAATCAAACGGCGTGTTGCCGTCGATATCACGTATGGACGTGTCGGCACCTAAAGACATAAATGTTGGTTTATGGTAAATCAACTATTACAGTAAATACTTAACACATAACTCTGAAAATCAAATAATGTCGACAACGGATTTGCTGAAAGCATTGAAAGAAAACTCGCCCAAGTGTTGTTTGCGATTGATGGTGTCAACTCATACGAAAAGAGCAAAATGTAACTTATATGAATACAGTTCGCTATGGAAAACAGGAACTTTCAGGAGACGGGGAAAATAGTTCGAGTTGAAATTGGTAGAAATTACATTAGTTATTACGTCGAGGGGACAGACAAGTTCGATATACCAAGGAGTTCGAGAAATCGAGTGTTCGAGTTTTCAAGAATTGAAAGTAATTATTTTATTTTATATTATTCCGTATAATACTCCAAGAATTTAGGTACGCTACTCAATTTTTTTTTACAAATTTCAAGCAGAAAAAAACTATTTTTCGGTAACCTTCTGTCAACAAGACCTCCACAACAATTCTGTGGTTTCTTTTGGCTGCAAGGTGTAGGCTGGTGGATTTTTGGATATTGGTTTGTAAGTTCACATCAACGCCGTGATGGACCAGAATCCGAACAATGTTACCAAAACCACTTTCGGCTGCCGTGTGGATAGGAGTGTATGACTGGGCATCTTGTATAAAGGGATTAGCTTCATGTGACAGAAGCAACTCAGTTGCTCGATCCAGTCCCTAACAATCAAATAAGAGTCGACTGGACTCATGAAACAATATCATATTCCAAAACAGATACAGTGGAAAACAGGACTTACCAGGGAGGACGCATAATTCAGCGCAGTAATGGGTAGTACTCGAGTTAATGGCCCGTTTACATTAACCTCATCTTCTCTTAATAGTCCTTCAAGTGTGTGGTAGTCTTTAGCTTTTAAAGCCTCATACAAATTTTGCTGCCCTGATCTTAAAACATTCAGAACGCAAAAGAACCTTTGAAGTTGATGGCGCATCTCGGAGGGCGCTTTTAAAAAGGAATTACACCCATTCAATCGACTGATGTATTGTGGAGGGATCTACAAAGAAGCGATGTTTCAAAATATAAAGATTGAACAATATTACAAGCCATGACAAATAAACAGGAAAGCATATTATCTAAACAGTACGAGCCTTCAAAAAAGAGAGCAAATAGATTTATTTAATGAGTTCTTATATGACGTACCAGCGATTCAGTTATGTCAATGTTTCTATTCATTGAGACATCACTTGCATTTTCTTCTAAACTATCCTTCAGTTGTTTGATTCGATCTTCAACATAATCGAGACATTGCATTCCTCTAGCATCACAGAACTCCTGATCTGCACCCATCATCAGCAAAAATTTGACACATTTTGTACGACCGGAAAGACAAGCGAAGAAAAGGGCGGTTTGTCTTTCCAGTCCGCCAGGAAAATCAATTTTAGCGCCATATGATAACAAGACCTTGATAATTTCTCTGGAATAACAAACAACAGCAATGTTATGATGAGGAGATTTTTTACAGATGTCTGATAAAGAGATTCACTTTCAGCCTAGAAATTTAGCATGGCAAATACATCCAACAATTTCAGATCATCAAAACTTCATGGTGTATACTTTGTAAAATCCGTTTGGTGAAGTGAGTCTATTTTGCCATGTTGCTTCAAACGTTATTATAAGGGGCTTCACTGAACCGCTTAATCATCTGAAATATTTGCTCACTAACTCACACAGAAACTTTGACAAGGTAGTAATGATCAAGTCAAAGATAAACAAGCATGACAGGAAACACAAAACAAAACAAGAAAAAACGAAACATACATATCTCCAGCCGCAGCAGCTAGGTGGATTGGAGAAAACCCTTTTTCATTTTGCTGATCTATTAATGCGCAAAGACCAAGATTTTGAAAAATCATTTGCCGGCTGGTTTTACGACCATATTTTCCAGTTGACATTTTGTGACGTAGTAAATCAGGGGCAATATTAAAATCTTCTTCAACAGTGTGTCTCAGAAGTATCGCACGGACTTCTTCTATGTCGCCGATTTGGGTTGCGAGACAGAGAGACATCTCACTCTACGAGAATCGCATAGATTTGATGGATAAATACAAGTTGTTTCAAAAGCGACAAAGGTCAAACGTTAGTAGCAGTGTTGGTTGCTAAGTATCAATTGAAGATATTATCTTTCTTAAAAAGCATCTTTTAGCTGTTTAATCAAAGTATCTAAGTATAGTTTCGAATAGAGCAATGCAATGTCGCCAAATTCGTGGAACATTCAAAAGATAATATCACAGACCAGCTTTTCATCACTTCGTGGATAATCACACCAGTAGAGATCGTTTATATATTGCTAATGTTGCTAAATTATTTATGATTCTGGTAGTACTGTTGCTAAACGTTTTGAGAAAATTTACTAGTGTTGCTTATAAACTTGTTCCTTATATAAAAAAAGTGTAAGATGAAAACTGGGATAAAAATTGAAACAAAAAAAAAACAAACAAAAGCAAACCAATGGAATATGTATGTTAAAACATTCAAAATGAACTCAAATGAACTCATGACAACTTTCACTAACTTTGTCGAACAATTCATAAGCGTCACGACTGCGTACAAGCTGCAATGGAGTATAACCAAGTCCATCCACAGTGGTTTGAAGTGCTCCGTAAGCTAATAGTAGACTTATTATATTTGTATGGTTGCCAATACATGCATAGTGCAGTGGTGTGCACTTATCTTTGTAACAGCTCAAATTCACTTTGACCTAAAGAAGAAAGGAATATTATAACAAAATACTTACAACAAACGACTAAACAGAGGTATATTTAACCTTCTTCTTCAGTAATACCCTTGCACACAAGAAATGACCATTCATAGAAGCCAACTGCAGAGCGGTATATCCTCTAAATTAATAAATAATGCAAAAGTTACATGCAGATAAAAGACAAAATTTTGTTTCAGTCAAAAATAGTGGTAGTGTTTAATTACTCTACTTTGAAATGGATTTATAGCCATCGACTTTTCTGGGTACAAAGGAATAATATTCAGGTAAAATTAGTGTTCAAAGGATACTCATTGTTTGTTGGGGATTTTGATCATTTTTAACTCATTTTTAAATGACCGATATCAAGCTTTGTACATCGATATGGCACAAAACTTGATGGAGTAATATTACAATTAGTCATCTTTCTGTAGTTTTGTTCTGTCTGTATTCCAGTTATGACTATTAGGTATTACTATGAATGCTCTGCGGATCAAGTAGATAGTAAAATCAACCCAAATATTCTCACTTAAATCCAATAACATCCACACATATATCATTATTGTTGGAAAAAATTGATTCAATTTCTTTATGATCGCCACCGTATGATGCTAGACACAACTGATGGGATAACATCAATTTCTTTCTAGAAAACAGAAAAAAACATTTGATAGTCTTTCTCTCTTATACAAACTTGAAATCATTTTGAACACATAACTTACTTTATTGGGTATGATTCTGTCATGTTGATTGAATCTTTCTTATTGGAGTCCTTTATTTCAATATCAGCACCATTCTGAAATGTAAAAATGATTAACATTGGTATTTAACGGTGCATCATGAGTTAAAAAAAATTTTAGGTTGGGGCCAAAGAAGCCCAAGGACCGAAAGAGTTTCTTTCATTTTGTTCCATGTATATTATATAGAAACATAATGCAGCTTTCAAATCCATAGAAATTACCTTTAACAATAAACCAACAAGCTTTATGCTACTTTGTTTACAAGCGAGATGTAGAGGTGTCAACTGTCTATTGCCACATTTCAAATTTACCTACAGATAAAAGCAACCACAATGATCATATCAATTAAGGATGTTTTAAAATCATTACATCAGCCAAAACACGCTTACATCGACTTTTCGCTGAAGTAGTTGGTAAACAATGTCAACACAATTATAATCAACAGCAACATGTAACAAAGAATATTGATCGTTTGAAGTAATTTCGGTGATATACTGGCTCATAGTGTTGTTGGAAGTACAAGAAGCTTTGTTATGAGCAACACGAAACTGTTTATTTTCTTCCATATTCAGGTGAATAAAATCTTTTGTGTTTTCTATACTAGAATTCCATTCATCTAAATCTTTCAACGATTGTAGAAAAAACTGACAGTCTTTGTTTCGGATAGCTGCAAACAATTTGCTTTGAACAAGATTACGTTTTGGCACAGGAGTCACTTTCCATACAACCCATCCAGTTTTGAAGGTACTTCCAGTGTAAAGGACCTTGGTAAAGTCCACATCTGTTTCATTTCTGGAAGTTGAATTAACATTCAACTCCAAAGTGTGCACCAGGAGCTCGCTTCCTTGATTCCTTTTCATTTTGATCTCAGCATGGTGATCAAGAAGACCAACCTCATTGGGAAATTTTATTCCACAATTTTCACCTAAAACCAAAATAACAAGTGAACTGATCCGTATTATTAAATGAAAATGCTGCAAACATTTAAAATTTGAATAGGTTGGAGTTAGAATTGATTGGAAACACGGAGCTTTAACAAACTGATACTCCACAGCAACTGTAAGAATGATTTATTAACTGTCTTTTCATTTTACATAACAACCCAACAAAACCAACTTCCATATTTTTTTCTTGCCATATAAAACAGAGTTGGCTCTTCCATTCTCACACAATTTCTGGTTATTGGAATAATTTTCTATCATTTTGATTTTACAAGGGAAGAAAATTCATTTTTAAAACCACCACTTACCACTTCCAATGGAAACACCATTTGGTCCAACAACATACGATTTACCTTGCAAAGTTCGTACATATAATGGTAAAGAATGTGAAACTTCAGGATTAGGTTGTTCAAAGCCAAGAATAATCAGCAATATGTAATCAGTTAACTCAACACTATCTGATGGTTCTAATAAACAATTTTAATTAAAATTACTGGTCGTAAAAGGAAAAAAATAACACTTATTATAATAGTATATAATTTCATAACCACATATTATATATACCATTAAACTGACTAACATCGCTAATCACTCTTTGTGTAGGTAAGTCAGCCTGGTTAAGTATTCCATTTCTTCGGTCTTTCCTACGAAAACTTTTCTTTGCTCTTTGTTGTGCATTGCGAAGCTCATTTTCTCTTTTCTCTAACCTCGCTTCTAGATCTTTTATGTATTTTTTTGCAACTTGTAATTCTTCTGCTAAATAAACAGCATCAATATGATCGTCTTTTTCCATCAAGAATACTTTCTTGGAAATAATAGTGCGTCAAACATTACCATATTTTGATAAGACTTTCTTGAAATCTAGAAAATAACGTTAAAAAAGCATTTTTAGAAAAAAAATTATGATAGTATTAGATCAGTATATTTTTTCTTTCTTTTGTATAATATGAACATAACAACTGCTAATTTATATAAAATCATTACTCTTCCAAACTTTAAAACAAAAAGCACTACAGTTGTTTCTTACAGAGGGTAATATACAGGTCAAAAACCATAGCGCCATACGATTGGGCAACGAGATCTTGGCACTTCTTATATATATTATAGCTCTTATATATACATGAATGAATGAATCTTTTTTTCTTAACATGCTTAATTCTCTTAGAAGAAAAAGACTACATAGACTATAAGATTTGATCGATTCTAGGCCAATATATATAGGGCTCCAAATCAAAGATTTTACAGCGCTCACCACCCAGACCCCCCAAGTGGCTGCCATGATTCATCTTGCAAGCGAAACTTTCGTGTCAATAGCGCTGCCCAAATTCAAATCCTGTATTACCCCCTGTCTTAGTTCAGCATAATATTGTGTGTGAATTCAACTGAACTGTCCTAGTTACCATGATTATTTGATGATACATCCTGTCATCCATGCACCCTCAAATAATAACACAATTAACTGAATGAACTTTTGCAAATGAGAATATGAGAATGAGAATATCCCTAGAACAATAAAAAATGAGTTGGAATAGAGCAGCTGACTAATATATAAACAAACAAGGTAAATAAATGGTCGGCTCTCTTATGGAGAAATTGAAATTGAAATATTTACCGCCAAATGGCGAAAGGGACAACATCTAGTTAAAAACTATTACATTAACCCTAATATAGAAATAAAAAGTCAGAAATTAACAGAACAAAAAAAGAAAAACTAAAAAAATATAACTACTGCCAAAAGAGGCTGCTACTGAAAATTCTACATACAAGATATGCCAGGATATGCCATTCAAAAAAAAAAGAGTGCTCATTAACTGTGGGTCGAACAGAAACAAAACATACAGGAGGCGCAGTTTTTTCGACGTTTCGACTACCATACTGTAGTCATTTTCAATAAACGAATATGTGTTACATACAAATTTAAGTAAAGTTTTACAAAAAGTGTAACAGCCGTGACTAAATAAATAATTACAGAAAGCAATCATATAGATAAAACGTAATAATAATAAATACCCTCTCCTCAGCATACTGAAACAAAGTACTCCCTAGAGGAGATGGGAGAAAAAGATAGTGTGATCAACCAAACAATAGTAATGGTATTGACGTGATGTTTTTATTCAAAACAGGGTTGTCTCTCATAATAAATAAACTTTCTTTCAACTCGAGATGAAAATTGTTGTTGGAGTTAGCTAGAATACTAAAGTCTTCAAAACTCACTACATGGTTGCAAGTAAGCATGTGCTCCTTCACTGCACTGGTTTGGTAAGGATTGCTGGCAAGCCTTTTTCCAGTGAGTGGAGAAATCCCAGCATGTTCACAAGCCCTAACCTTAAAATGTCGTTTGGTTTTACCATAATAAGTGGCATTGCAGCCACCACACGAATACTTATAAACGACACCAGACTTGAGTTCTTTGGAGATCTTATCCTTAAATGTGAAAAAGTTGGAGAGCTTGCTAGACGACTTGAATATAAAAACAGCCTTACAAGATGGTAAATTATTATGAATAATTTTATTAAGGCGTGTTCTCGTTTGTAAAGTTTAAACGATTTTTTGACAAACTTTATGTGCCTAAAATAAGAATTCCTACTGTTTCCAAGAAGGAATTACTTATTGTCTTACCTTATTTGGGCAAATTAACTTTACAAACAAGAACACGCCTTAATAAAATTATTCATAATAATTTACCATCTTGTAAGGCTGTTTTTATATTCAAGTCGTCTAGCAAGCTCTCCAACTTTTTCACATTTAAGGATAAGATCTCCAAAGAACTCAAGTCTGGTGTTGTTTATAAGTATTCGTGTGGTGGCTGCAATGCCACTTATTATGGTAAAACCAAACGACATTTTAAGGTTAGGGCTTGTGAACATGCTGGGATTTCTCCACTCACTGGAAAAAGGCTTGCCAGCAATCCTTACCAAACCAGTGCAGTGAAGGAGCACATGCTTACTTGCAACCATGTAGTGAGTTTTGAAGACTTTAGTATTCTAGGTAACTCCAACAACAATTTTCATCTCGAGTTGAAAGAAAGTTTATTTATTATGAGAGACAACCCTGTTTTGAATAAAAACATCACGTCAATACCATTACTATTGTTTGGTTGATCACACTATCTTTTTCTCCCATCTCCTCTAGGGAGTACTTTGTTTCAGTATGCTGAGGAGAGGGTATTTATTATTATTACGTTTTATCTATATGATTGCTTTCTGTAATTATTTATTTCGTCACGGCTGTTACACTTTTTGTAAAACTTTACTTAAATTTGTATGTAACACATATTCGTTTATTGAAAATGACTACAGTATGGTAGTCGAAACGTCGAAAAAACTGCGCCTCCTGTATGTTTTGCTCATTAACTGCTCCATATAGTTGTTAAGGAAATATCTATTCAGAATAGACTTTAGTTTAGAGTTAGAAAGTTCAGCAAGCCTTAATCCAGTAAAACCTTCCTGTGCCATATTCCAGAGTGTTACTGCCGCTGGCCAAACTTATGGCGACACATAAACAACGACAGTATAGTTTCCCCTTACGGTTTTGACGCGTCTTCACATAGAATGACGGCTACAAATAAAATACAAGTACATAATTAACTAAAGTGAAATAACACAAGATACAAGAACTAAACCAATAAATGTAGACATAAGCCAAGCAAAAAATTATATACAAAATCACAATCATAAACACTTATATACTAAAACACTGTGGGCGAACACATAAACACTTGCACAGGCAGCTTACTGCAACATACTGACGGACACAGGAGTTCACCAACACTTATAACAATCAAATCATACGATACAAACTCTCGCGAGACAAACGATTAACAACGAAATAATAGACCAAAATATAAGACGTTTACAAGACAATATGCAAATCAATACACATGAGACATGCACGCTTAACAATACGACTAAATAATACAGAAATTCATGATAATAATATATACAATAAATACAATGCTATAATCATTTAACTAATATAAAATAAACAAAACATAATTAACACCAACCTTATATTATACAATACAAAGAAAGCTACTGCCACATGGCAGTGTAGAGATTCGAGTGAACGAGTGTAGGCCAAAATTAGTGGTATTAACATTTTGGTGGTTAAGTAAGTTAGTAAGGTTACCTCTAGTTCCAATTGAGTGATTCGTTTCGTTAAACACAAGAGTGTTGAGAGTATCTGTTGGAGAATCGCCATTAAGGTATTTATGAACATATAGAATGTTCAAAACCTTAACAAGGTCAAAAAATTCCAGAATGCGCAACTGTGCAAATAAGGGTGTGGCAGATGCCCTGGGGCCATTAAAGGTAATGAGCCTTAAGCGGTGTTTTGGAGTGTGAGAATTCTGTGAGTTACAGAGTTATCACACAATCCCCAAATTTGACAGGCATATCTCATGTGAGATGCGAAGATTGCATGATAAAATGTTAACAAGAATTTTGGTGGGGACAAAGTGACGAAGTTTAGAGAGAGCTCCATTAGCCCTACGAAGTTTACGTGCAAGAGATGCAGTATGGACCTTCCAGTTTAGATGTTCATCAAGGTGAACACCTAAATATTTAACACTTTTTCTTGGAGTTAGAGTTTGACCTGCAAGTTTTAAACGAGGTAAGATTTCAAGCCGTTTCCAGGGAGATCGAAAAATAACAAATTCGGTTTTATCCACATTAAGTGATATCCTATTGGCATTTAGCTAGCTTACTAACACTCTGGGATCAGCATTAACCCGCCCACAAAGGGATTCAACAGATTCGGAAAAGTTAAGTAGATGCATGTCATCTGCAAAGTCATAGGTTTCTGAGGTTTTGATACAAAAATGCAGATCATTAATATACAACAAGAATAACAGAGGCCCCAAAACTGATCCCTGAGGAACCCCATGTATTACAAGCTTAATTTTGGATTTAGAGATAGAGATAGCAACAAACTGGAATCTATTAGAAAGATGTGACTTAAATCACTGATTTGCAGTCCCTCTAATGCCGTAGTGTTCCAATTTAGCAAGAAGAATTTCATGATCAACTGTGTCGAAGGCCTTTTGAAGATCGACAAACACACCACAGGCAAACTCACCTTTGTCTAGGCCTACTCTAATACGTTCCACAATATTAATCAGATTATTATTAGTGGAATGCGATTTATGGAAGCCAAACTGCCTGGTATAGATTTGCATAAATTCATTAAGAAAACCCATGAGTCATTTATACATAATCTTCTCATAGATTTTCTTAATGTTGCATAATAAAAATTTAAGACGATAACTAGAGACCTCAACAGGAGATCTCTTATTTTTAAAAACTAATATAACTTTAAAGACCTTTAGGGCAGAAGGGAAAACCCCTCCTCAAAAGATCTATTAATCAGTACCAATAAACACTGTAATTCGTACAAAACTGCTGACTCAGTTTTCCCACAAACTTTGCAACAGTCGCACTGGCTGTTCTTATTTTGTTCTTAGCTTTAAGAACACAGTTTCAGATTTTAGCCTCATTTTGTTCTTATGGAACTTCCAGTAAAATAAAAATAAATCTTTTTAAAAGCAACTGGTTAAAAGCTGATGTGATGTATATATATATGCTTATGTGTAAGCAAGTCCAAGGTCTCTTTGGCTGGGGCTCGTTAGTGAGTTAAGACGTTGTATTATTACACATGAAAGAAGCGTTTAGTTAATCTTCTATATATACCACCTAATACCTCCAAGAACTGGTCACATCAAAAGCATGGATGCTATGATGAGTCTGCAAGTTGTAAAGCTGGCCATTTTCACATCATATTTTGCACATTTACATGCTTTTTTTTATAAGAATACGCTTTATAAGAATGCTCAATATGAAATTGGCCCAAAAGTTAAGAATGCCTTAAGAATATTGCCATCTTAAGATTTTGTGAGCTCAAAATTAATTGTCAGAATGTTTTTTGTTTTAGGTGCTATTTTTTTTGTGTACTTCAATGAAAACATTCTCTCACGTAGCTCTACTATATTGTAAGTTATTGGTTTTACTCCTGTTTTTGCCTTTTATAGTTTTATCTTTTGTTTCTGGGGCACAAAAAAGTAAGGTACGAACTTAAGAATGTCTTAAGAATATTAGGATGGTTTTGACTAAAAAGTTAAGAATACCCTCATCATGAAACGAAAAAACACCATATAAAAAAAAGTGGGTGCTATTTCCTTTTCAGACCAGCATCAGATGTTAGCTAATATAAAATTGAATTTATAACATAAAAAAAAATTATATATTAGATTTTTTTTTAATTTTTTAGCTAATTTAATTTTGCATAAAACTTTTTTACTTAGCCTAGCTAAAAGGGTCTCTCACATCATGTTTGATGAAATATATTTCTATTCTATTTCATTCCATCCAACCTGCTAGTAGCTATAGAAGTTTAATGTAACGGAAAATTAATAAGTTTATAAAGAAGTCTGAAATGCAAAGGAGATAAAAATATCGCTAGCAACGTTTCCTCTCAGTTGGCCTCTCCTTCAACCATTTTAAAGGTTGTTGAAGATTATTCATCGATCTTGTCTCAAAATTTCAGACACTAGAGATTAACCAAAGTTAATGAAATTTAGACTGATTGTAATGATAGATTGCACTGCAAGAAGTATGTGCCATCATTTTTTGTTTTTGTTTATTTCACATTTTGCAATAGGGCGTAACTTTCCTTCTCGAAAAGACTATCTGTTGCGCCCAAATATGTCGCTCAATTACACTGTTTTGATTACACCGTTTGCTCTAATAAACGCTGCCCTCTATTAAACGCCGCACTTTTAACCGAGCATTTCTAATGAACGCCGCCCTCCAATAAACGCCGCCTAGAAAACAGGCTAAACAAGAATAGTTTAATACAGTACACTCCCTACTATAATTCGACTTTCCATTACTCGAACTCTCCATAATCCAAACTGAATCAGTGAGTCCCTTCAAGCTAAAACCTAGCAATATCACTCTCTATAACTCGAACTCTCCATAATTCGAACAATTTTGTTTTCCCGTTCGACGTTCGAGTTAGAGAGAGTCTACTGTAGTTTTATTTGTTTTCTATCAACAAATTCTTTCAGGTTTGCATGAGTACATGATGTGTAATTAATTGTTATAAAAGTTTTAATCTCATAAAAGAGAACGGCGACAGTGATATTGTATGGAGCGCCATCACGGAAAAAATAATTTCGGGGGAATGTCAAAACTTCGTGATGGGGTAACACACACTTTCGATAGGGTAACACGATAATGTACATAATTATAGTGGGGTTACATTCATGTTATGAAAGTGGGGAATGTCAAAACATATCGATGACCTTGATATGATTTGGAGAAGCTCAAACAATTGCTCTTATATTGACTGACGTCACGTCATCATTCCGACATCTTCGTGTGTTGCTTACTCGAACCTATTTTCACGCTTTCTCGACAATAGTCATGTTTACCAATGAGTGCACAAGATTATTTTTTTGGTTTTTATCACTTGCGAGAGAAGTTCGTGGTGGGTTAGATACGAATCCGGAATTATTAAACTGCAGAATTCAAGAAATGGTCGCTTTACTCTCTGATTTCACTGTACTGTTATGTTCATCCTACTCATTACCCAATGAAAATAGTAAATGAAACAGAAATGCTGATTGGATATTTCCAAAACTTTCTACAGCATCAATTAAATTAGATATCGATCGTTCGATTTCGTCAGCCATCTTCTTCTTTAACTTCTAAACTCTTTCTTATCATCCAGCACAGCACTAACACTAACATGACGGGACCTGATCAATCTGACAGCGTTTTTATGTACCTCAGTCGATCTGTTATCAAAATTTTTAATGATTAGCTGCGTTCGACTTTGTGTAACAGGAACATGGATTTTCATTTGACATTCCCCGATTTCATAGTTGAGTGTAACCCCACTTTACTTTTCATAACGCCAACACAATTATCGTGTTACCCCATCGAAAGTGTGTGTAACCCCAACAAGAAGTTTTGACATTCCCCCGAAATCATTTTTTTCCGTAATGGCGCTCCATAATATTGCTCTTCTTTGACATTTTTGTGAGCATATCTTTTGTGTAAAACATTTTCACACAACCTTTTGTAATCTTTTTTAGAGGATAAGGAAACATTGTTGTTTAAGTTTGCTATTATACAATTTTTTTTTGTAATAAACGCCTCTAATGAACATCACCCTCTATTAAACGCCGCATTCAAAAACTGGCATTTGTAATAAACGCGAGGAAATACGGTATTTGTTTCATTAGGAAGATTCGTAAAATCGACGAGCCTGATACATGAAAAAAAATCAATTACTTGTTGGCATTTTTTAAAGGGGAAGTCTACTTTTAAAATCAAAATTTAGTTTTTTGTACCATTTGGATGACTTTCAAAAATGATGAAAGTCAGTTTTTAAATTTTCAAAAAATCACTTTTCGTTCACGAGATATTGCTGTTTAAAGTTTTTGCTCAAAACTTGATCTCCATGGAAATGTGACATCACAACGTGTAAGGATAAATTGCTGACATATGAGAATGTAAATAGCTCAGAAAGTTTTAGTGATGCACTGCTAGAATTTTGTATGTATAGTGACAAACGCCAGCAGGTAACAAATCACTTAAATTAAACGCTACATCGTTATAATGTTCAATTTTAAAAAGTTATTTCAGAGATTTAAGGCCTTTTCTTGTATCAAAAGAAACACCATTACTTTGCACGTTTATTTCAAGTGTCGATGTGAAATTTCTAATGACTTTGTAGGGAAAAATTCACGAACAACTCTACTAAGTTGTATATAATTCCCTACAATTCTTTCATGAATTGCCTTTACAAGAAAATAAATTAACTGAGGAAAGAGGTGAGATTTTTAATGCTAAAATATCGTGCAAAAAATTCATTTGCATTTCCGGTGAAAATGCAAAAACTTCGCGTTATTATCCTCCTACGACATTATCTGACAATAAAGTACACGTATTTTTAATAACCAACCAAGGTCTGACGTTATTAGTAGTAATGTTGCTTAAAAAATGTTGCTTAATTTGTTGCTAAGCATTAATCGAAAATATGTATGTGTCCCGTTTTGAAAACCTTTATGTACCTTTTAGTTGTTTAAAGTACCTTAGTAAAAGTCTAGGATATTTATGTCAGCAACATGGAGTGCACAACCTAGTACTCCAACCAAACGTAACAACCTAGTACTCCAACCAAACGTAACAACCTAGTACTACAACCAAACGTAACAACCTAGTACTACAACCAAACGTAACAACCTAGTACTGCAACCAAACGTAACAACCTAGTACTGCAACCAAACGTAACAACCTAGTTCTGCAACCAAACGTAACAACCTAGTACTGCAACCAAACGTAACAACCTAGTTCTGCAACCAAACGTAACAACCTAGTTCTGCAACCAAACGTAACAACCTAGTACTACAACCAAACGTAACAACCTAGTTCTGCAACCAAACGTAACAACCTAGTACTGCAACCAAACGTAACAACCTAGTTCTGCAACCAAACGTAACAACCTAGTACTGCAACCAAACGTAACAACCTAGTTCTGAAACCAAACGTAACAACCTAGTACTGCAACCAAACGTAACAACCTAGTACTGCAACCAAACGTAACAACCTAGTACTTCAACCAAACGTAACAACCTAGTACTGCAACCAAACGTAACAACCTAGTTCTGCAACCAAACGTAACAACCTAGTTCTGCAACCAAACGTAACAACCTAGTTCTGCAACCAAACGTAACAACCTAGTTCTGCAACCAAACGTAACAACCTAGTACTGCAACCAAACGTAACAACCTAGTACAAAAAAGACGTGAATTTAATAATACGATATCAGTTTTACTCTTTTATTTCTCACACTGTATAAGATAAATATAAAAACGTCTTTCCGACCAACAATGCTATGCACTTTTGAAGGATAGAAAAGATTTCTGAATTACAAGTACAAGACTGGAAGTGTTTCTATTTCGTTTAGCCGATGTGTTGTTTTCTTGTGTCGAAACAGTGCGGATTTCACCAGAACTGCTTCGCTTTCTTTCAGGCGAGTCTTCTATGGAGAGTGGTCAAATAACACGCTTGCATGACTTGCATGTCTCACAAAAATGCTGGTCAATATTCCAACCCGTACCAACCTAATCGTTATTATCATGACTTAAAACTTTTCATAACCTAAAGAATAGAGATAATTACTCATCAAATCTTATTATAGGAAGTGAAGCCAAGGAGTGGCACAGCAGCAGCAAATCTTTACGTACACTCGGTTCAGAATAATGGAACCAAATAAGGAAACACTTTCTCTCCGATATCTCGACACTGACAAACATTAGGGAAATAAGGAGGAAACTTCAAAGCAACTCAAGTTAGGGTTCTCCTTTAAATTAAAGCTACAGTAAAAAAAAAACCGTACCGTTTCCACGTGATCTTTGGCAATTTTCTTCATCTGTTGGTTCAGATCCTTTGAGGTGGTCAAACACTACAAGATAACCAGGCAGTTAGGAATTACAAGCAGTGTCAAAACAAATATTTTTACTGAAACTTCCAGGCGAGGAATACTGAAGGCATAACATGAAATCGTAGGGCGTAACATAAAATTGTAGGGCGTAACACAAAAATTGTATAGTGGATGGACTACGTAAACTTATTATTACATCACTTACACAATATTTTACAATATATAAAATACGCATGCATAACTGACCTTCACAATCGGCACACATATGTCAAACAACCGTTGACATGCTTTCTTGTAGTTGACGTTGCTAGGTAACATACCCCCATACTTCACCACGGTCCCTTCAATCAACGTTTGTAGACGCTACAAGCAAAATAACAGTGAGTTGATGGCCAGAATTGTGTGGTGTCCTTTATTCTTAAACACATGACGCATAATACCATGAGTAACATTTACATATAACATTTTTTAACATTCTGTAACCCTGCTTAACTTCAAGGGGGATTATGATATGGTTAGCTTCAAGGGGGATTATGATATGGTTCTACCTATTATGATGTGCAAATTATCATTTAATGCTACACTTTCAAAATTCGATCCAAAGTGTCCTTTTTAAGAAAAACAGCCTTCACTTCGAAATATTCATTATCACATTGCACCATTGTTTATTATTTGGAAGTTGGTCCGAATTGCCTGTTTGAACAACGAATCATTGATGAGTTACTTACTCGAAAATGCCTTTGTGCTCTTGTTTCTAGAAGAGAACGAAACACATTTAATGAACCAGTAATGAAGATAAAATGGATGTGTTTGCCTTCTCTTTCTACTCTTAGCTTATAAATAGTAACAATTCCAAACCAGCTTACCTTCTCGGTTAAAAGTTTTTCAAAATCGTATGAAAATACCTGACTGATTAAAACAAACCTGATAGAACAAACCAACGGGACAACAGGAGAAATCAGCTGTTTCAAACGAAGTTGTCATTTCGTTTCAACCGTGAATAAAGCCCAGGTCAAACCCACAAGTTTTTCACACTGATTTTTAAGAAAATAAAACATTGATAACAAACAAGAACCTGTGTTGTTGCTGGCCATATCAACAGCCTGCGTCTTTTTCTGCACCTTAGAGCAATCGCCAGATTTTTTTCCCAGTCGCTTGCTCGTCCGTTTACGCATTTTCGAGTTCTCTTTAGCCCCGAAATCATCCGATTGTGATTGTTTCGGATGAAATGACGTCATATTTATCGTATCTTCAGGGACATAGCGTTTTTGCACTTTTATAAGTCTGTTATCAAGGCGGAGAGAACAATGCGAATCAACGCAATACCTTAAAGAGCAAAAATGTACAGAAAATGAAAAAAGGCCGAAATAAGAAAAAAAAGCCTAGAAAACATTCGGGAAGGTATAATGATGATTCGTGCAGCAATGTAATGGTTAGTACACTTCAATTCATGACCAGCATACTTAAAATCAAGCAAAGAAAGATGATTTCTATGGCGGAAAGTGAAAAACCAACCAAGAAGGATGGAAAAACAAGGACAAGCTTACTTTTTATCGAAATAAAAACCATGATACGCACAGATATAATTCTCCGATCCTTATTATTAAGAATGTTAATGGAATGAAAAGTTATTGGGCTGTTCAATTTTTAGAGAGATTTTGAGTTTGTTACAAAAATACTTGTTTTATGTCGGACGGACAAATCGATACTTACGGCTATATAAAAAACAGCACGTTTATGATACAATATCAAGCAAACTTTTTTCGAAAGTATACTAGAGTAGACTTTACAAAAATTCCAAACATGATTTCTACAAGGATGATAGTCAAAAAATATTGAAACAAATGGTTATCGTGTCGGATGAACAAAATGCTAATACTTTTGTAACAGACCCTTTTACAAACAAACAAATGCTGATATACATAGCTGATAATTACTCGATGCCGTGCCCGATGACTTTCTCTGCATCTTCGTAAGACAGTGACCGAACATCCTCTAAAATGTAACGCAGAGAAAAAATATAACAAAATATAAAAAACCCAATAAACTTTGCTACTACCAGATGAACAAACCTTCACGACTCATATTCTTTAATAAACGATCAGCTATGATCGGGATAGCCTGAAAGTTTTGCTGGGTCATTGCACAACCATTCTTATCAAATAAACACAACACGTCAGAGAGTGACTCTTGAATACCTGCATATCAAAAAGCACGAATTAAAGGTGGTGATAAGAACGTTTATCAGCATATATTCACATAAAATGTGAAGAATAGTTTTTCTTTCGTAAAGAAGCCATTTATAAGATATTGTAAGACGTAAGACGTAAGAGGCATGTTCTAGTAGATTGAAAAGGAATTGTTGAAATTATTATGGATGGATGGATGGCGTATAATGCTGGATAGATAGATGGCATAAACTTAAGCTAACCTCACACATCCACATCATCATCCTAGCGTCACTTACTTACGTGTAATGAAATAACAAAAAAACCTAAAGCAAATGTACACAGAAAAGACGCTTAATTTTGATGAGTATGGCTTTTTATGGCAAGTGTAATGCGGTTCCAATAACGATCACTAAAATCATTCAACCGTAACAACCGTAAAGACCAAATGGATGAAAAGAATAAGATACTAACCTGTTTTTGCTGCTGTATCAGAGACGGGAAGTTCAACACCTTTCATATAGAAATCGTTTGACTTGCATCTCGATATCGACCTGAATGTTCAAAAACAAAACAAACTTCGTTAACAAACTTCCTGCCTTTCTAGTCAACTAAGTATAGCAAATTGATTAACAATTACTAACAGTCTCGTATCGAAGCTCGTAAACTCTCATATAACTGTCAAAAGAACTGGGACATATCTTTACGAAAACACTCAAAACACTGATTGTATTTATTTCAATATTTTCAAACTAGAGGGAAATTTTGTAAAAATTTTGTAAATTTTCTCAAAAAATTAAGCAACAGTACTAGCAGAATCTTAGATAAATTAGCAACATGAAACTTTGAAATGACGTCAGTACTAGAATAGCTACGCATTTCTTAAAATTGTTACACCAGGTTGTTACGCTAGGTTGCAATACTAGGTTGTATGCTCTTTGTTATGGTTTCAATGTCCCAGACTTTATACTTTCATACTTTTATTAAACGACTAAAAGGTATACAAGGTTTTCAAGAAGAGACATATACATATTTTCGATTAATGCTTCAGCAACATTACTACTAACGTCTGACCTTGATTGTTTATAAAAAACCCGCGTAGTTCTTTACATTACATCAGTCTATTATATCCTTATTCTATTTGTTTCAAGCGCTAGCAAATTTGTTTCCGTGTTCCCGAAGCTTTACATCAGTGTAACGAAATTTAGTTGTTTTTATAGCAACCATATTTTTTTTTAAAAAAAAAATAGGTTATATTCATCTTTCTGCTAACTAAAAAATATAAAACAGTACGAGCATTCAAAAGATACACAAGATATCTTACTTTCCAACTTTGGAAGCATTTTCTTCGTTGTACCAACAGGTCTTCTCACACCATTCATCTACATTGAAAAAAAAATCTGGCTACTAATCATTGTCGGAAAAACCAGTTAGGAATACAATAGCGAAACAATGCTGGTAGCCACTGAGGTAAGGCACGCCCTACGCCCTATAATTTTGCATTTTCAACATATGATTAGGACGTTTAGTAATGTCATTAATAATAAATACATACGACTGTTTACACCCTATTATGTTATCAATTCTGGATTAAAAAGTATTTTTTTTTTTTCCTACAATTCCAACTTTATTTGTCAAAATAAAAAAAATTTTAAAATCTAATATTGCTTAATTATTGATCTAAAAAAACATTTTATTATAATTCAAAAGTATACAGTAGAACCTCTAATAGCGGCCACTTTGGGGGACCCAGCTTAGTGGCCGTTGCATTAGAGGTGACCGATGTATGGAGGTTTTATGTGAATGTACCTTTTTATCCAAAAGGCTGGTCGGGAGAGATAGGAGGGGCATAAAGAATGATTCATGATCAAAATAAACACAAGTAAATACACGTATCTTATCAGTACAATCTACAATCATGTTACAACTTTTTACTGAAATAAACTGTTACTTTTTTTGTGAAAGATTATTGAGCCTAAGTGCTTCAAGTCCTTGTGTGACAAGATTCAAAGTACTTACTAAGTCAGCATCACCTAATGTTTTGAAGTTCAAATCATCTACAATAGATGAAGCTGCTTGACTTGACTTTATTTTTGTAAATAATTATTATAAATAAGATATTTTTCCTTTCATTTGCTTGCATAAAGATTTTTTTTGACCGTTAATAGAGGTAAAATTAGACATTGGGACAATGGAAAGTGGCCGTTTGACCGTTGATTGGAGGTGACCGATGTATGGAGGTTTTTTTATAAGAGTTTGACAATAAATTCGGCAGGGACTTTCTTTTCTGGCCGCTTATCAGGAGGTGACCGATGTATGGAGGTGACCATTAATAGAGGTTCCACTGTATATATATATATATATAGTAGAAAAAGCTCTCTCAAAGGTATGACAGCAAAATTCAAAATCAAACTGAAAATACGTCTCAAAAGAATCTCGATTCTGACGTTTCACAAAGTATACGTAAAAAATGTATACACTACTATTGACTGCTAATACGACAAGAGTATGAATCAGAGCCTGGCATCACTACATGCAAGATCAAAATCTTCAGTTACATCAGAATTCATTTTGACAGAGCGAGAGCCCCTTAGACAGAGCAAAGTTGACCTCATGATCAGGAAAGATAACTTGCATCTTATCCAGGCCATCACTTGGTCATATCTCTGCCCAGTCTTCTGGGCAACTCTCTCCGCCAAGAACTTGTGGTAAACTGAACATTCTTCGCTCATTCCCCCGGTAATGGAGAAAACAAGTGGGGTGAATGAGCCATGTTCATTGTTTAACACTCGTTCGTTGTATTTCCTTTTCTTTTCTGACTCATGTTTACTGTAAATAGCATTTAAAGGAGTGTTGATTTGAGACGGGGCATTTGTATTCGTCAGGCGCACATCAAAAAATGCCGATTGTCCTGGGCGCCAGAAACCTCTTGCTCTAATGTCTAGCCTTGATTCATCATTTTCTACAGGTAATAGTTTTGGTTCAATCTCAACGTCGTTGCATACTGTTTTCAATAGGTTGGCTTCAAAGTCTCTGACGTTGTTATGTCTGATGGATATGAAGCCACCCTTCTTACATGACATTGCATGGTTTACATCAAAGACATTCCCACATGCACACTTAGATGGAAGGTTCTTCACATTTTGGTTGTACCTCAATGCAAGAGCGTCTTGAAATTCTTGTTTAGAAAGATTGAAACCCTGTTCTTTCAGTGGCAGCACAGTCAACCAGCTTGAAGCCCCCTTTTCACTGTTTTGTTCAATTGCACGTAATTCTAATTTATTGAGCTCGTTGTTGGCTAATATCTCCTCTTCTCTTCGATGCTGCTTAACTGTGGTAATCCTCTCTGCCCGAATACGTTTCACTTCATTCTTATCTGGAGTAACATCACTTTGGGCGATAATGGCAGCAACTAATGGGGCTGTGATGACTTTTGACGTTTCAAAATCGATGGAAGCATTATCAACTAGTTTGGGAATTCCAAGACCACCGCTCTTTATGGATCGTTTGAATAGTTCTCTTTCCTTCTCGGAGATGGTATTTCCAAGTAATGATGGTAAAAACAAATCAGTGATGATTGCATCTAGTGGTTTTAGATATTCCTGCATTCCATCGATAGTTCGCATGAAGTAGCTAAATTTGTGTACTTCCCCATGGGTAAAAGCTGCAAACGCAGCTTGTGGTTCTGTCAGAGCGATTGTTGATAGCTTTTTCATTTCGTTGCACCATTTGTCCACTTTTTCGGAAACATATTCATCACGAAACTT
This sequence comes from Turritopsis dohrnii, assembly GCA_027922465.2. Classification (NCBI taxonomy): domain Eukaryota; kingdom Metazoa; phylum Cnidaria; class Hydrozoa; order Anthoathecata; family Oceaniidae; genus Turritopsis; species Turritopsis dohrnii. The sequence goes on from BQMF02000007.1 coordinate 1,939,232, forward strand.
TTTACTTCCGATAGACGCACCCAGATGACGTTTGCCTGACGTTGTAAATTTAATCGAAGAGTCACTAAAGATATCAATTGCAGTTTTCTGTATCACCTCAGTTTTTGAAATAATCCACGACTTGCTTTCGTTTACATAATAACCACATTTTTGTCCTTCTTCAATTAAGATATCCCACCAACGCTTTAAAGGAGCGATTTTTCCAGCACCAGTGGCGTCATCAGCCAGCCATACCTGCTTAACCGCAGCCACTGATCGTAAATGGTTCTGCAAAAGCACGGTACTAAGAGCATAAAATGCCATGGCCAAGTTGTCCCCTTGCGTAGTACCTTCCTGTGATAGTATTTCTTTCCCTTCACTGATTATGAGCCGTGCTGGATTTCGGTATGTATTAATTAATATTCTTGCGAATTGAGGACATAAATATTGAATGTTATGGAGAGCCACCTGTCTTTTCAATGCATTGAATGCATTGCTAGCATCGACTAGAATAACGGCATCACAGTCTTCGTGTTCGCATGGCGTGTATCGCGGCTTCAGCCCCGCTTTCTAAGCCTGTTGCCACTTGCAATGGTCCGGCAATTTCCTGAATGTCATTTTTTAGAACCCAACCAACAGCTTTGCCAATTATTCGTCGAATAGTTTCTCCAATTCCGATGGGTCTGATACCTGGATTTTTGCTGAGTGGAATGAGCTTGCAAGCAACGTAGGCTCCTAAAGACGAGGGATCAATGACTGTTGTTGCAATTTTCTTTGCCATCGTAGCGATGTTCTCACATAATGCCTGCCCTTCGTGTTTGTATTTCTTACTACAGAGAATTGTTTTGAATTGTTCTGCATCAAGTTTTGAGGGTCCGGCAGCACCTTTTGTTTGTCGTGCTGCTATACGAATAAGATCGGCGTTGATGTTATCAAAGTAGAATCTTTCCACTTCTTGAATCGGACCTTGTAAGAGAGTCTCTTCCTAAGCAGGGGCAGGGGAAGGGTGCTTTTTCTTCAACTCTGTGATGGTTTCGGCGGTTGGTGGAAGGACACCATGTTCGTCGTCGTCAGATAAGATCTTGAGTGCAGCAGAGACTTTTCCTTCTAACATAAGCTTAGCGAAAAGTTTTGACGTATCAGTTTTTGTGCGTCTTTTACTTGTGGTGATGCGTTTCTGAATAGTTCTGCCTTCTTTCAACAAAACGTTTATTTTGCCCTCCTTCCATAGCTGTAATCGTTCTGAAAGTTTGGTGTTATGTTCCTTCGCTTTACTCTCCTTGGATGGTTTTTGGAGTAGTAAATTTGGAATTAACATAAAAACTTTAAGGGCTATATGGTGTAATTTTGTGTCCCTGTTAAACTGGTCAATCCAAAAGGAAAGTTCCAGAATAAATGACTTTGCAGCTTTTCCAGCAGGCAGCATAAATAAGTTTTTCTTCTAGAAAATCGTCTCATTATAAGCAATGTCAATGAGGTCCACAAATTCGTTCCCGGGTATGTTATTTACAACTGTGCTAGATTGAAGTTTGTTGCCATTGGCATATGTTGGCAGATTTGCTGTTTGGTTTTTTGATTTGAATGTATTCTCATCGTTTTTATCAGTTAGTATAAGAGGTAACGCGTCTGTTTCTAGAAAGAGATCGGTTTCCACATGTTGTTCAACCTCTTGTATCTCTGCGATGTTAATCGGGCAATTAGCTGAGTTGACACGTCTCACATAATTACGTTCTTTTCGCTTGCAATAAACATAATGTATATTACGTCCTTTGAGAGAGTCAAAAGCTCTCTTACAAATGTCACATGTAAAAACCATGTTCATTCAACATGTAGTAAGAAGTGTTTGCAGAATTTTCTGAGACATGCGATAAATAATTTCTCAAGATACTTCCAAAAATACTTCATTCACAAGCGTATAACTTTGTGGTAAGCTTCCTCAGGTATTTAAACAGCAATATATAACATTTACGAATAATCCAAGCTAAGTAAACTACTCGGTTTTTCGTGATAACAATTTTATTCTTACGCTCTTCAAAAACACGTCTTGCTTCTTCTTAAGTTAAGTTAAAAAGTATTTGGAAGTGCAGAAATTCTACTTTTTACTTTCTTCATTTCCGCACATAAAGAAAAAAATTTTCTGGCCTTCAGTTGGCCGAATTTGCTCTACAATATTTTCCAAGATCCCCAGTTGAATTGTGAATTTCACTACAGGAAATTGGTTTTAAAGTTTATTGGTCAAACTTTATACAAAAGCTTCAGCTCCATAAAATGCAAATATTATGAAAAGAAACGTACCGTCACTTGTAACAGGAAGAAAGTCAAATTTCATGTCATCGCCATCTTTGCAATCCAAATTATCTGAAAAAGTTTACGATAGATCAATAACCGAATAATAACAGAAGAAGAAACGAATTATACTACACGATGCAAAGTTTCGTAATTGAGAGATAATTCACACACATATACCATAACATAGTCTCTCATCATCCTTGCAAAAGTGGCAGAATAGAGACTCCTGTTAACTTCGAAACAATGGCGCGAAACAAACTGTACTACTTGTTAAGTCACGACGAGAAAAAACGTGGATTATGCTGATGGAAAAACGTCATGTTAAAGTTTATTAAGTATTTTTTTTAGGTTTTATTTTACTTATCTTTTCTCACTGGCTAAATGCTTACATTTGTTGCTAGGAATAGAGAATTTCCAACTTTCGAGCTTTCAAGTGAAAGGACACTTTGACAAAATTTCCAATTCGTAAAATACTGAATTTACTTTTATATTCCTACTTATTTTGTTCAGCAAAAATAACTTCAACTGAAACCAGCACATTATTATCTGAGCAATATACATCATTCAATAAAGATCTTCTTTAGAATAAAGCATGCAACAGCTCTTATTGTTTAAAACAGTATTGTTTTATGTTACCGCAGGAAAGAAATATTTGATTCCAGATTATTTCTTTGAAGATAGAAGGAAGTAAACACCAAAGCTGAAAAGCATTCTCACTATTTGAAAAATCTTCCTTCTTCAGTAAGTCTAAAAATGCCACTGAATCTATAGCTTCTCTGCCCTGAATAATGTACATATCAAGATGAGATTTTGAAGGACATCTTCGTAATATCACACTGATATGATGCTTCAAATCACTTCGAGATTCTGGAAAGGCTGAAAAAACAAAATCACAAACTTAATCATAGCTCCATTACCAACACTTCCCAAGTGAAATTCATGTTCAAAATCGAATTAAAAACAAAGACCAAACCAAGCAGACTCATTACGAAAGTCATACTTAAATACTGTGTGAATTCATCTTGTATGAAATTGTTCCAAGCAGTCGTTTGATAGGTTGAAGGTTTCTTTAAACTGATGTTATATTTCAGAAATGCTAAGTACCAGGTTCTCTGAAAACATAAACATTTTTTATAGAATCTGCAATTTACATATCCACTCAACTCAACTTTATGCAAGCTAATGTAGATACTTTCATCTGTCATTTCGATGCAAAGGTAACATAAAAAATAAAGAATACATCATAAAATCTTTTGACTCTGTCAAATCACAAAGATTTTCGTCAGATTGAACCTTTAACCTTGCCCTCAGAAATTGGTGATGAAGTGACAAAAGAATTAGGCATGAAATTGATCAGCAACATAAAAACACTTGCCAGTTGTTATATCGCAACTTTTCTTTATGCCACCTTTTGGCCACAGGGGAAAGGATAAAGTACTTACAGAAGAATCTCCAACATGATCAAAAAAACTTTCAGACTGCTTTTGCTTTGGTGAAACCTCCATGCTAATACAATTGTTAGGGAGATATTTTGCTAAATAGTTCCTGAAGAGACTGACTCATTTACTAGGAACTTTATAGGGCTTTACTTGGGCTTCACAGGAGACACATCAAGTCAATTATGCCCAACATCCTTATTACGTTGTTTGGACTTCACCCCTGGAGTCCTACAAGAAGGGCTTACCATGCCCTAACCCCACTCACACCCCACCTTTAGGAACCCTGCTGAAGGGAGACTCAATACAATTGTCAACTTCCCATCAGAGTGCAAAATGTCATGTTCCCAAACTTTCTGGCTAATGACCTGTTATCATTTAATGAAACAAAAAACAAAAAAACCCAAAAATAATGAAAACATTTGTGGAAAAAGATACAGTTTGAACTTCAGCGGGCACACAAGTTGAAATGGAATATCTTCCTGTTGGATGGTGGAGACAATTTGGATTTGATTGTCTAATATCAATTCTGTGTCATCTTTTCTAAATTCAAGGATGAAAAAAAAATGGAAATCTTTTATATGGTAATCAGGGTCTGGAAGTCCAATTGTATGGTTAATAATCTTGACTGAAGGAAATTCAACATCTAAATCAATCAATTACATTTAAATAGGATCAGTTTTAACGAGAAATGCCCCAAAACGAGAAATGCCCCAAAACAAAACAGTAACAAGTGAAATGAGTTATGCAATAACTATTTCCAACAAGTAAATCCATTTTGGCTTTCATACTCACTTAATGACATGTTTAAACAATGGAATGTCTTTGGCTACATCTTCAAGTAGCATTCCTTCAGGTAAATAAAGCCCATATTGGTTTAATAGGTGATTTCCTGACGCCTATAATAATATGATAATAAAAGAACACATTACCATGACTTAAAAACATCAGGAGGTTTCGAAAAGCAGTACATTGGAAACCTGAAAACCCTTTATAACATGTAGCAATGTCTGGTTTTATTACAACTTGGAGTGGTCACTGTAAGTGTCTTTATAAGAGTTTGAGTATGTATGCATATAAGAAAAAATAACGGTTGTTGTGTTTGTACTCAAAGTTTCATGCCTGCATCGCAGACAATCTTCAGCAAAAATATTGAGCACTATTTGTGACAAGAAGAAATAAAATAATCAATAAAATTTTGATTAGAAAACATTCCCTCTTGTTTCCTCATTGAATGTTTTTAAATATGCATTAACCAGTGTTAACATCAGCCTAAATCTCCAACAATACATTTAAGGAGGCTATTATGAACAAAACTTGAAGTTATTATTTTATGTTTATCCAAAATGACCTCTTCTGATCAAACTGCTATCAATAGGTGTCCTGCCCCCTGCCCCTTCTTTGCACGCACCTAGTAAATCACCAGTTAGTCCGTGGTGAAAATCCACAAGATAGTGGCCACTTTATGTGACAACCAACAGACATTGCTTTGACTGTTCTATATTAATCATAGATACAAAGTGTAAACAGACCTTTTCAAAGATCACATTGAGTGATCCATACCAAAAGTAGTTGCCGTACAATATTTGAGGTATTAAATCTTCCATGGATAATATGTTGAAATTGATAAACTTCATCCACTCAAAACTATAAAGGAATAACATAATCAACTGAGGAAATTTTTATCTGTCAGTATCATCATATCTTACCAAAACAAAAAATTACAAATCATCAAGGAAAAAGCAAAAATAAGTTTCTTTCAATTCTTTCATATTCTGTATCTGATTTTATGCAAGTTACTTGTTATAGATTATCATTCATCATGTTCATAACAACTGTTTTTAGTTAGCTGTGGGACAATTTTTGACAGCAATCTTTAACAATGAAGCGAGATCTGTCCTGATAAAAAATAGGAGAGAAGTCTTGATAAGTCTTATTGATAAATTATACTTAGTTTAACATTCTTATTATTTTATACCCAGAATTGCAAAGTAATTTGAAGCATCATGACAGTCCGACATTAATTTTGAGTGTGTCAAAATTATGTGAAAATATTTTTTTACTTTTGAACAAATTTTAATGAGCAGTAAGAATGCTGCACAAATCGGAAAGCAATTGGGTAACAAATTCCTATTAGAACTCTTTATCACAAAAAACCTGAAACTCTTAAAAAACTTCACTCACCACACAAGAGATTCTTTTTCCTCCAAACTATCACTGATGATTCCAAAAAAACATTGATGCCATACTTCTAATCTTTTCATCGGGCCTAAAATACTATACGGCAGCCTAAAGGATATAATAAAAAGGAACCTAAAAATTAAAATAACTGATTAACATTAAACAGGCAAAAAAAACGAGATCAATGATTTGAGTTCCTTTCACACTTTATGCTGTGGTTTATGATCTAGCAAGTAAGCCATCTTCTGATCATTAATACACAGGTTTGACTGTGATGATATAACAACTAGATGAAAAAAAGTTCTAACTCGTATCTGGCAATACAGATAAATGCATAAAATTCTTACAAGCAATCTTCTTGTTCATCGAAGAAAAGATATAGCTGAGTAGTGCAAGATCCTAAAATGTGTAAAGAATTATTACACTCAAATTTTGGAAGCATCATTTTATATTAACTATTTTTTTTACCAATTTTTAGTTTTCTGCTTTTACAATTTATATCAACACTAAGAAAATATGAAAGCCAATAACAGCCTTATAGTTTCCATTGAAATTGCTTCAAATCATTGTGTAGAAAAGATTGTTGATTGGAATTGTGCTACTAATATTTTTGTTAAAAACTGTTTACTTATTATAATTTAACTGATCACGTGTTATCTTATTGCTGCACTGCACGTTGACACTGGTTGACGGGGAAGGGGAGGAGGTGATACTACTGCTGACATCAACCTTCACAATTTTCAGAACCTTGATTTTTCTAATTAAGTAAAAGTTTCTTATGAAAATGTTTACACTGAATGTGATCTTGATGTGGTCTGTCGTGGCGTGGGAAATCCTTCCGTATTGCTTAATCACTGTAAATATTTTTACGTCTAATTAAAAATGCGTAAGAAACTAAGATACAAAAGGACCATTCAGGGCGCAAAGTTGACACAGGTTGAGAGAGAGGGAAGAACCATTTGAAAAAACCATTTTGAATTTTGACATCCATAGTGAATTTTAATTTCATAGATCTCATGGATAAATTAAACCATCGTAGAAATAGATGACTGTATGGAAATAATGGAAATAAAAAAAGAGTTTCAGTTACTTAGTAGCTTAAAACTAAACCTGGGATTGGTAGCTCATCACATAGTTGGTGAAGGGTGTCTGCTAAAACATCATTTTCATCATTTGATAACCTGTAAAAACAATCATTGATAATGAGATTTTGAATAGTAATTATTTTATTATTTTATTTATTAGATATTGTTTCACATGGCTGGCCACACTCAGTTGCTATTGCATCTGCTTTCCAAGAAGGGCCACGGCTTAGGTTAGAGACTCTGAAGTATATGACACTCTCATGAGTAGAACCAACCCAATCAAGGGCCTGTGCCCTCCTGCAACACCCGATGTATCATCTACCCAATTTCCCTGGGCATGGGTATGGGTTGACCCAACACTATGGTACATTCGCCCATGCTTGGTGAATCGCCGCGAAAGAGAATTGAAGCCCGACCTCTTTTATTAATTCCAAGATGAAAACCACTACACTACAGTGCCACTATATTAAAAATCTACAGTTTTTTTGAGAAAGAGGCTAAAGTTTTTCAGTAAGGTTGGAACACAACTTACGTGGTGAAGTTGCTTTCCACAAAACATCTGTCAATAGTGTTTAAAAAATCTTGAGACAAAACTTCTGCTTGGTTTACCCAGCAGTACATGCCATCATTCAAAAATGTATCCTCATCAGGATCAGCATTCAAATCCTGAAATCATAATGAGCATGTTTGAGAAAGATTATGATGAACAACACTATACCAGTAATTCATGCAGTACCACAAACTGAGTGATTTGGATCCTTTACCTTAACCTGAAAGAGGTCTACTTTTGTATACCTTCCAATTTTTATGAGTCTTATGACAAATAAGATTTTGTGTTTTTTAGATCTTTCAGTCATAAGTTTCCTTTTAAGATGCACACCAGCCAGTTTTTCAGGTATGACTTTCATCAATTCTATGTGTTTGAAAAGTGTTTTTGTACCCTTGATGTTGCAGCTTCAAAAGAGAAATGAAAAAGGTAATGGCAGCAACAATGGATACAATACCACTGTCTTCAGAAAAAATTCTAATTTATTTCATATTATTTAAATTTTCTTTTTTCATAAGCATTTCCACAGATTCCAGAGGATGTTATGATATCCATGATAATTGAATGCTGATTAACGGAAAACTTACTACGCTCAACTGTAATAGCTTAATTCAAAGTTGCCTATAATCTTATTATACTAATCCGCGTAGTGTGTAACACATTTAACTTAGAGAGTGTTGTGTTTTTTTAAAATTTACGGTCAAAATCTTCTTAATCGTGGTCATTAGCACAATGACACAATAGCACACAATAGCACACGGTGTGACGTCAGTTTTTTTTTATCATATCACGGGGGAACCATTGCATTGCATCCCAAATCGAACGCGACGTTTTTGGGGAAATATCTCGAGAACCAATAGGGATAACTGATGTTTTTCAGGGTCTGTGATATGGGTGATGGGGTGACGCAACATTTGGGCCTAAATTATTTTTGGTACTGCGGCTATGACGTCATCAAAATCTTTGATCGGCGATATCTCTCCAACGGTTGATTGTAGCAAAACGATCCCATACATTTTTTTTATCAGTTTTTCAAGCTCTACAACATGGGTACATTTTCCAGTTCTGATTCCGTAAATTTTCGTCACGGGGTACGCACACGGGAACGGGGGATTCTTGCACATCCGTTTCGAAAGTAAAGCCGTAAAAAACTTTTACGCGAGTTGCTAGTCTATATAATACTAATCTGCGTAGTGTGTAACACATTTAACTTAGAGAGTGTTGGTTTTTTTTCAAATTTTCAGTCAAAATCTTCTTAATCGTAGTCATTTTTTCGTTAGACCATTGATAATTGACGATTAGTATAATAGCACACGACATGATGTCAGTTATTTTTATCGCATCATGGGGGAGCCATTGCATTGCATCCCCAATCGAACGCGAGGTTTTTGGGGAAATATCTGGAGAACCAATAGGGATAACTGACGTTTTATAGGGTCCGCGATACGGGTGATGGGGTGACGAAACATTTGGGCCTAAATTTTATTTGGTACTGCGGCTATGACGTCATAAAAATCTTTGATCGGCCATATCTCTCTAACGGTTGATTGTAGCGAAACGATCCCATACGCTTTTTTGATCAGTTTTTCGAGCTCTACAACATGGGTGCACTTTCTGTTTCCAATTTTATAATTAAAATGTTCATCACGGGGTACACACACATGGGAAAGCAGGATTTGACACATTGTTTTCACAGTTAAAACCCGTAAAAAACTTTTACGCGGGATACTAGTCTTATTTTAATAATCCGCGATTGTGCATCCTACTTTCATTTTAGAGAGTGATATCTTTTAAATTTACGGTCAAGTTCTTCTTATGTTCGCATAAAACCACGTAGAGGCGAGAGACACTTTTTACACGATTATTCCAAAAGCACACGGCATCTGACGTCAGTTTTTTTATGATCACAGGGAATCATTGCATTGCATCCCCAATCAAATGCGACGTTTACATTAAGAATTTGTATTTGATATTTAACATTCGTTTATTACTGTTTTTTTTTTGCTGTTGTCTTTTTTTTCTGTTATTGTTTTTTTTTTTTCTGTTTGTTTTTTTCTTCATAGGTGGCCACCTACTCTGATTAGTTTTTTACTATTTAGGTGGTTTTTAGGTGGAAATTATAAAAATTATTTGTTATATACATGTTTTTTTCTTGGTAAATAAAGAATTACTTACTTACTTACAATCAATTTGGTAGTGCCCATAGGATGGATTTCAAAATGCGGTAAGGAGGTATTGCAACAGGTTGCTTCTGAAAATGCCATTTTAGGCAAAGAGCTTAATCAAAAATAAAATGATAGGAAACTTTAGGGTTTTCTAATAAACCTAATAAACCCAATAAAACGGGCTGTTGGATTACAGCATAACTAACAATGGTACGATTATTTGTTTTTATGTAAAATATAAAATGAAACATATACTCACCACAATGCAGTGCGGTGGTAGCAATACTGACATACTGCCATTTTGATGTCCTGTACATATAAATAAATCAGGTGTGAAATTTTAGCATATTTCAGAATCTTTGTTCTGTAACAACTGTTTTGAAAAATAAACATACTTGTATGTTGGCTAACAAGCAAGGTTTCCAAACATTTTTTGAGCCTTTTACATCCTATCATAACATAAAAAACTCATATTTAATGACAATTCAAACATCAACAACTAGAAATTGTTAACGCTGTTAATGACACTTTTCACACTAGATTTTTGAAATCCTTATTCCACTATAATTTTGTTGTATCACCAGTATTACATAATGTTCCACGGATTTCACTAAAAAAATATCACATTATATATAGTTATAAAAGGTTATGTTATTAAACAAAAAAATTAATATTATAGCATTACTAGTAGCACAGTTAAAAATTTTGTAGGAGTTTTAATCAAAACTGTTGTTGAACAATATCGTACAATGTCTTTCTTGAACTCAATTAATTCATTTTCATAATAAAAAATATTGACAGAAGCTTCATCCTTTCATCCCGATGACACCAACACCTTTTAAATTAATAGACAAATTTTAAAGGATTCCCCCATTCACCCCCTACTTGTTTTTACAAGGTAATACTTATTCACTTTTGTTACCTGATTTTCAAATTGTTACAAGAAATTTGCTAACAAACAAACCTGTTTTTTTGTATCATGGAGTGTTCACCCTGCATAAATTTTTGACAAATAAATACGGACAGATGGTTGGTGGTATAAATTACTATACACACCAGAGACTTGGTAGAAGCTGTTCTACCAGAGTACTCAAGCTTGGGCCCTACATAAGTCTGATCGCTAGCAGCTTTGCTTTTCGTGGTCCAAAACTCTTCAATGGGCTTCCCAGGGAACTAAGGAATTGTACCAATAGTGCTAAGAACGTCTTCAAAACAAAACTTGATAAATATTTGAGTATATACTGTGCCTGATCATTCCAGAGTATGTCCAATTCAGGCAAGCTGACTCAAACAGCCTTCCAGATATGAAGACCTGCATTGGACTCAACAGAAACAATATCAAGTAAGTAAGTTATAATGAATGAAAAACCATTTGTATTTTAATTAATCAGCTATTGGGCGCGGAAATCTTGCCGCACAAATTTAAACCTCACTTCTTCATGTTTGAACTTTTGTTTAATTCAATGAATCATGGATACAAGTTTCTCTTATATATACATTGAATGAATTTTTTTCTAAACATGCTTAATTCTCCTAGAAGAAAAAGACTATAATACGTTAACTTACAGTAAGATTTGAGCGATTCTAGGCCAATATAGGGCCCCAAATCGAATTACAACGCTCACCTAGACCCCCCAAATGGCTGTCATGGTTCATTTCACAAGCATGACTCACGTGTTACTAGCGCCACCCAAATTCAAACTCTGTATTACCCCCTGTTAATATTACTTATTGAAATACAAGCAAGATGCACCAGCTGATATTGATATCTTACAATGGAACCTAAAATCGTCCACTGTCTTTGTGGGAGAGTCGATTAGAAAATCAAAACTTTTACTGTCTATCTGTTAGGTTTAAATTTTGCAATCACTCTTAGTCTTATTAGGTTTTTATGTTCTTGTACCACAAAAATGGCAAAAAAAGTTAAAACAGTTCAAGCCAGTATTTATATAGTTTATTTCTTAAGATTAGCTTCTCTACATAGTAGTATATAGTATACTATATAGTATATATAGTATGCAATCTCTTGTTTTTTAGAACAGTGACTACCAAATTGAGCCGTTTTACAACAAAAAACGTAAATAATATTTACCAAAAGAAGCATGCATGCTTATTATTTTTATGATGAATGAGAAAGAAGAAGTTAGTGTTTTTGCTTATTGAGAGTCTCTCTTAAAGAGTAATTATTGGAGGAAAGCTATAACTTAGGAGAAAGATTTCATACCCGATATGTCAATGGCAAGAAAAATAGTGTAAGTTTCCATTTACATTGTTTTTATGTTATCTGCTCACTGAACCACCTCCATCTTAATCGATTTCGCGGCAAAATGAAAGTATTGATGTCAATTCTTCGAAATTGTAATAGAGCGCGAAAAGAGGAAGAAATGCAAACTTTGATTTCAGTGTGTATAATAATTTAGCCTCTGATCGTAAGTATTCAAATGAGATTCGGCTTCCGGCAAAATTCCTCTTTCGACTTCGACGTTCCTACGGATCGCACGTGAAGAGAGCTGACTGTCAATGTTGACAGCCTTCCTTTGTTATTATAGTTAATTGTTAGTTTACAGAGATTGATTTATGCCGACATCTGCATTGGGAAAAAGAGCAAGCAACTTGATGTCAGGTATAATGTAAATCTTATGTTAGTGACCTAATACAGTGGTGAAATTACATTTGCGGGTAAGTTACCCTGAAAATTTGTTGGTTATTAGACACAACAAATATTAACGATGAAGCATTGGTGCAGGTACCAACATTACCACCTGAAAATATTGGAGCACCAATGAACATCGATTGTACAGCAATTGTATCTGCAGTGTTACAGACAGTGCAAGAGGTGAACAAAGATGAAATTTCCAAACTTGAGGCTATGATGGCTAACCAACAGAAGCAGATCAATCAAATGCTGGAGTTGTTCCAACCTAAAAATAAGGGTTCTAATGTTCCAGAGGGAGCTTGCCCGAAATCCTTACTGACTGACAATGCCTCAGAGGAGGCTCAGTCAGTAGAAGATTCCCTTTCCATCTCCGCGTCTGGCCAGTGGCTATTAGCATGCGGAGGGTCATCTACTAAAGATGACAAAGAGGAAGGGGAATCCAGAAGTGACAAAGTTCTGGAAGAAGACCAGGAATTCTGGCACATGGCAGCAAGGGATTTTGAGGAGGAAACTCAAGCCCCTGGGCGGGAGCTATGCTCTTTCCTTGCCAGTTCTGCAAAGCTCAACTGGCATAAGCCTTTGAAGCTGACCTTGTAAAGGCGAAGAAAGAGGAAGCTGCCATTCCCTCCAATTGTGTCTTTCTTGTTCCCAAGAAGACAAACAAGGAGGTATGGACAACTTTGCCCCAATACGTACGGACAAATGACATCCGAATGCAAGAGGTACAGAGGATGTTTTCAGCATCCATAACAATGATGTTGAGGGCAGCGGACGCATTGTCTGAAGGTTCTAAGTCAAATCCTTTAGACAGAAACATGGTTGTTAAACAACCAATGCTGCTACTGAAGGAGGCAATGACTCTAGCTGGTAAAACCTCTCAGCTTATGAACCAGGTCCGAAGGGACCTTATAAAGCCAAGCTTACCACAACAATACTCAAAGTTGGCGACTGGTGCTGACGAGAGTTCACAATTTCTCTTTGGGGACTCCATCCATAAGCGCCTCGAGGAGCTAAGAGAGGAGAACAAATTGAATTATCTTTTGGAGAAGGACTCAAGGAAAAAGAATGACAAGGGCCAGTCAAGCCAACAACAGAGTTCGTCAAACTCCAAGCCCTCCGGAAAGACCCATCGGGGGGGTGGCCACCAAAAAGGGCAAAAATGGACCAAGTACCGCCCACGATTAAGATCCCCACCTCAAAAGAAATCAAAGAAACGTTAAAGGTAAGAAATGACAAAATGCTAAAGGATTACCTGAGAAAAAAGATAGGGAACTTCAGAGGCGGCTCCTTGAAGTTTCACAAACACATCTGGGAAGGCATAACATCTGATGTTGAGGTTCTTCAGACTATATCTGGCCTACGTATTCCAATACAAAATGTGCCGGTACAACAGCCAAACAAATCATACCCATTGAATACAAGGATGGAAGAGTTTGTGAACAATGAGGTTGAAAAATTGCTTCAAAAAGGAGTGATTAAACCATCCTTCCATGAGGAAGGGGAATTCATATCACCAATTTTTGTAACTGAGAAATCAGATGGTGGATTTCGATTTATTCTCAACCTTAAAAGGCTTAACGAGGAAATCGAAAAGAAAAAGTTTAAGATGCAGACGTTGAAGTCTATCTTATGCTTAGTACGACCTTATGCCTACATGTCAAAATTGGATATCAAGGATGCATATTACAGCGTCCCGATCCACAAGGATTGCCAAAAATTCTTGAAGTTTTACCACAGAGGTAAACTTTTCCAATTTGTAGCCTTGCCAAACGGTTATACAGAAGGTCCACGGAAATTCACAAAAATTATGAAGCCTCCGTTGGCCCACCTGAGAAAACAAAAAATTGTTTTGGCGGATTACATAGACGACCTGTTCACTACAAATAAAGACAAGCTAGAATGCTCAAAGAACGTAGATAAGATTATAACGTTTCTGGATTCTTTGGGTTTCATTATTCACCCAGAAAAATCTATGTTCGAGCCTTGTCAGTCAATGGAGTTCTTGGGTTTTATCATCAACTCTGTCGATATGAGCGTTCGACTGACACTAGCTAAGAAGGAGGCAATAAGCCTGTTATGTGACGAGATACTAAAAGCTCCAAGAGTCATAATAAGGACGATTGCAAGACTGCTGGGTAAATTTTCCAGTAGTTTTATAGCCGTACCTTATGGGAAACTCCACTACAGAAGTCTCGAGACTCTAAAAACGAGCATGCTCAGGTGGCATAAAGGGAAATTTGACAAGAGGATTACCCTTTCTCAAGAGGCTATAAATGATATAATCTGGTGGAGGGATAATATCAGAGAAAGCTGGGCCCCGATTCTCAGGGAAAATCCCGGAATCGTAATGACAACAGATGCATCCTCCTCAGTAGGATGGGGGGCTGTAATGGGAGACCAGTCAACGGGTGGACATTTTACCACTGTTGAGAAAGAAAACAAACATATAAATGTACTCGAATTAAAAGCTGTCTTGTTTGGGCTTAAAGCCTTATGCAACAAAGTACATCACAAACACATCCTTATTAAAATTGATAATACAGCAGCTGTTGCTGGGATTAATAAAATGGGTAGTACTCGGTCTCTTGACATAAATATAGTGGCACATGAAATATGGGAATGGGCCATAGACCGGGGTAATTGGATCTCTGCCACCCATATCCCAGGTGTCCTGAATGTCGAGGCTGACAATGAGTCACGAGAAGCTGAGACAAGGACGGAATGGATGTTGGCTAAGACAACATTCCAAGACCTCACCAAAGCCTTAAATTATGAACCCAAGGTTGACCTTTTTGCCACTCGCATCAACACACAGCTACCTGAATTTTATTCCTTTAGACCGGACCCAGAATGTCTAGGTGTGGATGCATTCATGATTAGCTGGGGTGATATCAAATTTTATGCCTTCCCGCCCTTTAACTGTGTGGCGAAAACTATTCAAAAGATTTGTCATGATGAAGCTTCAGGTTTACTAATTGTACCAGATTGGCCAAACCAACCTTGGTATACATCCTTTTTAGAAATTGTAATTAAAGATGTACCTGTCTTTCCTAGGGAAGATCTCCTTGTGCTTCCACAAAGGGAGGAGGAGAAGCATCCCCTGAGAAGCCACTTGAAGCTGATTGCAGCAATTGTCTCAGGGAAGCTATAGAGATGAAAGGTCTGCCACCGGAAGCAACAAACTTACTCCTATCCTCCTGGTCAACCAGCACTTCCACAAGCTATAATAATTATTTGCGTAGATGGAAGGAGTTCTGTGAAACAAGAAACATTTCACCTTACAATGCCTCACACAATGATGGGATAAGTTTTCTAACTCACCTGTTCAACCAGGGCTCGAAATATGGCTATATAGCGGCAGCAAGATCAGCCTTGTCTGCAGTACTTCCAAGGATGAATGGAATATCCTTTGGATCAAACGAGGCAGTCAGCAGAGTTATAAAAGGAGTCTTTAAACTAAGACCATCCCTTCCAAAACACACAGCAGTTTATGATCCTGACATTGTACTGAATTATATCTCAGGGCTGCCAGAGGACAAAGAGCTCGACATGGAATTTCTGACAAAAAAGTTGGTGACTTTACTTTGCCTACTAAGTGGACAGCGTGCTCAGACCATTGGGGCACTCCAGATTGACTTCTGTCACAAATCAAAGGATTCTATTACCTTCTATATACCAACAGTGCTTAAGACAACAAAACCAGGGAAACATCAGGAACCATTGGTTTTTCGCACCTTCCCAGATAACACTAAACTTTGCGTTGTGGATTGCCTCGAGGAGTACCTCAGAAGAACAGAAAACATCAGAGAGAATTTGGAGGGAAACCCTCAGAATCTAATTCTCTCCTATGCTTATCCGCACAAGCCTGTAGTATCATCAACGATTGCCAGATATGTCAAGTTGTTTTTAGGCATTGCTGGTATTGACATAGTGGTCTTCAGTGCTCACTCAACGAGGAAGGCATCCACCAGTAAAGCGGAGCAGATGGGGCTATCGTTGAAAGATATTGCCAAAGCAGCAGGATGGAGGAACACTTCCACCTTTGCCAAGTTTTATAGGCTCCCTATTTTAAAGAATTTTGGGGAGACAGTTAGGAAAACTTGTACATAATTCGTCATGATAGGATACAAATATATATACACCTAGATGGAATCCTTATGACCTTACTATAAACGTTGATGTTTGACCCCAATCTATCTGGGACATTGAGATCAAAGTTGATGCTTTGAAGTCTCATTTGAATACTTACGATCAGAGGCTAAATTATTATTGACAAAATTAAACAAGTGGAATGAAGTTTAATTGAAATAATAATTTAGCCCTGATCTAAGTATTCAAGTGCCCACCAACCCCATCCCCTAAGAATTTCACCTTGGTCACTGACATATCAACTTGCTCTCAAGTCTTTGAAGTAGGAATTTTGCCGGAAGCCGAATCTCACTTGAATACTTAGATCAGGGCTAAATTATTATTTCAATTAAACTTCATTCCACTTGTTTAATTTTGTCAAAAACATCGAGACCCTGCAAGAAAAACACCCTCAGCAGCGAAGAATTATATGAAGATCTTCTCCTAGAAGGACCCACGCAAGAATTCGGTGAATATGCCTAAGAGGCTATTGACGGTAATTTGATTCGGAAAATTGCCAGAGATGTACAAGGGGCTGCTAGGCCTGCGCACCTAGACGCTGACGGATGGAGACGCATATTAACATCTGCATCATTTGGAAGCAGGAATGAAAATCTATGCAATCCTGTGGCTGCAATGGCCAGGAAACTGTGCTTAGATAAGCATTGTCACGCTGATGGATCGCTTGAACCTTTTCTATCTTAACGTCTCATTCCTCTGGACAAAAACCCTGGACTACGACCAATAGGGATTGGAGAGCTGTCATCATGCGAACCTTCAAGGAACACATTTTAAAAAGTGCTGGTCCTTTACAGCTATGTGCAGGTCAAAAATCTGGCTGTGAGGCGCTGGTGCATGCTTTTCGTTCCATCTATGAAGAAGATGACTGTGATGCGGTTGTCTTAGTTGATGCCGATAATGCATTTAATAGAATCAATAGAAAAGTGATACTCTACAACCTCAACATTGTATGTCCACTGATTCCAACATACGCAAACAACTGCTATCAGCAACATGCTCGCCTGTTATTGTGTGACGGAAGAAGTTGTAACTACTTTCCTTTCTAGTTAAACTTGGTAAATATCGAACTTTGAGTTTGAAACATCTTTGATGTTCACGCAAAAGCTTTCAAATGAGGTAATACACCAAAACGATAAAAC
This sequence comes from Turritopsis dohrnii, assembly GCA_027922465.2. Classification (NCBI taxonomy): domain Eukaryota; kingdom Metazoa; phylum Cnidaria; class Hydrozoa; order Anthoathecata; family Oceaniidae; genus Turritopsis; species Turritopsis dohrnii. Next base: position 1,956,858 of record BQMF02000007.1, read on the forward strand.
TCACACAGAAGCTTCAGACCAACCCACAGTCCACAAAACGATCAACGCGGGATTATTATACCAGTCTATTAACTTCTCTGCGGAACAGCATGAACTCAACGGAAATTAAAGCGAACGACATCGCACAATCAGATGCTTCAATTTGGTTGTCATCGCTCTCCCCTAAAAGTGAAGGCTTTAACCTGATAAAGAAAGAATTCTTTGATGCTGTTTTTCTTCGGTACGGATGGGCACCACGCTTCATGCCAACAGAATGTATTTGTGGAGGAAGTTACAACATCAACCATGAACTTACGTGTAAAGCAGGAGGCTTCATCACATTGAGGCATAATGAGCTTCGAGACATCACTGCTGACATCCTCTCGACAGATTGCAAAGACGTGCAGAAAGAACTGTTGCTACAGAACAGCAACGATGATGAAAATGAGCAATGCAGGGCCGATATGAGTGCAAGAGGCTTTTGGCAACGCATGCAACGAGCATTTGTTGACGTCAGGGTCTTCTATTCCTTCGCTCCGAGCTATCGAAACCAATCGCTTCAAATTCAGATCGATGCAAAAGCTCAAGAAGAAGCTATATAACGAAAAAGTTCAAAACAAAGAACTAGGCACGTTCACCCCCTTGATCTTCTCTTCCAATGGTGGAATGAGTAAAGACACCAAACAGTTCTTCAGCCGTTTAGCTGAGCTAATTGCTGATAAACATAACGTAAATTTTAGTGACACTGCAGCATGGGTGAAGCGGAAAGTCATGTTCTGTTTAATAAGAATCGCTACTGTGTGCATCCGTGGTTCACGATCAAGACTGAACTATGTTCCGATTGGAGAATTGAAATTAAAAGTATACTGTGTATGTATGCCCCCAAGCAGCAGGTTCACATTTGCTTGCGCCTGTGCAGCGTTGCGTCATTCTTGCACACTTTTGCGTGAACATGGATGAAATAAGCGACGCAAGAGTGCACCAAGAGAGACGCAACGACGCAAGAATATCGAAATTTTTTGATATCTTGCATCATTGCGTCTTCCTTCTTGGTTGCACTCTTGTAATGTGAACATAAGCGTAAGAAGTCTTTTGAAAAGAAACGGAATGAGTGAAAGAAAAAACACACCACGACCTTCGACAGCAGCTTCCTTTAAGATTTTTTGTAGGAAAAATGATTTTCGCTGAAAAAACAATTTCTTCTCTGGAACTCAAAGAAGGTCCATAATAACTACTCACTTGAAATAAGACCCTCGATCTCCTAAAGCTATTTCTTACACTAAAGTGTGATATATTCCACATTCTTCCCTGCCTATTTCTCTCACCTAGTTTTTCTTTGAGATTTTCTTCGGAAATTTCTTCTTAAAAGATATAATGTATAAAATACCACTAAATTCAAACTTCAGTCTTTTTATCGAACGAACAAGAATGATACGCTGTTTGTCAAAGAAGGGAGCAGAGACGTAAAAGAAATACAGAGTGATTTGATTTTGTTTGTGTAACGCAAAATTGGTTCAAGTTTTTACCTACCAATTAAGCATTCAAAACTAAGATTGAAAGCATCAAAACCTTGAACAAACGAAAGTTGTCTTTTCGATATGCTGCCATCATCATCTGTATATCCCCAGCCGGCACATTTGTTAAAAACATCTCTACGAAGGAGTGCATTTCTATAGAAATATACACACATTTCAATAAAAATGTTCTTCGTCGCGGTGACTTCTTGACGATTTTGTCCACTGGGTCGAAAAGGCGAGAGACTCTGCGTTTGAGGTTGATATGATTGTGACATCATAATCTCTGAATTGGGGGCAAGTGTAATCGGAATTTTGAGTACAAACAGCCTCCTACACCTTTCCCCAAATTTCTGTTTAAATGCCGCGTTAATGCTTAGTTATCAAGTTTCGTCTTTGTTCTATGTTTTTCATTGTTTTTCTAATTTCATAATGTTTTCAGTAAGTAATAGTTACTCGTTCTTTCAGTTCCCCAGTGGAATAATTAGAAGTAATTAAGAGTTTGAAAAAGAGGCGAAATTTAGTGGCTAGGCCATGACACGGCGTTTAAACAGTATTTCGGGAAAGGTCTGTTGCAGGTGAAACAAATCAGACCAAAGCTCTAAGAGCCTGCCATTTTCTACTCGTTTTGATGCGTAACACCACACATATGACGTCTGCAGATCAAGGTGCTGTCGTCGCACATCGTCACTTTTTGTTAGCCCAACTTATGACTTCTAGTTTCTGCTTTTACCATTGATAAAACATAAACAGAGCATACAACAATCCAACGCGATTTTTCTGCGTAAATTTTTAGAGGTCTGGATCTAATTGTCTTGGCTAGAAAACATAGCGACAATCAAAAATAAGCCATTTTCTAACTTGAGAAGACGAAGTATCATCAGCTCTCTCTTACTTGAATTTACTGTTTTTATGTTTAAAAAATGGTTTACAATATGACATCTCGTATGAGTGTAGAAGAACTTACGAAATATTTAAGACTCAGAGCGCGGAAGGTTACTGGAAGAAAGCAAGAATAGGTTGCTCGTGTTTTTGCTGCTGCTGAGAACAATGTTCAGCCTGTTACGTCTGCCACTGAAATTGAGAAGGAGTTGAAAATGAAATACCAACACAAGTTGAAGCTGGATGACATTACAGTTCCTGATCCTAGTCCCCTTACTGATAACTGGTTAAATAAACAAGATGGAATTAAGTTCTGGCCTATGATATTGTATCCAGATATATTAACTTCTTGATGTTTTTTTCCGTCAGAACCTGGAAGCAAAGACTTAAGTGATTACAAAAACTCAAAAGCTTATAGTTACTACAAATCTGGTTGGTTTTAGCCACGTTATTATCATCATGTAGACATTACTAGTCAGTTCTGAATCTTGAAAGCTGAATCTTGGAGAAAATCTCAGAATATTCGTGATACATTACTCTATTAATCACTTGATGATCCTGAAGCAAAGCTGCCATACTTATAGAGAGAAGACGACAAGCTTGTGTTGAGTAGGAGTCATTGATACTACTACACACTATGTCTAGTTCAGACGGCTACTACCGGGTGAGTCAAAAAAAAGTACCGGTGTTTCACAAAGATATCTTTCTATTGAATAACTATGAAAGACAGCTATTTTTATTTCTGAATAGAGGAATCCGTTACCTATATTTTGGTGTATCACTTAATTTGGTTGAGTAGAAAAATGTTATGGACAAAAAACTGGAAGCGGTCCTTGTATAAATCTTTGAAAAATGGACAAAAAAGGCGAACAAAAAGTATTTCTCCGCGTTGTCTGTAATGCCCACACGAGATGTTTGTTGCTTACGGAACTATCTTTACCCCCTTGCAGATAAGCTAATTCATCCCAAATGTTCAATTCATCAAACAACGTTTCCATGGGTTCCATTGATTTATCCAATTGATTAATCCACTTCTACTGACCAATAAAAAAGTTCTAAACATTTTTCTCTATTAAAACTTTTCAAATCTTATCTCATATTTTGTTTGTACGAGCGATATTTTGTTTATTATTTTCTTGCAAAATGATTGGCCAATTTTTTTCGCTCTTGAGTTTGATTGGTTAAAGGAATAATTCTTAGGCTTCTGAAATTCACAGTAAGAAATTTTACTTTGTTTACATTTTATTTAAATCTGATTGGATTAAAATTTCTGGGAGTGTGTGAATAGATAACTCTGGAGTTTTTTGTAAGAATAACAACATTCATGTGCTTTCAACACATGTCATGTAACATAAAAAGGGATGATTTGGCAATTAGCAAAGAGGACAGGGGAGAAAACACCACTTTTGTTCACAAGTGTGTCCATACACAACCGTTTGTCATGTATTCAGTCAAAATAATGTGTTTTTGATATGTGTAGTCATATCTAAAAACTGTCAAACTCTGTTCATAAAAAGTTCATTAAGCCTGGTTCAGACCTAGTGATTACGACGATTACGAAGATTAAAATTCAGTATAATCGTCATAATCGTCATAATCGTCATAATCGTCGTAATCGTTTAATATGAACACTTTTGATGTAATCGTCAGAATCGTCGTACCTGCCGATTACGACGATGAAATATCAAAAGTTACTGATTGCTTACTAATTACTAATACTTGAAAGTGTTCGCACCTGGCGATTGGCGATTGTGACGATTAATTTATTCTTTAATCGTCGTAACCGCCAGGCCTGAACCAGCCTTTATAAAGATATTCTCATGGGATCTTCAACTTGAGTAAAAAGTATCAAGCTGCAATTAGGTACACTGACTTATTGTTTTATATATATATATATATATATCCGTTTAGTTGTGATACCTTTTAAGGTGGTTTCATACCAAGCTGTCACTTTTTTAAAAAAATGTATCAAACTGATTATTTTTGACTCATATTGATGTTATGGATGGGATTAGATGAAAATGGCAGCCCAAGCCGCGACAAGTAAATTCCCCAAAATATATATGATGCGGGTCGGTTAATAATTTTTTTTAATCGATACATTTCCTGCATCCATCAATATGGTTCTTCTTACAGAGAAAGCGTATAGGATAAAATATATATGCATGGTGTTACGTATAATGTATAAAAACGTATAATAATAAATATTACGGACATAACTTATACTAAATTAGATTAAATTAAGAAATAGGCTAACAAGTGTGGTTCATTCAATACACTCGAAATTTAACACAGTAATCCTTAACAGGTATCTCTGTGAACAGAGATTAATTAAAAAAATATTAATTTATTTGGTTGACTATGTCCTGCACCAATTACTCGCATACCATAAACGGATCGAACATTTATTTGCTTGTGCTTATTCCCACCGCGACTTTTTTACCATTTGCTGACCGTTCAATTTCTTTGGACGTAAAGAACTGCACATAGCCACAACAACATTTTAGTGACAATAATCTAGCTAGACCCTTTTTCTTTTCTTTTACATCAGTCAATGTTAAAGTATTTGTGGAAAAACAATTTGGACAAGCCATATGGCTGCATACAGTATTAAAGATTGATATATCGATAATGCGGAAACCAGAAAGTTCATCAGTATCGGCATTACCATCACCCTCATCATCATTACTATCAGTACCGTAAACGCTCTAATAAGCGCCCACTCTCTAATAAGCGCCCCTCTCTAATAAGCGCCCACCTAAAATCCAAAAAATTGAAGGACTTCCCACAAGGGAGGGAAAATAAAAGCATACACAATGAACTTTAAGAAGCAGGTTATCAAATACGCCCAAGAGACTTCGATAAAAAAAACGTGCTGAAAAATTCAAAGTTGATCGTAAAAGCTCCGGATGTCTATTGGAATAAGCCATTTAAAAACTTCATCACAGAGTTTTACGACGAATGGCTTGCAAATGGGGATCATCAATTTACCGAATCCGGAAATATGAAATCTGCTCCAAGGAAGTTGGTAGTTACATGGATCATAGACTCCTGGCAAAAAATCACAAAGGAACAGATCATTGCTTCTTTTAAAGGCTGTGCTCTCAACATCAAAACAGATGGAAGTGAGGATGGATTGATTCATTGCCTTAAAAAAACCAACCCTGCTCCGTTAGGAGAGATACGTTGAAGAATCAAACAAGCTTCAATGACGAGCTTCACGATGACCCATTCTCACCAACCTATTCCGACGTTGAAGAAGCCAATGTCGACTTCGACCTGCTTGACGATGACTTGGATGAAGATGATTTTGTAACGATTGATTAACGAACTTTTATGCGAAACAAAAATATTCTAGAACATCAAACGTGTAGTTTTCAAATAAGCGCCCCTCTCTAATAAGCGCCCACCCTAATATCTCAAAAAGGGCGCTTATTAGAGCGTTTACGGTATTAGTATTTGTAATGTCAACTATCTTGCATTCAGAAGCACTAACATTATGTGCAGTAGGATTGTTCAATATCTCAGCTTGTTCAGGCAGAGGATCATTTTCTGTGGTTGATATCAGCTGTGCTGGGGCTTGTTTTTCTTTCATTATACAATGGCATTTTCTTTTCTTAGAATATCTTTTTTTTGCTGCTTTGTTTGGAGCACCTCCCTGCATTTCCTTTTCCTCTTTCTCTTTGTGTTTTATCCATTTTTTGACAACAAATATCTATAATAGCTGCAGAAATCTTCAAAAGTACTGATGAGACCTTCACTCACCTTGAGGAAAAATAATAGTCATTCTGCAGCTAAAACCAAAAATAGTCACATGATACATAAAGCCAACGGAAAATGCATGAAAAAGCCGATTGCCGCCCGCGAATCGCGCGTGGAAGGAAAGGGAAGTCAAGTGTTAGTACTGAAAAATTCTGTCAAAAATTTGAAAAAAAATTGGTACTGTGCTCAATTAAACAGGTCATAACACAAAAAATATAACTTTTAAAGGAAAACTAATAACATATTCGGATTCTACGATAAAGTTTAGTCTAGAAAAGTGAGGTTTTTATTACTTTCTTAAATTTTTTTGGAAAAGTTTCTCAAAATCAGCAAGGACAGCAAGGGTAATCTCACCACGATTCATTGCTTTCAGGATGTCGTTCTTGATTTTGATGCATGTTGTGACTGTACAATGTCCCTTCCGGAACCCTGACTGGTTCATTGAGAGTAGCTCCTCATTTTCAAGAAAGTTAGTCATTTGAATCATAATGAGTCTTTCGTACACTTTCGAAAGGATAGGCAAAATGGATGCTGGTCTGTAGTCGCTTGGTTCAGCTGGGCTATCGATCTTTGGGATTGGGCTGATTTTGGATATCTTCCATTGATTAGGAAAGACGGATTCCTTGATGGAGGTGTTGATTATGTGGCATACTGGACTGCATATCTCGTTAAAGCAGAGTTTCAGGTATTTTTATGGTAATTGATCATGGCCGGTTGAACAGTCGCTGCGAAGACCAAGTATGGCTTTACGAACGTCAGCGTAGGAAACTTCAGCAATTGTGAACGGAGTTTTGGGTTCAGGTAGTTGTTCGATAAGTTGGTGCAATACATGTTCTGATTTCGGTTTTGAGATGAGCAGTCTTCCAGCAGTCGTGTTAAAGTGTTTGTTGAGGGTGTCAGGATCAGCATTGATCTTGTGCGGGCATGGTTTCAAGATACGATGGATAGTTGACCAAACCTCCTTCAGCCGCTTGGAAGACAATGCTCGTCTATAAAAGTTAGATTTGGCTAGTCTAATAAGTCTTTTCAGTTCGTTTCGAGCGTTTCGAAAAACAACCCAATCTTCGTTAGATTGTGATGAGTGACATTTCATTCGAAGGTGATCTCTTATTTTTTGCTTTTCGTTAATATTAAGATCCTTTAACCACGGGGCAGGCGGACGGGTAATTTTTTGTTTGACGAGTGGGGCATGGCGATTTAAGCAGGTGGTAAACAGGTTGTTAAAGGTGTCTAGTTTTTGTTCCGGTGTATCGAAAGCATAAACAAGATTGAAAGGTGTTTAAAAAGATGAAAGAGTTTGTAATGAAGTTTATGAAGCCGGAGAAGATACCGACCATTACAGAAAACCCAGAGGAAGATGACATTGACGAACCTTTGAATTTTGATTACTGTTCTTATGTAAGAAAAAATTAAGCCACTTTCTAAAGAAAAAATATGAACCCTTTATTTTACGTTTGACCTTTTCGCGTGGACTAATACACTTTATCTTACAAAAATTGTGAGATGGGTTATCACGTATCAATTTCCACCAAACTGAACTATCTCGTAAACAATTACGCAATAAGTATAATCTCACCGGTGGAAAACAAGCGTCAAGGACCAATGACGTCACCAGATGAAATTGGAACACAGTTGCTAATTATATTCTGCAAACACATAAAATATCAGCTTCATGATTATACAATGTATAAACTAAATATATTTACAATTTTACGAAATATCTACAATAGTAAGTTTTGCTAACGAGCTGAATAACTTTTATAAAACGTTCTAATTGGTGCAAAGTCGATATGGAAAAACTATGCAATCATAAGTAAACCTAAGTAATCCTCTGTCAGTTCATTTATTTATTGATTAATGTTAAGATGATTTTCTGGGAGTAGTATTAAAAGAAAAAAGAGTAAGCATGAAATTTGTACTAGTTATAATTTATGGATTTGAGGGAATTTGGGTTTTTCCAGATGTTGTTTTTCAAAAATTTTGATAAAATAACATGGAAAATTTGACCAAATTTCACGAATAACCGTGCTATTCCTGGTCAATCACATGATTGGTTGAAATTTGATTGACATTTTTGCTTGGCGGGAAATTTCAGTTCGGCGGGATATTTCAGATTAACCCAAGTAAAAGCGGTAATCAAATTTCAGCCAACCATGGAATTTTACAATGTAGTGAATGGAGGACTTTAAGCAGTGATTAGGATTCAACCACTCACCTCTGGTGATGTTACGATTTATGCTTTTACGAAAAAAAAAAAGGAAAATCAGCAATATGTCGTAAGTAATTTCGCAAAGTATAAGAGCGTTGGTTCATAAAGACTTTGTCGTAATGAAGTGCTTTAATTCTTCAACAATAATCCTAGACATCACCAAAAGTGAGCGAATAATCTTTAGAAATTTGTATTTGTAACAAAACAAATACTTTTCTATAAATCTTCAAAAGATGATACTCAACCGACAACATCGGGATGCCACTGGTTGGTAACCACTTCTTTTATCAGCGAAACAAAGAAAGAAACATAGAAAAGTGCATATTTCAACCGTGGATGTAAAATTTATAATGCGAGGAAATGCGATTCAACTGAGGAACATAGTGTGAGCGTTGCCTTTACTTCCCTTCAATGTTCTCACGAGGAGTGTTTCAAAATATAATCAAATTTGCCTTCAAACAAGAGTAGAATTCCCATTTATTTATTTTTTTTTTTTTACTTTTACGCTCTCCTCCTATAGTTGAAGGTACATCGAATAATTATCGCTTATCACTTTTCTGATTACACAATGAAACATAATAGATTTAAAAGTCAACGAAAAAAAATATTTCCTACATTTGAAAAGATATTGTCAAATATAACTATTAAACATGTACACTCAGTGAAGAAACGAACCAAAGTTACGGCAGACGAAGACTCCGATTGATATCTAGAAAATAAAAGAATATGGGACTTAAATATGCAAAACCATTTTTTATTGGTGACAAATCAAGTTGTAATAAGCAAGGCGACTGTCCGGCTGCCGTCAGAACAGCTTCCGTAAATCAAACAACTTTCGTAACCTGTATTGGACCTTTTAATGCCCTCCTTCGTAGGACTCTCGTTAATAACAGTACTTTATGAAACTGAAGAGGTTGTCATGTGTGTATCAACATTCGCAAACGCGATTCCTCAACTTTTGAAAATTTGAGTGTTAAATATTTCATTTGACTGACTGGAAAGAGGTGTTATTTGAATGAAGGGTAAAAGCAAAACAAAAGTTTTTCTCAACCCAGAAAACAGTCCCGTCCCGCCCTATACACACGCCCTAAACATAAGAATGTCAAATAAAATTCTTTTTCTATTGAAATATAAGGAGATGGTTAATTAATTCTAGTAATTGTATTCGTGGCTTTGCCACCTTTATAATCATTTTGTCATTAATATTTATTATCTCGCCATGACATTTAATCCAAAAGTATCAAACGATCCATAAGAACAAGACAAGATTACTTAATAAAATTATTTTCAGAAACATTTTTCCTAAGAATTATAAGACTAGTCTGGCGAATAGATTTAGATGAGAAGCAGAATAGAGGCAGTTATTCAATGACCTCTAACTACCAACTACCGTCATGCAATAATTGTGGGATTTGCATAATCGTTCCCCGTCGTTTCATTGAGAATATCAGTTTTGTTCTACGAACGGTTTTATTGAGATATTTTTAGCGATCACATCTCATTGCATTCTTCTAAGTGTATTATGTTTCGTATTATAGACAACTGAATAAATTAGAACTGCCAATTCGCCACTGTTCGTGTGTGGCGCGGGGAGAGTTTTGCGCCTCGTACATATTTTTAATAAGCAACCTAATTATATGGCGTTTTAGGAGTTGCGTCAAAACGATGTGGAAGAACTGTCGAGCATTGTTTGATGCCGATACCTAGTCCGACATTAGAAATCTTTACCGACAACAAACAGCAGACTAGGTTTCAAAAGGCTCGAAAAATCAACCACGGGAAAACAATTTATTAGAAAAGCTGTCTCATGAGCATTACACATAATCACACCTGTTGTGATCCATTTTTTATTGCTGCGAAAAACGGTTCTAGGACAATACCCCGTTCGGATATTTATCCAACGAGTAATAGCCCCCAACCCTAACCCTAATACTATAACTCTAAACAACCCTAGTCCTAACCCCGACCGTAACTCTCCTCCGATCAAATGTCCGGATGCCGTTAAAAACGGTTTGATTTATGGGAATTCGAATTACAGAAAATTCGTAAGGAGGTTCACTGACAAGTGATAGCTGAAGGGACATCAAAAAAATTTTCGAATTTTGAGAATTACGGTTTGTATGGTTTGGATTGAAGTCTGTAGAAATATTTATTTATCATTTATCGTTCGAGGTGGAAATGCACAATGCTCGGGTTTTACTGATGTAGAGATTTGTTTAATAACTTAGTTTCTTAATTTCTAAGCTTGAAACTCACAGTTAATATTATTAAAAGTCACAGACATACTGTGAATGTACAAGATTAACTTTAAATCACAGTAATTTCTTTCTTGATGATTACTAAACTTCTCGGTAGAAATTCATATCATGCACAATAATTCTTAAATCAAACCATTTTCCGACCATGATTCTGATTGTGTAACAGAAAATAACATTATCCTAATGATCAAGGCCTGATTCAAGTTTAAGACTTTTCCCGGTTTGCAGTCTCCACCCCTCTTAGCTTGCAATTCACATTTTTATAATTATTACAATTCTGCAAATCCCTCTTATTTTACGTCTATTGCGAAATTTCAAATCTACGGCAGACAAACATCACATGTTGCTAACTGTGTCAATCACCGATTTATAACCATCGAGAATCTATTAATTTAAGCGATTTAATAATATATCAAACAATCTTTTGGGTGGTACCCTTGTTTAAAATTATTTCTTAATGGAATTTGTGCAATAAAAAAGAATTTATTGTTCGTTTTTTTCGCGTTTAATTAAATTGGTATTTAACGATATAACTTTGCGTTTTTATTACACAGCATCAGTATTTTTTGGGGAACGCAAAGAACACTTCCAATCCGTGATTCGGTTACCGTATCTTTAGATCTTTTATTAATTTCAGGGATGTTAAGAGACAATTTCATGGACGCATAAGTTTGAAAACCTAAAATCACCGCTAACTTGCAGCTACTTTATTGAAAAAACCTTTTCGGTAGGAATAATTAAGTCGATGAAAAATTGCATTTATACGCAGTTCATGGATTAAATGATGTATCCGGTATTGCGTAATGATCATTTACGTTTATTTTGTGTGGGGGATGTATCTGCTAAGTTGTCCCATAGTAAATACAGTTAGGATTTGCCTTAAAAGTTCTCTCAACAAAAGTCTCAAAAATCTTACCTTGAATCTAAAGATATAGCATACTAGGTAAAACATCGCATGAATTATTATCCACTTCATTGAGAAACGAACTGATGTCTACGCCATTGAAAGCGTCAACAGTGGAAGACGAACCAGCAAATATCGAAGCTTCTGAATCGAACCCATTCTGTTGGAACAATAACGAAGAAATATCAATATTGGAGATGTCGACATCAGATGCTAAATCGCTTATACTACTCGTTGATCCTTCTGTAGACAGATCGGAAGATACGCTTCCACCTGGACTTCTTGTTTCACAAATATTGTTCATACAGTCGTCGTCATTCACCAAATCAGATAGGTATTTTATTGTTTTACAAGCCAACCTTACAATTTCTATTTTGGAGATGTTTTCTTCACTTGGATGCAACGGAAGCACAGCCTTCAAATCTTTAAATGCTACATTGATAACCTGAAGTCTTTTTCGTTCGCGTTCATTTGCAGCCCGTCTTTGCTTACTTACACCGGTGAGCATGCGCTTTCTGCGACGACTTTTTTTTTTCGAACTACTTTGATAATTTGCATTGTAATCATCATCATCATCATCGTCTCTTGGCAAATCACTTTTGTAATGGTACGAATGGCTGGAGAGCTCAGCTGTTTGCATATTTTCTGTCTGGAAAGGAAATATATTGATGTAGCTTTGTATTTGTCCTACCAGTGAATGTCCCAAATTTTCGTTTCCCAATAAATGTTCCCAAAAGATTTCCAACTTGTCTAGCCTTGATAAGTGTATGTCCTAATAATCTTTTATATACCTGAAAAACAAAACAAAAAAAAGATTTAAAAACAAAAATCCGCCTTAATCATCCTTGAAGTAAGGAGGAGTTTGACCGGGAATGTTCAACAGCGAGTGTTAATTGAGTTCTTTTCCATATTGCTATGTAGTTATGCATCTATTCTATTCCTCCAATATTTAGCAAGTATTTTCAAATTCACTGCAAACTGTGCAATGGTGTTATATCTTGATCATTAAACCACTTTACCATTTTAATACTTCAACACATCCACAATAATAAACCGTTGGATTTAAAGATATCTTTTACAATTCAATGCAATGTTCCAATTCAAGTAACACCACGAAAATCCACAATAGATTGTATTTAAAACCAAAAGTTTTTTTGCATGTTATGTTTTCTTGCATCTAGCGCTATCCTTGATTTAATAAGTTTGAATTCTCTGTAAGTGACGTAGGCATGGATAATGTATGTAAAAACTATACAGAGCAGATAGTTTAGAGGGATAATCTTACAATATCCTATTTTTCAAAGCATGCATTGTAATGGAATTAATTAAAATCACTTTTTATTGAGACTTATACGGTTAAAATGCATGTAATCGAAATAGGAACTTTTATGCTCAAACAACGAAGTATGTAGGAGCCCCGAATGTTCTACAAAAATCGCGGTTGAAAGAAAAAAACATTGAAAAGAGGTGTGTGAAAGAAAACGTCAAAGAATTTCATAAAGGTTGCTATAAACACGCACTAGCATGCTGGGAAATCTTCATAGAGAAAAAAAACTTGAACAACAAAAATTTTAAAAATACTTTCCAAGGCTTACAGGGTTTCTTTCCTTAAGAAAAAGTACTAAGAAGTCTACCTAAATAAAGAAAGAAAAATTTTATAAAGCCATAAATTAACTTCTTGTATCACGCTACAATTGGAGAATACTTTCGTCTAAAATCTATGAGAATATGAAACAACACATCTTTTCAAAGCAACATTCCTCTTGTTAAAAAAGATTTAAATTGTAAGCACCTTTTGAATTTGTGGGCCATTGTCATTGGACTTTAACTTGGGAACTTTCCGATATCAATATTTAAACCGACGTGAAAGTTGCTCAATGTTTTCCAAATGGAAACATTTACCCAGATTTATCCGGATGTTTATTTTTCATCCGGATGGATCGTATAGATTAAATATGACGTAAGTTTCCACGAAATGTTCAACACTTTTGATCACGGGATATTTTTGAAGTATACCTCATCACTTTGTTAATACCGTAGTGTTGTGGATTTAGGGAATTTCATGTTAACTGAGAATGAATAAAGAGATCGTCCGACTCGCAACGTACACACTGGTAGTTGCCTTAATCCAGTGCGTTAAGAAACTGAATGAATCATTTCATATTACTTGATCCTATTAGCTCTATAAGCGTTATGCTTCCACATACTACAAGATTATTGTTACAGTGGATTTTTTTTATCTAAGAACATTGCTATCTAATGCTTCCTGTTCATTTTCTGTCAATAAATTAATTTAAAGTAATTTTTATTCGTGCACAATGACTTAAGTGTTTTATGAAGGAAGGCTTTGCTAATCCAAAGGAGCTTGTGAAAAAGTCAAAACAGCAGTAGGAAAAACATAGGAATCTTGCAACCGATGGTGGTATTGGTGGCATTTTTTCCCACAATTGTTTCTACTTAGCAAAAAAAACTTCATAACTGCTGTGATATGATTAGAATGTAGGAGATCTCTGACGTCAATTTTAATTCGATCCCTATTGTTTGTGTGTTTAGCAATGTTTATCCTGCCAACGTCAATTAAAAGGTTAATTAAAGATTCTTTTCTGCCGAATAGATTCCTTCTTAAAAGGCTTACCCTTATATTTGTTGAATATCAGTTAGACAGTCGTTTTGTTTTTTGCATTCTTTGCATTCAAGAAAAGTCGGCATCCACTTATTTATCTCAAAATGTACATTTGGATTGCTCACAAGATGCCGGCATAAAAGCAATTGTAAGAATCGATATGCAGTGTATGTTTATTTAAAGCAATATTATCTAATAAGATAAAGAAAGAAATTATGAATTCTACATAAAACACACAAGAGCCAGTAAGATTGTAACTAAAAATTTAACGTACTGATGTTCAAAGTTTTTTTTCCAAGAACAACTAATTTAATTTTCACTCAAAAGAAATCAGTAACGACAAAATATTCACAGAGATCATAAAGACTTCTTTTGATGATATGTTTTATTGTTGGTTTAATATCAATTAATATCAATTTGAGGTTCTCAGTTTTTTTGAGATATTGAAATCACCAGAATAGAGAAACGACATATCAAATGCATTTCCAATTTTCATAACTTTTTGATATTAATGTACCATTTTTAGAAAACTTCTAAAAGTGTTTTAGATAAAGAGACGAGTTTCAATTACTCTGAGAAATTTCGCAATGATTCTGCGCCAAAGCTGTTCTATTTTTAGACTTATCTATTCAGAAATAGTACGATAACATGATTAGGCTGATTCCATCTAACAACTCTTTTTCCAGTCTTCAATAGGGTTATGGATTACTTATTGAGTATTTTATTGAAGGACTAGGATTGAAGGATTTAAAATCTAACCTTATTATGAAATGGTTTGGATGATTCTGCGTTTTCTGAATCAGATAACTTTTTTTTAAATAACATCTAGAAATAATCATCAGAATTTAATCCGACAAAGTTCATCCTCTTCCATTTATTTCAATTACATTGATTTGAATTTAATTTGAATTTGCCAACAAAAATTGTGATGTTGCATAAGAGCACTTTCGAATGAATGGATGAAATACTATTATTTTTGTTTTTGTTATTCTGGCATGAATTTCAGGTCAAAAAGTACGGACATTGCTCTCATGCGACTCCAACAAAAATAATTTTTTCATAATATCAATTTGAAAATTTTCCTGTCCTCGAAACTTTAAAATATGGCCAAGCAAAAATTGTAATGCTGTTTTTGTCCATCCCTCCCTTTACCTATTCAATAGCGACAAACTTTTGTTAATTTAGATGGATGAAATGTACGTTCTTTCAAAAGATAGCAATCAAAGTGTAGTATAGCTATACAATATCCCACTACAAGACTGCCCCGAGTTTTCCTCTTCCATTCCACAAAGAACAAGAAGAAGATATAGCTAGCGCAGCAAAAAAAGTAAAGTATTACAGTGTAAAGAACGTTTTTTAATCTTTAGTGTTCAATTTTTTTAAATTTTTTTTTTAAATTTATTTTAACGAGGCCGGAGGGAACTGGCAGTGATATCCACTGATGTGGGCCTCCACCAGGAATGTATACCTCAGATTTTAGGGCAGAGAACTTGCACATACTAGACTGATAGGTGATTGTGGTTTTATTTATGTTATTTGAGGCACTTGTTCATTACATCACATCATGCACATATATATCTCATTATACCTTTCGTTGCATATGTTATTATTCATATCACATTAGCATTCTACAGTGCCAGAATTTGAACCACTACCAACTATCACCCTTGTATTACAAGCCAACTGTCTTACCAAGTGAGCTATACACCCTTATATAGCTTCATTATTTTTTACTTTTCCATTCTAACCTCTTCTCCATAAATGTTTACTAACCTCTAGATCCACCTCTGGATTAATGATCAAATCTGAAGTTGCACCTCACAGCATATGTGTTAGTAAGGTTTAAAATTACGAATTGCAAGCGTTCATATCATAGGTTTTGGACAACAATGATCAGTTGTGTATGTCAACTTGATATCTCCTGACATATTGACATATCACTTTTAATCGGATCATTTACTTTGGCTTTCCCATCGCAACGAAAACTTATGGAAGATTTACATGCTATTATGGAAGCATGTGAACTATTACGAACTAAATAAATCCATTTACTATAACGTTTAACCTTAAGGTCAAATTCAACTCAAAATATCTACGCGGTGATGAATCAGTTATTTTTAACATTCGTGAGAACTATGAAAAGCTCTTGTAACCCTCTTACCGACTGGCATCCTTGTGGTAGAGTGCTCGCTTCCTGTTTGGGAGGTCGCGGGTCAATCCTCGACCGAGTCATGCCAGCGACTATAACGTGTGAATCACTCCTCTCTGCTTATCACTCAGCAAGAGAGTAGGTATGATGTCTAGGATGGTTGTCTAGTTGACAAATGCTCCTTTTCAGGACCCTCATTAATAACAATAACTTAAGGAACTAAAGAGGGTTTGAAGATTTGATGTCACTAGGGAGAGTGTTCCAGAGCAAACTACCTCTGAAACATAATGAATCGATACCATATCGAATAGAATTCACTGGGCATAGTTTGAGGATTTTACTTGATCTAAAATTGCATGGTGATTTTAGGTGAAAAAAATTCTCACATGAACTCAGGATTTAGATTATTCAAAGATTTAAAAATCTCAATCATTAAAGCCTTTAGGTTTCGTTTGTGAATTGTATCACAACGATCTAAGGCTAATAGTTCATGAAACGAAGAGTGAAAATCTCTATAGACTGCACTAAGAGCTTGTCTATTATAACATCATTGGATTTCAAACCCAACATCCATATTAATGGGCAGTAGTGAAAGATTGATAAAATATATGCATTACATAGGCGTTTGGCAGAAGCAAAGTATGGTCATAAGCGGAGGAGAGCTTTTGTTTTTTGTGCAGAGGTCTTACAGAGATTTTCAACATGGGCTTTTAAATGATAATTTGTTGTCAATAGTAACACCTATAACTTTAAGACTGTAAACTGATTTTAAACATATCTCATTAACACAAAAATCAACAATGTCGTCACTTTTAGCTCCGAGAAAGATAATTTGAAAATTTGCTGGATTTGAATAATCTAAATCCTGAGTTCATGTGGGAAATTTTTTCACCTAAAATCACTATATAATTTAAGATCAAGTAAAATCCTCAAACTATGCCCAGTGAATTCTATTCGATATGGTATCGATTCATTATGTTTCAGAGGTAGTCTGCTCTGGAACACTCTCCCTAGTGACATCAAATCTTCAAGCCCTCTCGTCGGATTTCGTAGAAAAATCAAATACTGGAATGGAGATACTTGCAAAGTCTGTTGCCAATTCTAAATTTCAATACGTGTTTTATTTACTTTATTAATTTTATTACTTCAAAATTGTAACTTTTAAGTTGGTTTTTATTAGTTTTTCAAACTGCTGTATATTTTATGTGACCAACTATAAATATAAATAAATAATAAAAAAGGTGCCAACTAGTACAAGTGGCTGCAATATTTTTTATGTGTATCATTGAGGTATACTTTGCTGGAAAAGAAGTACACGTTTATTTTTATAAGCAACACGTTTATAAACAACACTAGTAAATTTTCACAAAAAGTTAAGCAACAGTACAAGAATCTTAAATAAATTAGCAACATTAAGTTTAAAAATGATGAAGCATTAGTGTGGCTACAGCACATTATTTTGAACATATACGGGACATATACATACTTTTGATTAATGCTTAGCAACAAATTAAGTAACAATGCGTCTAAAAAATTTTTTAAGCAGCATTACTACTCAAATATGAGTTTAAAATTCGGATTTCAACATACGCCATTTAATATACCACCTTCATTTTGCTATGGACTACTTTGAATAAATCAGGACGGAAGGAGGATCATTAGTCACAATTTAACTGGAAAACAAGGACTCGATCCTTAGCAACAGAAATTTGCGTATTCAAGTGTTTATCCGTGTGATAAATCGAAAGAACGTTTTATACGCAAAAATGTCACGCAAACAGAAGCATAAAGAACAAAGCTCCATGTGATCAAAAGCAGAGAAAACATTCATGTCTCGCCACTGTTGGCTAAGCCTACTAAAATGTTACTAATGCCACTTACGAAGACAAGCGTTAATTATAATTCACTGGTACGATTGACGGTTTAGTGTCACATGTACAACCATGCAGGATCTTCTTCCTTGAGTTTATGTTAGCAGTTAACCGAATACGTTAGCTTAGCGTGCATGTGATCGCGAACGGAGGAGGGTGAATAAAATCTTCAACTTCTTAGTTTTTGAAGTGATGATAATTATTTCGCAAAATCATTATTAGCGGGAATAATAGCATTGTGAAGATTTTTTATATAAGACTTTCACAGATCTGATAATGTTGTCTTTTTGCGCTTCACGAAAGGTTTTGCTAGATCACCTTCAGCCTGAACTTACATGTCAACACGTTGTTCTCACAGAAGTATAGTAAATGAACTAGAAGTTATCACTGGGAACCCCTTGGCAAAAACATCGAATCTTTTAACCTACAAGAAGCAAGGAAAGCGACGACTCAACCCCTTGCTGCCCTTATAAAGAAAAGTATTCATTTCATTGGCAGCGGTGCAGTGCCATTGATTGCTTAAATACTCATTTACAAGTCTCACTGACAATTTTCAAGGAGATCAACTCTGCGATCAAGTGTAATTTTAAATAAAATCCTACATCTAAATTTACAGGAGCAACACAAATATAAAAATTAAAAGTATTTATGATAAATTGAAAATCA
The DNA here is from genome assembly GCA_027922465.2 of Turritopsis dohrnii. Lineage (NCBI taxonomy): Eukaryota > Metazoa > Cnidaria > Hydrozoa > Anthoathecata > Oceaniidae > Turritopsis > Turritopsis dohrnii. Next base: position 1,975,675 of record BQMF02000007.1, read on the forward strand.
GTTTTATAGGTTTGCAAACTTGAGTGAGCTCTTCTAAAACGATTTATCATAAAAACATCATGACCAAAACATCTCAAAAACTATATTAACAAATGTTTTGATGAAATATAACAATAACAACGATAAAAAAAACTCACCGATGAAAGAGTCACAGTATCGGCGTCATACGCATGACGTGTTCAGAGTTCAAAACTACCTGTACATAATAGAGAACTAAAAATGTGTTAACGACAGTTGCAACGGCTTGACTGTGCTCGAACCAAGACTTCACATACTGTGCTCGAACCAAGACTTTACATACTGTGCTCAAAAATTGGTGGAATCATCGTTTAAAAAAAGGATAATGCCATATTATTCTAGAAGATAGATTGTATTTCTTTTCTTTGCGTGATTCGGTTCAAATAGTTTGAAAACACAATGTTATGTTTAAATGATTCTAATCGGTCGTCAGCCGGCTAGAGAATGTCAAAAATTTGCGAAAGCAGGTAATAGTACTAATCTTCGCAAAGTAATAAGCGACACTCCCATTTTTGATACAAAAAAATGAGAAATCAGAAACAAACGACCATATAGACAATTTAAACTTTTTGCTTGTGGTGGTTGAATATTTTAAATGCAGCAAAGTTCCGTTAGCTTAAACAAAGTATACTGTACTATATCACGTTGTTTGCGTTGAACACAAATTTTCTTGTCTTTCAATATACAGACGGCCATCTTATTATCAAAAAGTGGAAAAAATCTGGTAACGAAGTTGTATGATAAGGAATGTAACACGAGTTCCAATAATAAAATAAATCGTTTTAAGTTTTCTTGTGAACACTTCAGAAACTTCAGAAACGTTCGCGTATTGAGGTTAGGGTCGTCCGTTTTAAAACCTTTTTCTTATTATGACTTATACGGGTTTTACATGGTAAGCTTGACCATATCATTATACTATGAGGCTGTTATTTGACTGCTACATTCAAAATCTGTTTTTAATGAAAATTGAAAAACGTTCGAAATTTGGTCCGAATTTGGTCCGAATTGCCCAAATTCGAAATCAGCATTTTTCTATTGTTCTTTGCAACTTGATTTTTTAAATCAAAATTGGGACGGAATTTGGTAACAGTTTCATGCTCTGTAATCATTAAAATGTGAAGCCACACATTTTTAAACCTCCGTAATATCAAACAACAACGAAAATGCGACTGTTACGGACAGTAGAAATAGAACTCAAGAGTGTTTTAATACACGGTATTTTCGCTTAATTACTGTACCATAGTGAATGAACATTTACACATGTTGTGCCATTATTTGTAGTAAACTTTAACCCAATTTGTAATAAAAAGCTGCCCCAATCTCTTGCACTGATTTGTAATTAAGAATGAAAAACAATTGTCCTACAAGACTCCATACTGGACACAATTTCATCCAATATCTTCATAAATGATTTTAAAGAAGCACTGCTTCACAATTTTACTGATGGCATTATTGAATATTTGAAGGTCTGCTTGAAGATTTTAATCCGTTATGTTTGAAACTTTGTAATCTCAAACAACAACTTCTGTTTTTTGGTGCTTGTCCAAATCTCCACGACAAATCCGGTCAAGAAGAATTCTTTATAATGAAACTGTATATCCTCTTCAGACGTCCAGGAAGAACTACGAGAAATCTAGGAATAGAAAGAAACTATTATCGATTTATTCCCACAGTTTATGAAGTTTTCAAGCTATCAGCTAGGGGAAGAGTAACTCGAGACATATAGACACTGAATTTCGAAATTCCAAATTGCAGTCAAGTGACCTTCGGAACAAAAAGTTTATCATTTGTTGGTGCACGAATTTGGAGCAAATTATCTTATATCAAATTATCTGAAAGTCATCTCGCTGTTGGATTGGCCATTTTTGCCTATGTGTGATTTATTACAGATTAAATTTAACGTCTAATGTTGACGAAATTAACACTCGTACTCGCGACATATTTGACGCGTTCTGGCGGTCGCTGGTGGTCTTTGGTTTTCCATTCTGAAGCAAAATTTATATTTAGAAAACAATCCAGGACGATTTAATATCTCGAAACTAAAAGAATTCAACGGTATTTACATGCGCTGCAGGGGCGGATCCAGGGTTAGGCAACTTAGGCAAATGCCTAACCCAAAATCAGTTAAATAATGTTTTTCATAAAATTGTATGAAAAAGGTATTGTATTACTGCAATAATCAGAAAATAATCGAAAATATCAAGACTCCCGCATCCAATCCGCCCGATCCTTTCTTTCCCAAATAGGATTATTATTCTCCCGGCGAGGCGCGGCGCGCGCCATGATGTTAAAAATTAATGTTTTTTACAGCTTGAGTTTATAGGTAGTGATCTCTGCCCCGAGAACGCCTTCTCATAGTCACATTGACAACACAGACTAGTGCCTAACGCTCACCTTAGGCGAAGAAAATTTGCCTAAGGAGCCCCGGGTTTACACACTTTAATGAATGAACTGGAAGAAAATTTGCCTAAGGAGCCATGGGTTTACACACTTTAAATGAATGAACCAGAAGAAAATTTGCCTAAGGTACAACCGTGGGTTTACACACTTTATTGAATGAATGGTCACCAAATCTGCACAAAACGACCGTGGGGACCTTCGAATTAGACCCAGTTCAACATGGATTCGCTAGAGAACATCGTTGCAGCTTTTGATAGCAATAATGAAGTATTAATTAGGAAATTTTGAATTCACTTAATACATCTGTTGAAAACTGACTTCAAAATCTAGGAAAAGCATTTTTTTTCGAGTTATGTCTCTTTGCGAAATGAAAACATTGTGGCTGCTTTAAAGCAAGTGTTTTATTATTTTATGTAATATAAATGATTAGCATGGATTATTAGCACCATAATTCGTTGACAGTTAATTATTAGCTCAGCTATGTATAATAAGTTTGTTTGTGTCAACTGAAACGAAGCCTATTCTTTATTGATTAATGATGTATATAAATATTTTTGGTATCTGTTTCTGTTAACCAAAAATGCATCTGTAAATGTTATGGAGTTACGTTTGAATGACTGAGTTTATAATACACAAAGTCATTGTTATTTTTCTGAGTTGTTTTGCGTAGGCAGCTGCATGGTTTTTTTAGCACCAGTATCTCTACCTGGTAACTTATTTGTACAGTTCAGTATAATTTTTCTTGGTTCGAGATGACTGTCTGGTTTTGAATTAAAGAACTTTAAAAGGATCCTGTGTCCAAAATGATATGAACCAATATGATAGAGATCAAAAAGCCTCTTGTTAGTATTACTTACTTCCAGTTTCTGAGATATATATGTATATTTAATTTTCGAAATCTTACATTCACTTTATGAAATGCATATTTTATGATGTATATAACAGTGGTGGATCTAGAGGATGTCGAAATTTGTGTAGGAGAGCATTAACATAATTTGTGAATTCAATTTATATACCAATGGGATTATTTGGACACTTTTCTTTTATGGTTAGATTGCTAACACTCTCCTACACAAATTTCGACATACCTCTAGATCCGCCACTGTATAATAAGATAGTGTATAGGTTAAACTTCTCATCGCAAGTTATCATTAATACTATAATATCTTTTTAATTTACTATAGAGAGAAAGGACGTGAGTGATAAGAAAATGAAGTTATAATATATTGAGAGTTTATACACATAAACAAAGAATAAAAATCTTATTCTTATACATAATTATACATCTTTTGAAAAAGGTAATTACATAATGTTTTAGTTTGACTTCTTGTTTCCTATGCTACATTAAATTCTGGAAAAAATGTTGTAGCTCTTATTTAAAAGGAAGCAGTACATAATTTATCTGTTGTTGTGTAGTTTTATATATAGGTTCTTGGACTTGTCTCAGGGATTTCTGGAAACACCATCTTTTACTATATTGTGGTTGACATTAATTATTTAACCATGGATCTTTTTTAGAGTAGGGTATACTATTTGATTTGATGAATGCCTAGTGCAAAAATCTGTTTTTATTTTGCTGCCGGATAATGATCAAGGAGCTTGTCTGTAACTTTGATTTTGGTCATTTTACTCTATTTCTTAACATAATTTCTTTTCTTTTCTTTCTATCTGACCATCTTGACCAGTACATAGATGAAATATCATGTATTTATCTGAGTGCTCCAACCTATCATGGTATAGGTGATAGAAAATTTATTTATTTGATTCATTACAAGTATGTTTTCATTTGATGGATTCTTCCTGTTCATGTACAAGCAATCAAGAAAATGAAGAAGATAACAGATGAATTTATTGGTTATTTACTTAACCTCCAATCTGGCAGAAAATATTATTTTGGCCTACATAAAGTAGTTCAATACATTCCATTCATACTCAATTAGTTTTCTTTTGTTTATTTCCCTTATTCCATTAGTGCAACAATACAGGCTTGCATTATAACACTCCTTACGTTAGGACGAATGAATTCGAGTTTATATTTTTTACATTTCGAAAAGTATGTATTAGATTGGGCGTAAACTGGCGTAAATTTCATCGATTGCGCCCTTATGTGTGTTTGGCAAAAAAAATTTGCCTAACCCTTAAAAAATCCTAGATCCGCCCCTGGCCGCTGTCTAATACAGTTAAGGTCGTATTCTTCTTCCTCCTGAGCATACCTCGAACGCCCTTTATCTTTATTTATTGGCGTTGTCGGGTTGTGACTTGGCTCGTTCTTTTTATTTTCCCAACAAGAGCCAGATGGCGCAAAACGGTAGCAGCAAAAGTACTTGCCACAAGAATACTTTTAAATTTGAAATTTTACTTAAAGTTCTTAAACGTTCTGTAAACGTTATTTCTTGAGATATCTTACTGGTGGAAAACAGGCATAAACGATATTATAATGTTTAAAATTACTAACTCGTGTAAATAGGGTCTAATCGCAACACACCAGCAATTTAATTTATTAGAAGACAAAAGAATTATACTTGCATGAGCTGTTTATAACGTACGTTTTTTTTATAAGAAAAAAATGTAGAAAAAAAAAATGTATGTTTTGAATTATAATTTTTTGAAACCGAAAATGAATTCAAACAGATAACTGCCTTTTTTTAACTCGATTTTTGAAAACCTTGATGTTCAAAGACAGGACAGATAGCTAACAAACGTAGAAAGTAATAAGAAAGTCTGATCTGTGCTTTACTGACAGGAAAAACATATCTATTTTCAAGTGCCAAAGTTCATTGATTCAGTACCATAAAAGTAACTAAAAGTCCCAGTTTTATGTAGACCTATTTGATTAATATCCATTCCTTCATCAATTAAGTGATAAAATATCAAAGAAAACGTATTTTAAATGTATGTGATTGAAAACCTTCGAAAATTCAAAAGGCTGCGTTCGTTCATTAGAATGTATATTGAGTTTTTAGTGGGGATTCGCATACTCTAAATCGTAGGCTAAAAACTGCCGTTTCGGCCGGAGTAGTAGTAGTAGTAGTGGTAGTAGTAGTAGTAGTAGGAGTCCAAGGGTGTTTTAATACGATATTCGCTTACGCTGCTACCGTAATTAGAAAAGAAGAAAATAATTGTATGCGTTGTATTTGCATTTGTTATAGGAATCAAGGATAGAGTGAGGTATAAAACTACAGATTTCAGTAAATGATTTGGTATACATCTCCTTCTTTCCAGTATCGATGTTCGTTGGTAAACTCACTCCGTTATACACTTAATGAAAAGCCTTTGACTTTTCCCATAAAAAATCTTTTCTTCGTCCTGGCCAAAAGAAACAAGAAAGACTCATGCTTTGAAACTCTCTCGGTCAATGTAAATGTGGTTTTAGTCCATTTTCATTAAGCAGACGTATTATATGAATCAATGCAATTATGTAATTGTTGTAAAAATAATTGTAATGATGTGTAATAATTGTATATAGCCGTATTTTTTATGCTACGACAGTGATCGTGAGAGAGAGAGAGCTCACAATTTGCAATGGTGTTCTAAAGAAATTTACATCTATGACAAATGATTCTTGTCTATCGCCGTTACTCTCAGCATAAAGACTACAAATTGTTTCTCATGAAAGAATCAAACACAGAGAAGAAATAAGAAGCTACAAATATATACACCGAAGAATATAAAAGGTTCATCTATTATTGTCATCGTCATGCTACGTTGCCACGTGTAGTTGTTAGTTTGAATATCAGACAAAACAGTGCATTCGTCGAAAAGAAGTTCAGCCGCTTCATTCCGTTAATGGCATCGTGTTGCCGTTATTGTCGTTGCTGTTATCCTGTTACTGCTGTTTGTAAGAACATTGTTTGTCTGTTGTTGGTTATACTGATTTGTATGCTGTCACTCGTAGAGCTGTAGACCTATTGGGAAAATAGCTAATTCTCTTCACGTCGTTGCTGTTGTCTTGTCACTGTTACTTAAAATCGCTTATCTGTTGTTGGTTTACTGATTTGTATGCTGACACTCGTACAGCTGTGGACCTATTGGGAAAATAGTTAAGGCTCTATATACTTAATCAAAGGGTTCAACTACCTCACATCGTTGCCGTTATCTTGTTTCATTGTTATTTGCTTGTGTTTGCTGACATCACATAGAGCTGTGGACCTATTGGGAGTACAGTTAAGGCTCTACCTACAATCGGGCACCTTATCATTACTGTTGTTAAAATTCGCTACTTTAAATCAACAGTGGATGATGGACAGAGATAAAAGTATCGATTTTCCTAATTCGGACGAACAAAGGCTTAGTTTCTTGCATAGGCAAGGAGGGGGAAAGAAGGGTGCGATCACTAAGAGAATCAAACAAATTGAAGATATGTACAGTGTGTTTATATGTATATATTTTATTTTATCGGTTTTACCTATATTTTATCTTTGTTTTTAGCTGAAGATGATTATTAATAATCGAAATATATCCTAAACTATACAAAAACAATTATTACATTGTTGGCATAAATTAAAGTATAAAATTGAAGATATCATCCAACAGAATCCGTAGTTTGCACGGACACGAATCTGTTCTCTTTTTGAAAGTCTTCTGATCTTCAAGAAAGAAGCAAAGGATATCAACCAATCAATTGAAGATCTGGGAGGAGATAGAGAGAGTTGGATGGATGAAATTAGCTATGAAATAGACACAGTAAAGTCTAACATAGATGAATATCTGGAGCAGAGAAAAGATGATGCACCTTCAGAACAAGGTGGTTCGCCTTGGCTGATGAGTAAATTTATGTCAAGTGAAGCATCAGATGACGTCAACACGAAGCTCATGAATGAATTTTCAAGAATGACTGCAATTGACTCAAAGTTGCTGGAGACGACCGCAACACAACTTCCTAGTGCAGGATTCCTGAAAGCGGAAAGTTCTGTATCACATACGACCTCTGATCAAACTACGGCAACAATTATTAAAATATAGTGTGCCTTTCGCCAGTAGTTACGAAAGACCAAGCAGATTTAGGTCAAGAGTCAGGGGCGGATCTAGGATTTTTTAAGGGTTAGGCAAATTTTTTTTGCCAAACACACATAAGGGCGCAATCGATGAAATTTACGCCAGTTTACGCCCAATCTAATACATACTTTTCGAAATGTAAAAAATATAAACTCGAATTCATTCGTCCTAACGTAAGGAGTGTTATAATGCAAGCCTGTATTGTTGCACTAATGGAATAAGGGAAATAAACAAAAGAAAACTAATTGAGTATGAATGGAATGTATTGAACTACTTTATGTAGGCCAAAATAATATTTTCTGCCAGATTGGAGGTTAAGTAAATAACCAATAAATTCATCTGTTATCTTCTTCATTTTCTTGATTGCTTGTACATGAACAGGAAGAATCCATCAAATGAAAACATACTTGTAATGAATCAAATAAATAAATTTTCTATCACCTATACCATGATAGGTTGGAGCACTCAGATAAATACATGATATTTCATCTATGTACTGGTCAAGATGGTCAGATAGAAAGAAAAGAAAAGAAATTATGTTAAGAAATAGAGTAAAATGACCAAAATCAAAGTTACAGACAAGCTCCTTGATCATTATCCGGCAGCAAAATAAAAACAGATTTTTGCACTAGGCATTCATCAAATCAAATAGTATACCCTACTCTAAAAAAGATCCATGGTTAAATAATTAATGTCAACCACAATATAGTAAAAGATGGTGTTTCCAGAAATCCCTGAGACAAGTCCAAGAACCTATATATAAAACTACACAACAACAGATAAATTATGTACTGCTTCCTTTTAAATAAGAGCTACAACATTTTTTCCAGAATTTAATGTAGCATAGGAAACAAGAAGTCAAACTAAAACATTATGTAATTACCTTTTTCAAAAGATGTATAATTATGTATAAGAATAAGATTTTTATTCTTTGTTTATGTGTATAAACTCTCAATATATTATAACTTCATTTTCTTATCACTCACGTCCTTTCTCTCTATAGTAAATTAAAAAGATATTATAGTATTAATGATAACTTGCGATGAGAAGTTTAACCTATACACTATCTTATTATACAGTGGCGGATCTAGAGGTATGTCGAAATTTGTGTAGGAGAGTGTTAGCAATCTAACCATAAAAGAAAAGTGTCCAAATAATCCCATTGGTATATAAATTGAATTCACAAATTATGTTAATGCTCTCCTACACAAATTTCGACATCCTCTAGATCCACCACTGTTATATACATCATAAAATATGCATTTCATAAAGTGAATGTAAGATTTCGAAAATTAAATATACATATATATCTCAGAAACTGGAAGTAAGTAATACTAACAAGAGGCTTTTTGATCTCTATCATATTGGTTCATATCATTTTGGACACAGGATCCTTTTAAAGTTCTTTAATTCAAAACCAGACAGTCATCTCGAACCAAGAAAAATTATACTGAACTGTACAAATAAGTTACCAGGTAGAGATACTGGTGCTAAAAAAACCATGCAGCTGCCTACGCAAAACAACTCAGAAAAATAACAATGACTTTGTGTATTATAAACTCAGTCATTCAAACGTAACTCCATAACATTTACAGATGCATTTTTGGTTAACAGAAACAGATACCAAAAATATTTATATACATCATTAATCAATAAAGAATAGGCTTCGTTTCAGTTGACACAAACAAACTTATTATACATAGCTGAGCTAATAATTAACTGTCAACGAATTATGGTGCTAATAATCCATGCTAATCATTTATATTACATAAAATAATAAAACACTTGCTTTAAAGCAGCCACAATGTTTTCATTTCGCAAAGAGACATAACTCGAAAAAAAATGCTTTTCCTAGATTTTGAAGTCAGTTTTCAACAGATGTATTAAGTGAATTCAAAATTTCCTAATTAATACTTCATTATTGCTATCAAAAGCTGCAACGATGTTCTCTAGCGAATCCATGTTGAACTGGGTCTAATTCGAAGGTCCCCACGGTCGTTTTGTGCAGATTTGGTGACCATTCATTCAATAAAGTGTGTAAACCCACGGTTGTACCTTAGGCAAATTTTCTTCTGGTTCATTCATTTAAAGTGTGTAAACCCATGGCTCCTTAGGCAAATTTTCTTCCAGTTCATTCATTAAAGTGTGTAAACCCGGGGCTCCTTAGGCAAATTTTCTTCGCCTAAGGTGAGCGTTAGGCACTAGTCTGTGTTGTCAATGTGACTATGAGAAGGCGTTCTCGGGGCAGAGATCACTACCTATAAACTCAAGCTGTAAAAAACATTAATTTTTAACATCATGGCGCGCGCCGCGCCTCGCCGGGAGAATAATAATCCTATTTGGGAAAGAAAGGATCGGGCGGATTGGATGCGGGAGTCTTGATATTTTCGATTATTTTCTGATTATTGCAGTAATACAATACCTTTTTCATACAATTTTATGAAAAACATTATTTAACTGATTTTGGGTTAGGCATTTGCCTAAGTTGCCTAACCCTGGATCCGCCCCTGAGAGTTGATCCAACACCATTTCAACTAAGCCGTACTGTAAATCCAGAACACAAAATGGAAAGAAATCAAGTTGATTCCTGGATTGATGAATTCGGCACCACAAAACCTCCATTGGCCAGAACAGTAAATAGAATGGAATAATCACTAGCAGCATGGTTTGTACAACAAGAACTACCCAGAGTCAGAATTCCATGGTTTGATGGTTCACCAGTAAACTATACGTAGAGTTTGTGACAAGTTTCAGAGATTTGGTGCACCAACAAGAATACTTGTGTTTATCTTCACCAGTCAGTGAAGGGAGAAGTAAAACGTGCTATCCAGCGTTACAGAAATAGCCATGAAGGTTATGTGATGGCACTAAAATGCATCAAGATTATGTTTGGTCAACGTTCAAGGATAGCAGAAGCTGTTCTTTTAAGGGTAACAAGTGGTAAACCTATATCAAACAGAGATCCAGCAGCATTGACAGAATTTTACTACACTATTAGTGGCTGCTTAGTATCCTTACGAAAATTGAATTACGTTTCCGATCTGTATAGCACTGATATATTCCGTCAGGCCTGCAAAAAACTACCTCAATGGTTACTTTACAAATGAGCCGATCATTGTTTAATCATGCGAAGAACATGTGAACCAAATTTCACTCATCTGGAGTCTTGGCTTCAAGAAAGAGTCCTAGCTTCAAAGGATTCCTATCTTCCAAGGAAAGCAAACGATGAAAGGTATTCAGACGAAAACAAGTCAAATGACCGCTATAGACAAGACAATCGTAAGAATAACCGAAGTAACAACCAAAATCAATGGACAGGAACAGTTAGAAACAAACAAAAGGGCAGCAACAAGTGTTACGTATGTAAAGAGGATCACCGCATCAACAAATGTCCAAAGTTTAAAGTAATGGACAATGAAGAACGATTCAAACCGGCAAAGAAATTAAAGTTATGTTACAATTGCTTCAAACAAGACCATTTTGCGTCAAAATGTACCTCAAAAAACAGTTGTTTCGAAACTGGTTGTACACAACGTCATCACACGACCCTCCACAAATATTTCACAGAACCTTCTAAAGGGGAAATAGATGAAAGGGAAGATGGAACCTTCTCAGGAAAAACACAGACTATTCAATCAACTGGAACTGTTTATCTTTCCGTTGTCCCAGTAGAGCTAATTGGATCAAAGTCAACTTCTATAAAAACGTATACGCTTCTTGACACCGGAAGTCAAAGCACACTCCTTCTAGAAGATATTGCAAGTAAATTGACATTGAAAAGAATCAATAAGAAGATCACAATCAGCACAATCAAAGATTCTGGTAAAGAATTAAAGGTAAAGGAAACCAGCCTACGTGTGAAAAACACACAAGGAGACGAAAAAGTAACTATAGATCGATGTTACATCGTACCCAAGTCCTACGTCCATATGCCAACCCAAAGTTATCCAACAAATATAAAGGGTCATCTGAATCATGTCAAAGGAATTGAGCTACACAATGTTAATAGTGAAGACATTGGTATCCTAATCGGGGCAAATGTTTCCTCAGTACACATTCCATTAGAAGTGCGAAAAGGAAGAAATCTACAACCATCAGCAATAAAAACAGGATTTGGTTGGACATTATTTGGCTCGTTTGGACGTCCGTCAGTAGAAGAAGTAACAGTCAACAAACTTAGCGTTGAACCTGCTGAAGATTGAAGATCTGCTGTATGCTTTGTACTGCTGTACAAAGAATGTGGGATCAAGATTTCATTGCCAATCCAAATGACAGAGATCAAGCCTCTTTAATAGAAGATAACAATTGCTTAATGAAGTTGGAGTCAGAAACAACATTCAAAGATGGAAAATACACCGTATCTATGCTATGGAAAGACAACCTGAAGCTTCCAAATAACCGTGATTTGGCAGAAAAAAGATTTGATAATCTGCTACGAAGAAATAAACAAGATCAAACCCTCTACAAAATGTATAAAGATACTATAGACAAATATGTCAGCACAGGACATGCAAAGAAATTCAACTCGGATGAGATTGCTCATTCAACTCCTAGAACTTGGTACCTGCCACACCATCCAGTCTTTAATCCACATAAACCTGGGCAAGATCAGAGTAGTTTTTAACGCTGCTGCTAAATTTCAAGGATGCAGTCTGAATGAGGCATCACTAACCGGTCCAGACCTGCTGAATAATTTGGTTGGTGTTTTGCTGAGATTTCGACTGTACCCAATTGCATTCTCCGCCGACATCATGTTTCACCAAGTGCAAGTCAATGAAGAAGATAAAGACTCGCTGAGGTTTTTATGGAAGGACAACATCGAGTTGGATCAACCACCTGACACGTATCAAATGTTAGTCCATATTTTTGGTGCCAAAAATTCGCGTAGACGACTTGCTCAAATCTGTTTCAAATGTGGAATTTGGAAAACAAATCAGCCAACAATTAATAAAGACTACAAGACTTGGTGGATTTCGACTAACAAAGTTTATGAGTAACAAGGTATTTCAACGTATTCCGTATCATCCACATCGTAGCGTTTCGTAGCTTTGATCATAATGCAAAACACTTCAGGAACTCTTTTGCGTGGTTGGTTTGCGTGGTTGCTGCTCTGAATAAAATATATAACTTAACGAGTCTTTAAATTCTTAAATGTTCAGACGGAAAAGACTTTGTGAAACTTTTATTCAAAACTCCGATAAAAAATTGACCGAAAGTTTTTTCTACCAAAGGTCTTCATTGTTAATGTGTTGAATTGCATTTTTTTGCCAGTGAAATTTGCGATGAGATTTTCCTATAACCAAAATTCATTGAAATCATAATTTTGATTACTTGACTTTCTTTGCAATATATATTTGTAATATAAATTGTTGGGGCTGTCACATCAACACTCGGAAATAAACTTTCAAGTTAGTGGTGCTTCTATTGATACAAGAATAGATTATAAATCTCTCAGGTTAATGTTGAGGTGAAGCACTTAAAAGGTCTCATTAGTGGGATTCGGAAAAATCATATTTCCTTTACACGAAGCTATTTTTCTATAGATTTGTAGGGAATTATGTACAAGTTATGTACAAGTCCCGTCCCGGTGTAGCGGATTATTTTAACTGCCTGGGAAAAATGACTCCCCCAGTTAAAATAAACTAGGAAATAATGACTCCCCTAGAGTAGAAATTTCCTAGTAAATAATGACTCCCTTAGTAAATAATGACTCTCCCCATTATTTCGGATTGAAAAATGTTAGGGAGTCAAAATAAACTAGTTAATCATGACCCTCACCCATCAAAAGAAGTCATTGCAGATGATATTCAATATTATCTTTTTCTTGGAAAAATTTTCATTTTAGGATACTGTACACATTGCAGTGCATATCTTTAACTTTTCGAATGTTTTGATTTGGGACTCGCGTGTTTTAGAACTGAAAGACATCATTGTGCACAGTTTGAAAATGGCTGAACGACATGTTTTCGATGTTCAACCTGCAAGCCCTTTCATTTGTTGTCTGGAGGTTTAAATATGACAGCTAAAAATGGACCCTGATCCCAAGTATTTCATGTCAAAAGGAGTAGGTGCAAAAAAATCTGAGCAAAAAGAAAACAAAAAAAGAAATGAACGAGTCCAATTTTCCAACTTGCAAAGGAAAATGCCGAAATCTGGCCAGGAAGATGTCAACCCAACTATAAACCCGACAAAATAACAAAATAAGTTATCATATACCTAGTTATGATATAGTCGAACTTGCTAACCGCACTGGGCTCAACTTCAGTATTTTCCAACTAACTCGAAGGCCCAATTGTAGTTGTTCAAATATAAGTTCAGTCAAACGCAGACATTCTCAGACTCTAGTTCAACTGAAGTTGAGAATAAGGTATTCGGTGAAGGAATGAAATGAGTAGACAAAATTTAAATTTTTTTAAAGTCTCGAGGTCCAAGGAATGGCCATATGAATTTTAAAAGTTTTTAAGCAAGATTTAAGAGGGGAGTCATTTTAAACCAGAGGAGTCAGGATTTCCTAGGAAATGTTAACTCTAGGGAGTCATAATTTACTAGTTTATATTAACTGGGGAGTTATAATTAACTAGTTTATTTTGATGGGGGAGTCACTATAAACTGTTGACTTTAATTAGTATATTTTGTACTATCTTACTATGTCAACGTTAAATAAATTGAATACAATACAATACAATACAACTAGTTTATTATGACTGGGGAGTCATTATTTAGGGGAGTTAAAATTTACTGTGACACCGGCAAACGTCCCGTCCCGCCTCTCATATAAACAGCCCCTTAGTAGAGTAATTGAATTTTTTCGTGTAACAGGCACGTCGATTTTACGAATTTCACTATTAGTGAAGTTTTTTCGATATTTGAAATTGAATAATTTCAGTTATGTCACGCAATGCGCATTTATTGCTTTAAATTAGATTTTGCAATCAGTTAATCAAACTTATAGCTACATGCATTGCAAAACGTTGTAGTACAAAGGCTTATTGTAATCATGTACGCATAGAAAAAGATGGACAATCTACACACCACCTGTCAGTCGTTTCTATTGATTACTTGACATTTTTAACATACGTTACAGTCTCGTTTCTTCTGGCTTCTTGCCTTCATTCGTCATGCTCAATACATCGGATAACGAAAGCCTGGATACGAGGTTGTGGCGGAGATGATGTCAAGCAATCAATCAAAATGATCTATGCATACATATGTTTGATATACTGCTGTCACATCACCGGTACTTTAATAAAATCTTGTAATGTTTGATCGGGGAATCTGTGGGGCTTAATTTCTACTTAATCTCTCTCACTGAGAGATAATATGATTGAAGACAGACATATCACATGGAAGTGATGTAATCAGTCCATCATTAAGACTCAAAAGAATTCTTTCCATTCTTTAAGTTCCTTTAAAATCTTAAACTCAAAGGAAGCAATCAACATGTTTTCCGAAAGATGGACTAACTCACTTTCAAATCCTAAAAGTTGTTTTGTTAATATACAATTTCCGGCCTCTGAAGGGAACCAAACTTTTTTCCATTCAAAATATATTCGCCTGTTTATTGTAAGTAAAAAACATTTAGCTAACCTATAAAATCAATAAAAACTGAAACTTCACTTAATTCTTGACTTTCCTTTTACATTTATCAAGAGTCAAGAACGATGTTAGGATGAGAGCTTGATTAACCATTGGTTCATAGGAGTCACACTATCTGTTTGTAGCATTATATCTCTGAAGAAATATGTAACAAAACCAATAACTTGTGGCCAATTTCCTTTAACAACGTCACAAAATGACAAAAAGAAAAAGAAAAAAAGAACAACCAACTTAGTATGCATTCGATGTTTTCTGAATGCCTTTTCTTTATAACAAAAACATTTTTTTCCCAATGAACTTGTTACACGAAAATATCCGCGCGGACGTAGGTAATCCACGCTGAGTGACTTAGAACGCATGCGTATTGGCTAATTCATAAGCGCAGTTATGTCCGCTCAGCGATCAAAAATAAAGTTAAAAAATTTTAACTTTTTTTAAGCCCGCCGACGTCCGCTGATAATTTCAGCCAATCGTGTCTTTTGATTTCCATTTGCAGCTGTTTGACAGCTCGGAAAATTGTACACCCGCGTGGGCATAAGCGTTGAATGGAAATCGACCTTTTTCAATCAAATTCAACTCAACAGTTACCTCAGAGATTTAAAATCTTTTAATGTATCAAAAGAAACATCATTACTTTTCACGGTTATTTCAAGTGTTGATGTGAAGTTTCCAATGATTATTTAGGAAAACATCTCCACCAAGTTGTATGAAAATCCCCACAAATGTATAGAAAAATAGTTTTGTTTAAAAACATTTTTTCTGAATCTTGCAAATCAATAATGCTTATCCAAAGAATCGTAAACTGAAGAGGAACAAACTATGCAAAGGTAACCGTGAAAGCAAACTAAAATTTACATCAAAGAACAGGATGCTTTATTTTTTATGTTTTTGAAAAGAGGTATTGAAGGCAACTGGCAACAGAACTTGTTTGCTACGAGTAACGACAACTGAGTCACAGCAAGTCAAATATCAACTATTCATAACAGGTACAAAAAAATATCCGGCCAGATCATATGAAGTATATAGATTGTTTTCAAACAATTTTTTGACTCCTATGAAGCAGTACTTCTTTTTATAAAGGATGGCATTATAATGCGATTGTCTGCAACGTTTTTCCTCCCACCCCTTCCACCGACGCAAACAAAATGGCCCATTATGTGAAAACATCGATAAGCAAAGTGAGGGGTAAGATTGACGTCAAAGTACCATGATGTGTGTGTGTGTTCATATAACCAGCTTTTTAAATGTAAGTCAACATTAAAGTGAATAGCAGAAACAGCGACTTCACTGCGACAACACAGGGAGAGTTCACAAAGCATTCTATCCAGCATAATTGAATCCTTATGATTGAAAGGTAGATGAATAAAGTTCTGCGTTAAAGCATGTATTTAGGGGAAGAAGACTAATTTTAAGAGTCAGTCGTCCTGAGCTCCCCTACCTGATTATCATGTGCAATGAAACCTCCTTAAGACATCCCAGAAGATGGACATCTCTCTACAACAGACACTTGGTTATTCGCTGGTAGGAATCCTATACATAAGCCCAACATTGGAAAAAGTTTATAAATTAAGCTATATAGGAGAGTTTTCTTAGAGGGACTGTTATCACTGTATTTCATTCAGACAAGTTTTGGTGGGCAGAACAGCCAAACATTACGGATGGACGTTCGAGGATTCAAAACTCCTGGTTGGTTAACTTACATTAGGATATTGCTAGAAACTATTTTGCGTCAAGAGGCCTTGATTATCGCATGTGCGAATCAGGTTTAAATGGTTTTCTTGATAGGATTCCATACCATGTAAAAAGGCAAACAACATCACGTCACTTTCCCATTACAATATCAAACAGCTGTTTGAGAATTGTTGTATGAGATGAACTAAGATTTTCACACCAGTCATCGGCCGCTATGAGATTTTGGGTCTGTCTTAAAGGTGATGATAATTTCGAGAAAGCGAATAACCTAAACTAAGCCCATATTTTTCCATCCTACAAATTCATGTCACATGGAATCACATGGAATCCTGTCTGCGTTTTGTTTTATTCAAAAGACACAGTCGTAAACATCAACAGCATCATTATATTAATATGTATTGAACAGATAAAAAGAACTATAATCTATACAAAACAGACATTTATACACAGATTTCTATACAAATAAATTATCATTATGCTGTTTTCAATGTCTATTAAAACAATTTGATTGATTAATCCAGCTAATCATCGTTTTGATTGATTTCAAAATATGAATGATGACTCTTTATGAAGTGGATGGTTCTGACGTTGCTTTTGATAACTTTTCTCTTAGTTTCTGGATGAGGTCATCTTTAATTTTCTTTGTCACTAAAGCAGAAATAGAAATCATTAATTAAAACGTGTTATTTGGACCTGATTGAATTGAGCTGCTGGTCAGAACAGGAAGAGTTTTTGAAGTTTTGTATTCCTCAAACATTGTGCGATTGGATCTATAACAACTAATTTGAAAGAAAAGAGGGAAATAGTTTCGAGAAAAGAATGTTTAAAACTTGACAATCGTTAATCATAAATTTTTTCTTGTATCTTGTTTTTTTTTTATTATTTCTGAATACTAAAGCACAAATGAGTTGAATTGTATGAATGTATAAATGCAACTAAAAATCTTGTTCCACTTGCAAGCGATGTATTGAAATTTCAATGACTTTATTTTTTCTTATGGTCGCTAACAATGAATTCTTTCAGCATCCCTTAGATTTCCTTAATAAAAATCTTTTGGCTTGAAATTGGTTAGATGACAGTTATACATGATTTATCTATACATGCAAACACTTCCATGCCAAAAGTTGATCACGTGATGAAATTCAATCAATATGTGAGAGTCCTGGAGATGAGGGTCCTTTATCAAATTGACTGAAGATTTTGTGTGTTTTTGATGGAAATGAGGAGTCCAAATTCAGTTCATTCGACCAATTTGGATTTTGATATAACAATAGTACCTCAAAAATTCGATCAAAGTTTTGAATGTAGAATGTGTCGGACTTAATGCTCATATTTCAGCATTCCCCTTCCGAATTGTTTTGTGTTCAACGACCATGTTGATTTTTTTAAAGTTGACTTTTCTATTGTAAAAGCTGAATGCTCTATTATGACGTAAACTAAATAATAGTTTCTGGTAGGATATCAAAATGGCTGCACATTCCCCTGCATGCTACCTGAACCGGTAAACAGTACGTAATTAAAGTCATTCGCTAGTAGTGAATTATGAGTTTTTTCTATGTAGCATGGAGTCAAAGAGAGCTTTTTGTAAAGCTGTCATGAGAAAAAAATATTAGTACCATTGTTATCTTTATATTTTCATTATTTTTCCCTAAACCCATCGTGGAATCATGCAGATGAAACTGCTTTACACCTTTCGTTCGGAAAATGAAATGAAATAAACAAAATATCTTTATAATGTAAAAAAAGGTTGTGTTTTTGCCTACCTTTTTTGGAAATTAATTTCTTTATATCTATGTCTAAATTCGTCTTTAATGTATCTGCTTCCCGACGTATGATATCAAAACATCCATTGTGCCATCTCTTCTGTAGCAGGCAATCAACAGGTCTACTGTGACTTGATCCAGTTGTTAGTAGTAACACCAAAACACATGTCAAGAATATCCTTGCTAAATTCATGATGCTTTTTGGAATAGTACCTGATCTGATCACTAGCCGATTCAGAATGATTACCATTTATGTAAGTGGCTCCTTTTATATGTTTTGGCGATCTGATGTGAATAGGAAATAATTAACTACCGTCGATCGTTTGACTTGGTTTCTTTTGTCCATTTCACTATTGAACAATGTACTTTATTAAAACACGAAAACCATTTCAAAGTCAGTATTTTGTTCTTGTTGTTGTAAAACAAATGGTATGAGACAATGCAAATTTTTATAAAAATTCACTAATTAATTATGGACAGAAAACAATTGGTTATTGTTTTTGATTTTCAGAAGTTTTGTCTTTCTTTTCAAAAGAAAGAAAATCCCAAATCATATTTTTTGCATCGGAATATATGAAGCTAATTATTCAAGATGATGTCACGAAATTATTTCGAAATTTATGACTAAACCCTAAGGTGATGGATTCTATGGATTTACAAAATAACTATTGGCCAGTTGGCCGATTTTAACTTTAAATGGTGATGAGGATTATATCAAAGATTACACAGTTTGTTGATTTGATTAGGTCTTATCTTGAGGATCACTTTCTATTCAGTACGTGATTTGTTTTGACTATGTAAGGTAGTTACAAAATGATGTAGTATTACATGATCACTGAATGTCCGCATATCTACATAAATTTATGCGTCAATTGACATGACATAAGAGTCCTCAAAGTTCATGAAACTTTATAAAAAATAGTACAAGTTTAATTCTTAAATGAGAACTTGTGATATATTCATTCCTTAAGATTGATCACGAGAAGACATTAGTCATGTATCAGTCAGATGTAAGTTCAACTTTGCATTTACATTTCGAGTATGCTTTCCTGATGGAAGTCAACATTATTAAAATATACCTTACACAGTACATCCTTGAACAAAACAAATTTGAAAAAAGACAAACAAACAATACATACCGTAAATGACCGATTAAGCGCCCTGGGCTCTTATAATATTTTCTAACTTTTACGGTGGGCGCTTATACGGACGGGGCGCTTAATTGAGTACTGGGCGGTTAATAAAAAAATCACTAATTTAGTTTATCTTTTCACTAAATACTGACAAAAGAACTGCTTGTGTCCTACTCGAGCAACTTCAAAAAACAGCTCGATAAATACTCTCACTTTGAAATAATTCATTCCCGCGTTATTAAGTTTCCTATATTATGCTGGAATATACCTTATCGGCCCTTTTCACGCCGGCCCTAATGTGGCGTTAATTTTGGTGCGCGGCGTTAAAAGGGCCGGCGTAAAAAGGGCCGGCGTAAAAACGGCCAAAAAAATGGAAATTTTTCAAAAAATCGGCGTTATTTTTTAAAGTTGAAATTTAGATTTGAAAATATGAAACAAACTTTAGATGTGAAAGAACTCTTTGGAGACAATGAAGAGTCAGATGAAGGAGAAGTTGAAGCAGAAATAGAGGTAGAATCAGATGACGATGAGGGAACTAGAGAAAATAATGAAAGCATTAATGAAAAAGAGGACGAAATAACTGTAATAGATTAAGTCTTACGATGTATTAGATGATATATATTAGAAGACATTTGTAGTATAAGTTAAAATTTGAACAGAAAAAGTGAAAAATAGTGCTTAAAATTTTTTTTTTTCTTTTTTACTTTTGAGGCGTAAATAACGGCCCTAAGTGGCGTTAAGGCAAAATCTTGGGGTGGCGGAATAAGGGCCGGCGTAAAAAGGGCCGGCGTTAAATTAGGGCCGGCGTAAAAAGGGCCGATAAGGTAACTAAAATCCATGTTTTTCTCAATATTTTATGTTTTTGCCGAATATCTACTTTAACTTAGATATTCCCCGATGCTAAAAGTATTACAAGGTGTTCAATGCGCCAACGAAAGTTTTGTGTCCTAGGATTTTTATGCGTACTTATTCGGAGGTTAAGTCCTAACAGGTTATCCACCAACGACATGGATATGCTGCTTTGTGTAAAATGGGGATGGGTATCGAAATACATAGATTCCATGACGATGACTGAGACTCGATCGTGAGTCGCAGTGGTCATACTTGAAATTTGATAGTTACCCTTACCAGCAGGTTGATGAAAAAGTGATCTCTCAGGAGCAAAAGAAAAAACGCACCTCCAAGTTTTGCCCGATTCTTTCAAACCACTCTCACCTTTAAATAGGGACCTTACGAAACTACGACGGCAACGTGGACGACGACGTGAGGCAAACAAAAGATTCACTTTACTCCATAGATTTGCTTCAGAATGGAAGTCTATTTCACACTATACTATTGGGAAATGTTTTTAATTTTACTAATATCATTATTAGATTTGCACGTTCTACACACAACGTGAAAAGTAATATTTTGAAGTCGTACTGAAAACGAAGACGTGAGAATAGCAGTACTTCCGATAAATTTTCCTTGGTTCCTTCATGATTCTGTCTCTCAAAGTTCAAAAAACAAACTTCAAAGGTATTATAAATAAACTTCTTAACCCAAGTGTAAAGTTTCTGCTTTTTGTGATTCATTGAAGATGAATATCTTGTAAGTCGTCGTCCACGTTGCCGTCGTACTTTCGTAAGGTCCCTAATGTTTCGTTGCACACCAACATCAATCAAAACAAAAAGTGCAAAAGAAAATAAATTCTTGTATTAACACCTGCTTTTCAATGATAGAGAGGGTTGGATAGTAGTCTCCAAGGGTTACAGGTAAACACCTCAAGGTCATCCTGTATAAGAAATTAGGTAATCGATGCACTTGAGTCGACTGTAAAGGATAGTAAAAGACCAAAATTTTGCAATTCATTTTATGTGTACGGAGGTTAGGTATTTGTAATTGATCTTACACTATCATTTAATACTAGACAAAGGCATGGATTTAACTTCCGTCTATCGTCTTGAGAGAATGGTATTTAAAATCCTTTAGGTCGGAGGTTTGTGTATGAAACATAGCAACGGATATCATTTAATCGACAATCAAACTAAAGGCGCTAAGGAAACTTATCAAAAAGCTTTATAAGAAAACTTACGTAATGTAGGCAGCCCGAGCAACATCAGCATTCTTTCACATGAAACATTATAAACAAGTCTTCCCTCTTCTCGTGCTGTTGTTTTGCTTTCAGTGAGAACTAATCAATTGAAATAAAAGTTTTGATGATTATGGAATGTCAAGTATGTTAGCATGCCTCTCACGAGTTTTGATTAATGAATTCAAGTAACTGCAACTACTAAATAGAGGTTAAAATTCAAATGGTAGTGCATGAAATAGTGGAAATTCTTTACGATCTTCTGTGACATCTAGTGGTTAGGCTTTGAGTATTGGCATGGTTATCATCATAGAACAGGAAGCGAAGAAATAATTACATGAAATATTTGAATTCATAAAACTGTTCTGTTTTGGTAAAGCCGATGTTTTAGGATAAAATCCGTAATTGCAAATGAGAAATCTTTCGTAGTTTTTCTTTACTTCAACTTTGGTCTATGTTTAATAGGAAATTGTGTCTTTTATTTTTTCACTGTACAATACACTTCCACTCTCCCGGTAACCAGAACTAGATGATCATATATACTGATCGTGTTTGGAAACCTAAAAAATGATCCAATTTGTCCACAAAATAGATGAACGAAAGCTAAATGACAAATTTTATCAGAAAAGAGGTTTACGCAGTTTCTGCTCGATTAACCTTTGCTCGATTAACCTTTTTTTTAAGGTTTTCTTATCATGTTGGAATAATTAGAATGCAGTGACGATGTTTCCATCCAGTTTTCATGATGTTCCACAGCAAAACCATCTACTAAGGGGCTGTTTATATATAGACGGGACGAAAAGCGGGATCCCGCCTCTACTGAAGTTTTATACGATCTCGTGTTTATATGGAAAAAACTGGAACAAAAAATGTCCCGTCCCGGTTAGGCGAGATCTCGCTTTCTCAAACCGGGATCCCGCTTAAAGTGGGACGTTTTTCATCATAATAAACACACTGTCCCGAGATGTTTTAAAATGTTAATTTGTTAATATGTATTAATATATAGATTAATTATTGTCTCGTCCCAGCAAAGCTTCTGCTAAATTTTTCTTATGTAAAGGCGGGATAAAGTCATCCCGTTTTTCGTTCCCGTCCTGCCTCTCATATAAACAACCCCAAAGTTTCGTAATCAAAAGTTGAATTGAAACTCTCAGCAGAAAAACATAAGCAATGAAAAACAATTAATTCTGCAGTGTCAGCGTTGACTGTTTTGCTATCTTGTCATATCCTTTGTTAATATGAAAAACTAAGGCCTATGATTTCTTGCTGTAACGATGACATACAGTATCAGTAGAATTTGAGGACGTGTAAATCCTGCTTTAAATCGTAACTTAGCAACGAAACCCAAACTTAATTAATGGTTTCCATTAGCAGATTTATATCCACCCACCTTTTCACTCCTTTAATTTTTTTCGATCTTATTCTTGTTTCCCTAACAACAGCCTGCAAAAAAATGAACTTACGAACCATGAATCAGCTGTAGCCATTGCAATTCATGAAAACCAGAGATATTTTTTATCGAAAGCATCGCAAATCACGTAGAAAGATTATCGAAACAGATGTTATTCTTTCGATAACGAATGACGTATGGTAAAATGTAATATTCCCAAAATAACATTTATTGGGTAAGTGACTAATAAATTGTACATTGATATGTTTTGTAAAACATATGGCAAAACAGCTCTTAAGAATTACAAAGAAATTTCTTTAATTGCTTTATTCGTAAACGTTAAACGATAAAAGTGGCGATGATCTACAATTATATTCTTACTTAGAACAAGCTGAAATAACCAACAAAATCAGGACTCTACACCATTTCAGATAAGATTGCCACCGTCTTGAAAAAGAAATTTTCTGAATATGTTTTTTTTTTTTCTGGGAAAAAAGAATGAAAACATACAGTACTATAAATGTCCTAAATCCTAATAAAAAGCTTCGCCCAAAATAATAAATACCACTGATATATCATCAGCCGTTATGATGAGAGAGAATGCAAGAGATATAACTAGAGTATAGATAGAGATATTTTTTCTACAGTCCGCCATGTTTACAAGAGAGTCGAATATACACAAAGATGGTAGCCTTAGCTGCAAAGATAGTGGACAAGTAGCTTAAGGCTACAACAGCCACATCGCAATGTTTCTTTTCTCTACTTCTGCTGCGTACAGTCATCAACAGTTGCTTTGTTTGATTTTGTCTTTGAATGCGCATGCGTAGTTATTCAAACACTATGACTTAATAATGCAAGTTTAGGACACTATGTTGATGTAAGCGTTACAAGTCAAATTTTGTGTGAGTTTAACGTGTAATGACGCTCCTTCTCAAAAGGGTTAATGTGAGATTTATCAGCCTTGAAAACAAAATGGTCCTAATTTCCTAATGAAGTCATAATTTACTCTTAAACCAGTTCAGATGAGTTGCCAAGCTGGTTCAGTCAAAATAAGTAAATCTTCCACACCCACTGAAAGATTTCATCATGGCGACCAAGATTAACTCGGATTACTTTTCCCACGCAGTAAAAAAAGATTTGAAAGTTAAAAGTAAACATGGAAAGATTTGTAATTACAAATGAATTTTGATCAAAATTTTAATTTATCCGATTATTACGTAGAAACATTACCATGGCAACTGGAATAGAATTAACCATTAGTATTAAATACAAGCTCTTGGTTTATACAGAGCTTTTCAGTTCTGCGGATACAGTCATAAAACTTAGGATTATCTATTTCAGACCTCTGGTTCACCAGAAAACATTTTTACTCTGGTCAAATTCGCTCATCCAACCCCTGTATTTTCGTAAACATATCTAATTAGCTTTGAGAAAAGGTTTGGTTCTATTGGATCATATGCAGGATAGACATCGCCTTTGGTTTTTTTTAATCAAAGAATATTTTTATAATTGCTCTTGAATTTCGATGCTTATTTAAAAAAGAACTATAATATAACATGAAGTTTGTTTTTTAACACTGACTCAACATGCCTGAGAATGCCGAAGATATTTTTCCCACTCACAACAGAGAGAAGCCAGAACAAAATAAGTTAAATGACGTAGGCGGAAAAACTCTTCCATATATGGTTCTTTAGGATTAATTGTCAAGTAGTCTGAACAGGAGCATAGGGACTAGTTCGGGTTGCTAAAAAACAGGTCCAATTCATATAAAAGCCATTTGGAAAATCTAAAACTAAACTACTTCTGAACAAAAGTTTGAATTGAGTTGATTGAATTCGTTTTGTACAATGAATCACTACAAGATAATTTTGATAGTACTACTGGTGTGTGTATACAAAGCTGAAATGTTGACCTTTTCTGAAGAATGTTTCAGAGGGAAACGTTGGAATGCTTTGTGCAAAGAGGTGGCCAACGCCGATGATAGTGACGTCGAAAAGCTGTTGAAGAAAAGTAATGTTGATCTGGAAGGAACTACTCCGTACAAATACTGTAAGTATCCACAAAATTCTTGATATTCTTCTGAACTCACATTTATTAGTTCTTATTAGATCTTTTTCCGATAAACACAAAATCACATTTTTACAAAATAAATATGAACTTTATATTAACCACCATAAAAGTATTTAAATCTTTGAACGAGCCAAGAAAAATATTTAACTATTTATACTATCCAACCCAATTCTGGTCCCTTTCTTCAAAAGAAATTTAGTGAAGTTCGACCCCGTAACTTGTTCTCTCTATACTTTGACATGGAACCTTTATGGAGGGAGAAGATGACCATGGAAGATATCAGGAAAGGACTTAAGAATTGATTCGATAACGTTTCATAAATTACGTCACAATTTCCTCATTTTCAAAAGTTCTGTTCCGTAAGAGGTTTACAGGAGCTAATCGAGGCAGATTTGCTTCTTTTATACAACAACGAGTCAAAATTCTTAAAAATATTCGATTCAAGGTATTGACCAGCTAATGCTAGAGTTATCTTTAAATGTCCGCTGTATGAAAGTCAAAAAGACATTAGACCAGCTGAAACTGAACGAACTTTCAACGAGAATAACAACCAAATCTTTTAAATTCTGTTAATGATATTTTATTTGAATTTAAAATACTTTTTCTCTTCTGTTTTAGGGTCTTCCCGTATTAAGAACCAAATCATGGATAAATTGAAAAAAATCAGAACGGGCAAGGAAATTCCATCAAGTGATCTGAAAGATGATTGAACAACAGTTTTTGTATGACTTTCCCAAAGATCTGTTATATGTTGAGAACATTAAATTTAGATTTTCCACAAATATCATAAAGGAATAAAAACATGGAGTACAACAAGCAATGGCAGAAATTTAGGAAGAGTATATTTGGTATTTCGATAGATCGTAAAAAAATGAAAATATATATTTTGTTATTGATCTG
Source organism: Turritopsis dohrnii (assembly GCA_027922465.2). NCBI lineage: Eukaryota > Metazoa > Cnidaria > Hydrozoa > Anthoathecata > Oceaniidae > Turritopsis > Turritopsis dohrnii. The sequence continues at coordinate 2,001,703 of BQMF02000007.1, forward strand.
TATGTATAAACCTAAGAAAACTCGATCAAAACTTAATCGATTCAATCGAAACGTCTAATACTCGACCTTCTGCCCTAACAATCGCCTGAAACGTGTAAGCTCGTTTGATGACGTAATCAACATGACCTTTTAAAGTCGTATTTTATGTCCCATATATGGAAAGGTCGAGTTTTTGGTTAGTGGGAACTATGCACACATTTGTTTGGTTATGTCTTTAATTAAAACTGGTCCCACTCCCTTCTATCATTGGCTAAGGTTTGCAAGTTTTTTTAATCATAATTATGATGGTGCAAAAATGTTACGCGAGAATGAGGCATTTTATTTGAAAGATAATGAACTGTTACATGTAGAGCTGAGGGTTGCGCTATGCTGATGTCAGTAGAAATAAAACAATTCAGAAATGGTCTGGGAACAAACAGCTGTTTATTATTAACAATGCGTTCAAACAAAGTAAAAAATGATTGGCTCTCTCGTGGAGATTATCTCACAAGAAAACTGCTGACACAATTTTTTCTCGACCTTATGATAGTTCATTATCTTTAATACTCATTTGATAGAAAATGAAAGCAATGAAACAAAATAAATTTTCCTGGTTTTTATTCGAGATAGTAGCCTTAATATTACTTCCTTTTAATAACCATCTTCTAAAGGCAAAAATTTGTACAGGTGTGTTCTGGAATTTCAAGGTGTGTGTTGTTATATCTTCTCTATTTAATCTGTTCTCAGAGTCAAACCTCACATAACAAAACAACAAATATGGACTGCATGCAATTAAGTCATCTTATGAACTTCATACATTAAAATTTAGAACAGCTGTAATTGCACAGCATAATCTTTGCAATAGCTATGACGCAAATGCCTCATTTTCTTATATACATTTCACGAAATTAGTGGTAAAATAGCTCAATTGAATTATAGAACCCCTGTTTCAAAAGTACAAGAAACAGGAAATTACAGGGATTGAGAGGAAGAAAAAAAATGATTGAATCTGTCAAACATGAATATCAAGCACCATCCCTCGGAAGGGTAGGCGTTGTGGGCGCCAAACAAGAGATTGCGGGGGGTTTCCATCTGCAGATATAGTGAACTTCGACCACAAGGCATTTAATCATCCTAGTGTAACAAAACAAAAATCCCTAATTTAATGAGAACTAAGTACTTCCCAAATTACTTATTTCTCAGAAAGTGAAGACTCTCATTACTAAAAAAACATCTCCCTAGTTTTTTGTCAGTACTTATGTGAATTTCTCCATTGTATCAAATTAACCTTTCCCTACGATTTCTAAACCTTGAATAGAAAGTAGAGAAAAAGACTCATTTTCTGCATCTTTTTAGTGGCTCTCATTTCTTCGCTAATGTTTGTTGTATCTCTCGTTAGAGCTACTGTTTTCTAAATGGTTTGGAAATTTTAGGTCACAAAATTCTGCTAATTACAGCCGTCATCTGCGTCCACTTCCTTTTAACACAGTCACATTATGTATGAGTAAAAGCACCTGACCTTTTAACATGTTTTACATCAGTATCAGCAACTAAATCTTGCAACACATATTAGACAAATAATGTCAATTTCCAAATTTTAACTTTAACCACATAAAAAAACAAAATATCAATATTATATTCCATGTTCTGTATTATCAGGATTACATATTTCCAAAGATATAGAGTAGGGGGTGCTTACTTAGGGTGACTCTGGCTGATGCTGATGCTAGAATAACTAAAGCAGAGGTATTTAAATAGAATTTCCAAAACAATGTTTTGAATGTCAACATCGCAATGATAAAAAACAGTAAAAAGTTTAAAACTAAAGCTTTAGGCAATCAAATGCAAGACGAAACAGAAAAAATTGAATTCAAAATCAAAATGTAGAAGCGGATTTAAAAAAAATGTTTCGTTTTATTTTTAACTCCCGTCATAAATTTTGATTACTTTAAAACAAAAAATAAGCAAAACAAACAAAAAAAGTAGAAACAACCTGATAGAAACAACATTCACCATAATGTATCTTCAATCGTTCTTTGTAAAGATGAAAGTCTTATGTTGAACTATTCTTATCAAGAAACTATCCTCTATATCAATTTATAACCATCAACTATTCATTGAATCTATTAACGTCAAGTGCAATAATTTACCATGCTTGACAATGGTAATTTTTTATAACATTTGTTTGGTTTATGCCGGGTTTGAATCAGATAACATTAAGTGTGACAGGATGAAGTATTGTCTCTGTAATTCTTTCAGTGTTTTCTTCCTTTCTAAATCGTGGGAATCTACGTGTTTTGTTAATAATCGTTTCCTGTAATATAGCTCAAAAAAAGCAATTGTTTGGATCAAGTTTTTAGGTTATGCTCTTTTTACAAAAACTTTTATCATGATAATGTTTGGGTTTTTGAAAGATGGTGGATTTTGCTCATTCACTATTATGTGGAATTACTTTCAGATGTCTAAACAATCTCACCATCACTTAAATTTCGACCCCAAACAACAACCACACCCTATCCTATCTTCCATGATATTTTACTTTTTTATTTTTACTCCTCCCTAATTTTTTTCTTTCTTTCTGTTTTTTACGAGCTTCGATGTCTGTTAGATTTGTAAACAAACCAAATGAAAATTGCTTTGCGATGCAAAATCAAAAATCGACAAAACTGATAAAAACATTGTAATCAAACACGCAAATAGTTGGGATTCTGGAAAATTAAGAAAAATAAAGACGATTTATTGGATGGATTTATTTCAAATTTTGGTCAAAATTGATATCACTTAAGAATAATGCGAAACATGTTCTTCAAATACGCAAAAATCAAGATATGCTTAATTGTTTTTTAAGTTAATTGTGAGACGAGAATAGGATTAAATTGCACAAATATGACTAATTACTCGAATGTGCCTAATTAGACAAATATGTGCCTAATTGAACATAATGTGATAAGCATGCATTTTAACACGTTGCCATGTGGTACATGAGGTTTCACATCGTTTCAGTGGCAAAAGCTTGATTGGTTTAACAGAATCGCTGGGTGTTTACGCAATCATCTATCGCTTCAAGAAGAGGTAGTTGCCTAGTACATGCATTGGCGCCATCTAAATGAGGATTAAAATCTTCCAGTTGTTAAAAACGGTTAATATTAAGATTGACTATGATTGACTATGATGTCGTTTGTATGCAATCTGTTAGCAAACGCACTAAATAACAAGAACGTGCGATGAAGCACTATAACATCCGCTAAAGAGTGATGGCTGAATGGAATTGTCTTGATAGAAGTAGTAAAGTGCACTGCGTTTTTCTACTTAAAACGCGTCTCAACCTAAATGGACAAGTTCACCACTTCACTAATACTTCCTTAAAGTGGTACTCTCATTCATGTGATCTGTTAAACACTACAGTTGCATGAGATTCAAATGAGTAGGCGTTCTAAACACTTTTCAGTTAATTGCTTAATAACTGCACAGGGCAGTCATACGGAATTTATTATCTTTATTAACGCCAGTTTTAATTTGACATGGTGTAGATGGAAGATGGCTTGGGACTAAACTCAACAGGTATTCATTCTTTCATTACATCCAAAAATGGTTCAGCAAAGAATCAATGTGTTTTTAACGCATTTCAACTGGTAGGGTTTACTCGAGTTGATTTTTGGTGTTGTTTGAAGTGGTAGTTGTCGACCATATTGGTTGGTTGCTAACTTCGATAACCATGGATAAGTGGAACTTTTGCAAATTGGATTTCGCAAAGTGGAACCATTTTTTTTTTTTTTTTATCCCTTAGATTTGCCCTACTAAATACATATTAGTGGAACTTTCGTTAGAAGTAAGTAAATAGCGATCATCTCTATTATTTAATCACGAGGTTCATTTTACGAGGAACTACAACTAGCTATCGTCCATTTGAAAATTATCTCCATCATATTCACTTTCGCTTTCGCTATCAAGTTCAAATTAGCTGTTGGCAATTCGTATTCTTCGATGCTTTCAATGTGAATCTCTCTATTTTCGGAACTATTCAATGATAAAGAAATGCTACATTTTTGAAGCTCTGTACAACGATATCATGAGTAGAACCAACTTCCTCCGTGCTTTGCCAACCCACTTAGTGATTAGTACTTTTCTTGCAGAGTTGCCGTTGTTAACTGTAAATTTTTCTGTAGATGTTTCCCCATTGTTCTGATATCCACTTTTCATCATTGATTCTTCGCATCAACCAATTGGCTGAAATGAACCTACACACTGCGCTCCTATGATTCTTGCTCTTTGTGAGTAATTATCAGGCCTTTTCAATGAAACATAACTGCGGACGAACGCCATCAGTTACAATTCAGTTTTGTAAAAAATTTGCTCTCCTTCATTGTAAAAAATTTGCTATTCTTCATTTTGTAACACGAACTGGCCATCCATCCCCTTTTTTTAATTTTATGGTTTTTCGGGATTTACAATCTTTGTTGTTAACTACACTACTTCGTAATGATTTGCTAATCACGTACTTTGTCATTGTCGTAGAATATTGTTCTAACTATTGTTTTAACTATTTGACTCTTACACATGTCAGTTTAAAAGTGATGACAACAATCTTTACACGGCCCGTATGGTTCATAATTTTTACAGGTCAGTTTTTAATTAGATCATTTTAGATTTATATAATTGTTTTTTAAATATTTCGGTTCCTTGACAAAAGGCTCGACATTTTCAAAATTCTGTGAATTTAGGAGATGGGGAAAGGATTCAGGTGGAACGTAAACTTCTTTGGCAAAGCAGGATATATAAATATTCTTAGACAGCAGTATCAGGCAATCAATGAACTTTAATTTTTAGAAACTTGGTAATAATATATTCCAAATTAAGAGTTATATTAGTTTTTTTCTTTTTTAATTCTTATAGGCACTGTTCGAACCAAATAAAAGCAAAATAATATGGGTGGTAGAGGCGGTGGACAAAAATATTACATTAAAGCAAATCCACTGCTAACTCAATCCCTACCTAACACGACATTTTTCCCGGCTCCCCAGCGATGTCGAGTTAGCGGGGACAACTGTATAATAACAAGCAGAGTTCCGATAAACCCTCCTACAATACCAGATACCAGTGCGAGGTACAGGGACAACCAGCGTAATCACCGTCAAATTAATGAAAATTAACTGACTTCACAACACCGCTCTGACATCTTTGTGTGTTGCTTACTCGAACCTATTTGCACGCTTCATCGACAATAAATATGACTGCCAATGAGTGTACTAAGGCTACTTCATGGTCTCAGGATTACGTTTTAGAAGAGTTTGAGGAAGCTCTTCAAATTGCTTTTTTCGCTTGTGAGAGAACCACTTGATGGGTTAGAGGCGAGTTCCAAATGATTAAAGTGCAGAATCCAATGCCTGATTTCACTGTACTGTTTATTTTCATGCTTACCCAATGAATGAATGATATAACAACTGAATCAAAATCGATCATTCGATTTAGTCAGCCATCTTCTTAAACTACTAACTACTTTCTTCCTTAGTGTAGTATTGATCGCATATGGCGCGTGTGGTGTCCTGCAACAAACCCCACTAACATGACAGGACCTGACCAATCTGACAGCGCTTATACCTCAGTCGATCTGTTATCAAAGTTTTTAACAATCGCTTGCGATTGGCTTCGTGTGACAAGAGTATGGATCTAGATTTGACATTCCTCGATATCGTATTTTTGTGGAACCTCACTTTACTTTTCAGAAGGTCTGCTACCCCATCGAAAGTGTGTGTTACTTCAATATTTTTGTCCGTGATGGTGCTCCATATTTGCTTTCTTTTCATGAAAACAGAAAGTCAAGTCACCATTTAGTGGTAGAAGAAATTTTTTGAATAATTGTTCATCAAAACGAGGAACTGGTAACCAGCATAAAATACAACTGAAACGTAATTGAAAAACTTAATTGCATTCAAAACTTTCAAAATTAATGACTTCGCTTAACCATGGAGGTATAAAACAGAAGGAGAACGAACTCAAAATCTGCTATTGTACTATCCGTGATGCGCTGCATTGTTTAAGTCCTCAGTGTGTAATAACATATAATTGCTATCATCTTGCATAATTTTTATAATTTTGGCGTTCTTGCGTGAAAATTTCGTTCATATCAATTCTCCAATGTGATTAAAGATCGTTAGGGTAAAGTTCTTAGCATGCGTAATCTGTAGGAATTGGGAGAATTATGCAAAGACGTCACAAATATGCAACGAAAACATTGCAACTTTAGGTCTATATATCTCGTGATCCCCTCAAGCAGTTTCGCCGAGCTTCAGTTTTTGAAGAGAGAATAATCCTAAGTTTTTGCACGTACCGCGGCACTATCGAGGCGCATTTAAGTCAGAAGATATGTAGATTGGAACTTATACATGAATTGCGCGATATCTTCAACTCTGTATAAAAACATAGATTTTCATTTGTTTCTCAAGGAAGCTTTAGGTTTAATAATCTGCTTGTCACTATGCAGCAAGTTGATCCGTTGTTATAATGGATGATATTTGGTTTTTAAATTGTCGTTAATTTTTAAAAAAGTATTCGTTTCACCGACAACCAGCCGAAAGCGCATCACGGATGACATCAAAGTGATACCGCAATGAATAGAATAGTCATTATCTGAATAATAGAAAAATAAGAGTTCGTTCTCCTTCTGTTTTATACCTCCATGGCTTAACCAAAGGAATCAAAAGAAGTCTTGATAATCCAGGTGTACTGATAATAAGTTATACTGTGTGCATGAAAGCGCAACAAAACAATAGCTACCAATTTAGAGATTCTCCACACCTTAGCAGAAGAAATTTGACCGATGCGGTGGGAGATGACTGGCAGAAGATAGAACAATAATTGCTTGTAATTAAAATGTCAACAAAAACATTATAAACTTCACAAAATATAATTCATATGATGACGTTTCCTAGAACATAAATTTTCTTAACAGTTTATATTAGGGAGCGAATCTCCCTAAAATCGATGAACCTGTTACACGAAAAAAATCATTTACTTGTGAGAATTTTTTTAAAACTGTTCAATTAGAAAGTTATGTCAGAGATTTAAAGCCTTTTCTTGCATCAAAAGAACATCATTACTTTGAACGTTTATTTCAAGTGTGGGGAAAAATTCACGAACAACTCTACTAAGTTGTATATAATTCCCTACAAATCGATAGAAAAATAGTTTCGCGTAAACGAAACATGATTTTTCTGAATCCCGCTAATTTCTTACTAGTCTTATTGACACTTGGTATCAATATATATAAGGTTTGCGGAGTGGGTGCGTGGAATCACCCGTTCGCCAGCGAAAATATCGAATGCGTGAAAGCCGGATATTCATTCACAATAATGTGTTGTTTCAGAGTCATCTTCGAAGAGTAAATTTAGATACATCATTTTACGGAAAAATACTCTATCGTTTTAAATTTTCAGCAATATTTCGAAGGGGTGTTGATACCTTCGTCGACGACAACAAAGTCCGAAGAGCGAGTTGAATACATGAATACGCATCCATGACTGAAAAGGGCGCTATTATCCATAACTGAAAGGGCGCTATTTCCTTTTTGGGATAAGGAATATGCAAGAATATTATGTAATTTTTGTTAGTTTTCTTGAAATGTATCCTATCAATATTAGTTATATTGCGATTCAAAGAACTTATTACTTTAAATGTCCAAATACCAAACTGTGCTCCCTTGCCTCGTTTTGATGTGGTAATTTGTTGAAAATTATCAAAAATTGGCCCATTAGCAATTTTCAGTTATGAAAAACTTAATATCAAGTAATGTCACAATATAAAATCTCAAGTCAGGTTTGATAGTCTGATAATGTGTATTCAAGGATTTGGTCAATGTGGGATGGAGATAGAAAAGAGAAGGAAAACAAAATGCTTTATGAATCAATAATTTCCAGTTCTTTTATGCATAAGTACAGATTTAAAAAATTTCTGACACTCATAGTGACAAGATGAGCATGAATAAAGATGGCCTATTCTTAAATAAATAGCTTTTTCAAAGCATAAAGAAGCACTAGGAAGTAAAACCAACAAGAAATACATAAGGCATCTTCTAAACTTTGGTAAAATGTTCAGGTAACTTAACCCAGATAATCAGCAACATCCGGTTTTATGTTGCAATGTCAATCAGCAAAATTCAATTTACAAAAAGATTCTTGAATCCATCACATGTTCCTTTCAAATGAACGATAAAAAACATTTTGAATGTCTCTAACTACATGCTGGAAATGCCAGACACGTCACATTTGTTACTCCTGTCTTGGTTCAGCAGTTCCATTGTTTCAAGTACATATACCAGATGTTCCACGACCATATAATAGTGATTCGTCTTGATTCATAAATTGATATCAATTACTCTTGATAATGCCTTATAATACACCTGAAATAGTAAAACCAACCAATAAATTATTAAGAGCATAAATTTTCCATTCACAATACTGAAAGTAAGTAAAATCATTTATATTTCACATATATTTAATTATATATGTTATTATAATTATTACGTAACTATAATTATATTTTTAGAAATAACTCAAGTATATATATAACATGTATATATAACTGATTTGTTTCTTAGCTCTTCTTCATTGTCGTTTATTTTTAATTATCTTATCCAATCAAAGAATTTGTAAGCTGTATATATAACTATTTTACCTTCAGTTATTTTTCTCAAAGTTATAAAGTTTCACCCAGACATACGTACTAAATGTAAATACTACAACAGAGTTGACTAGAATTCAAAATCATAGAATATTTTTCAGTATAGATGGATAAAATATTGTCTATATACATTTTTTGTTGTTAAGCAGTCTAATTTGATAACACTGTACTATTTTAAATAGACAAATTCCATGATGATGTTTACTATTTTGATGTCTCATTAATTCAGACATTAGAAATTATCAAAGCCACTTTTTTCTTCACACACTTACCACTACTACATTCTCTCTCTTCAGCATGAAGTTACATACGAAACATGCAAATCATTTCCCATGGACAATAATAAGCTTGCAATAAGAATTCAAAATGACGGCTGTTTCGGTCATTCCATATGCGCTCCGCATTAATTTTTCGTCAATCACGTTACTTCTATCCTTAATATCTCAAAAAATAATAAAGATTTTTGAATTCTGTAAAAAGGATGTGAAGGGGAAAAGTTGGGGCTACATCTGGATCATTGAATGGGTTATCCTGGGTATTCCGATATTGCGTAAATTCGGAAGAAACGAAAAAAGTGAGAGCAAAATTTCTTGGGCGGCCTCACGTTTGTCAAAAATTTGTCTCATTCAATCATGCTCAGTGTGTTAAATCAATGTTAATAGTAACCTACAGACCCACTACAACTAGAAACATCAAAATTTGTAACGAAAAACACAATTTCTCCGATTTTTTTTCGAGTTGGAAAATGCAAGTTTTTTTCGAGAAAAATCGGAAATTTCTTTTACAGATAGGCTTTGGTTCTTGTCAAAATGGTTCATATTGGTAAGTGATATTAAGTCTAAAATACTTCTGAAATACTTCAAATGGATATTTAGTGGTTGATTCATTCCTTGTGTACGCTCAGCAATTCCAGGGGTCAAAAATCGTAAATGTAATAATTTGGCATTAGCTAAATTTTCTCGAAGGATAAATTGGGTATTTCGTGATTAAGAACAAATGGTTAAACAATTTCTTACTAATTTTTATTAACAGTTATAAAAATAAGGGGCTAAGTATCAATCATTAGCCACTCATTCATGCGAGGTGCATGACAGAAAAAACAACTCCACACATTGAATTGTTGTGACATCAGACTGATTGAAATTTTCACATCATCTAAACAGCAGGAGACAAAACAATAACAGGGTAGTTTAAGTGTCAGAATATGTATTCACTTCAAGTAGATTTACAACAGTTTACGGCTGTGCACAGTTTTCTTTCCAGTTGTTATAGCGATGAAGGCATGGTCTATTTTCAACGTCGAGAGTCTAGAAAAGAAATAAAGTTACATGCCTATGGATCTGGTAGCAAATAATTTTTTGACATCATTTCATTTTTGGTAGAGGACCATGAAAATATTTCAGATTCCATCGGTATGTTTGCTGACACAAAGTATTGGTCACTTAGATTACACTTTTGTTTTCTTTTTTCCCCTGCCCAAACATGTAACGTTAAATATATATACACTATAATTATATAATATGTTTGTGCTGTCATGATTTCTCTTCCTGAAATTAACTAATTTGTGCGTTTATTCTAGGCACATTTAGCAAATCAAAATTTACTGAGAGCAGGTGGGAGAGAACTAACATGAAATGGCATAATTTGAAGAAATTATTTCAGAAGAGAAGAAGGATTATTACCCTAAATGTAATCTTCTGGCTGCTGTTCCCTCAAAACAAAAGGAAATGCTTCCCTCAAGTTCAAGATTCTTTTACTAATATGACCTGCAAATGTTATTCTTTACCCCCACTCAACACTGAAGAAGAAGGGAAAATGAAAAATGAGAGATAATAAAAAATAAACAAATACCCATTATCTGGTATTCGAAAAATTTACTCAAAGAAATATAACGCTCGGAACAAAAAAATTTAATGCACACAATATTATTTTTACAAAAGATTGCCGAATGTTGTTTTTAAAAAATGAAATTACTTTTTCCTTTTAAACTTCTGAGCGAAAGGTTTGCTTCGTGATTCTTCCATGCATTTATTTACATTCCGTTTGTCTCATTAACTTTTTTTTTTTTTTTTTATGATGCAATGATGTAATCAACCAGAAACATGATAATAGTAATACAATTTACATATATAGATATAAAATTATAACAATGCTATTTTTCTATTTATCTCTCCATCATCGACTTTTCTGCGATAATTTTCAAGTCGGTATCAGATAACGAGTCTACCACTTGAATCCTTTTTCGTATCCCTCTTGATCCCCTGATACAAATGAGCTGCGATCTTAGCAGACTAAAACTGAGTTTTGCTCTTAACCAACTTTTGGTGACACTCGGCTGTTCCCTCTTTTTTTCAGCAAGCATTTCTGCGAGTCTGTTATAGAACGACTGACATTCCCTTGACATTCCTCCGAAACATGTGAATACCAGTGGTGTGAATGATCCTTGATCGACATGATTTATTCGGTTCACATAACAGCGCTTTTTTTGTTGTTCGTTACTTCGATGAGCAGCCTTCAAGGTTTGGTTCAGGTAGACTTTGGCCGTTGGGTTGAAAACCTTTACGTCAAAATAAGCCATCTGTCCCCTTATCCAAAATCCTCGCGCTGCAACATCTACTCTCGCTTCGGCCGTTGTTATTGCTGACTTTGGCAGTTCTTCTCCAGTAAGTTCTTGTAGTACTGGCTCAGTTCTTACATCTCTGCATACTTCCGATAAAATTTCTGCAGTAAAATCCCTTACTTCGTTGTGTCTCAAAGTAACGAAGCCTCCTTTTGGACACGATAGTGCGTGTTCTACAGTAAACGAGGCTCCGCATACACAATGTGTACTTAGCCTTTTTAACTGGATACCAAATCGAATGTATACTGCGTCCCAAAACGATTGTTTGTCTAATAAGAAACCTTGCTGTTTTAATGGCAATACTGTCAACCAACTTGATGCTCCGTTTTCCAGGGACGCTTCTAGGGCTCTTAAACGTTTTGGATCACTTGCTAAATTTTCTTTTATGTACTGTAAATTTTCATTATTTTTTCTTGCTTTGTCATTTTTCAGATCGTTTTTCACTTTCTGTTGATCATTTTCAACTGATTTATCGTATAAATCATCTTGATTTATAACTTTCGATACCATTGATTTCGTTACTTTTCTTGAATTTTCATACTCGATCTGGCATCTTTCCGTAGGATCATAAATTCCCAGTCCACCAAACTTAACTGGGAGCGAAAACAGGAGACGTTCTATATCGCTACATTCATAGCCGTTTAGAAGACTTTTAATGAAGGGATGTCTAATGGCATCTTCTAAAGGTTTCAATAACTCTTTTATATTTGGGACAGTGCGCATCATATAGGTATACTTGTGTTGAAAGCCTTTAACGTAGGCGCTGTATGCAGCGTGAGGATAAGCAGCAGCAATTTCAGATAACGTTTTGATTTCTTTTATCCAGTCTTCAACTTTATTTTTGATGTAGATACATTTATATTCATCTCTACCGATAATTGCACCAAGGTGTCTGTTTCCTTCCATAGTTACTTTTACCCCTGTTCCTTGAAATATTTTCGTCGCTTCCTCGAAATGTGGTTCCTTAACAATCAACCAGCTTTTACTTGGTTTTGGGAGATAACCAATATTAGGACCATGTAGCATTATGCCATCCCACCACGAACGCAAGCCTGCAAGTTTCCCTATCCCAGTAAAGTCATCCGCATATGCAATTTTTTTGACAGAATCTTCATTTTTCGTATTTCTCAGCATAAGTAAGGGAAGAATGCCAGTAGCATACATTCCCATCGCTACAGGATCCCCTTGGGTTGTACCTTCCCTTGATTTAATCTCTTTGCCACCCGTTATAAACAAGCGAGCCGAATTATTGTAGCAGTTGTAAACATACGTCGAAAATTCTGGACATAAGATATCAATGTTATGGAGTGTCGTAGCCCTATTAATCGAGTTGAAAGCATTTGATGCATCGATCTGAAGGACAGCTTGGCATTCGTTTTCATTGAATGCATCTACCGCTGAATGTACAGCTATCTCGCATCCCGAGTTTTGCCCAGCACATAGTTGAAGGTTGCCATAAGTTGATATGATGTCATCTTTGACGCAGGACATTACAGCCTTACCAATTATGCGTCTCAAAACCTCTCCGATTCCTATCGGTATAAGGCCAGGATTCTTATCCAATGGAATTAAACGGCAGGACATTAGTGCTTCCAGGCTCTCAGGATCTTTAATCTTTTCTGTATTTAGAGCTTTTGCCAGTTGAGATATCTCTTTCCGAAGGTCTGAACTAGTTGATCCATAAAGTGTTGAGGATAGTGCTCTACGCCAGTCATCAGCGTCCCACCCGGATATACCAGCTGCGCCTTTTGTTTTTAAAGAGGCTTTCATAATACTCTCTTCATTTATGGAATCATAAATTATACCATGAATGGTGTTGACACAGGACCTTGAATTAAAAGGTCATCGTTTAGTGGTTTAGGTTCAGGATGTTTCATATTGAGTTCTTCCATAGTTTCTTGGTTGAGGGGAAGGATACCATTACATTGCTTTGACGTTAAAAGACGTATAGCTCCGTTAACATTTCCCTTAAGCATTAAATTTGAAAATGATCTTCCCAGGTCTTGCTTGTTGGTTTTGTCAGCTTTCGTCATACGGCTTTGAATCACTAGACATTCAGCGACAAGCTGCGAAATCTGTCTGTTCTTCCAGGTGCCAAGCCTTCTTTCCAAGGCGCTCTTGTTTTCCTGAGCGGAGCTTTTTGGTGATGTTTTTTGCAATAATAGGCTTGGAAGAATCATGAGAATTTTCAAACTTATATTTCTCATGGGTGAGCTATTGTTCCAAAGCTTAATTGCTGCAGTCATTTCATTTAGAAATCTTTTACCCAAATTACCTTTAGGCAACTGAAAAAGATTACTGTCTCCATACTGTCATTTTTTCGTAAGCATCAATCACTTCTTTTTCGAATAACCTTCTGTCCGTCTCTCCAGTACTTGATATTAAAATAGTTGTTTCTCTTTTTTCTGCTGTTACTTTTTCTTTACAGGCTCGTTGATGATTTTTAAGACCAGATACATTCTTGAATATACGTTGACAGTTCAAGCATAACAATGTTGATACGTTAGCGTTACTTCCGTTTTTCAATTGACTTTGCATTTTGTTTATGTAGCTTCAGTAGCAAATAGTAGTATAAACGTATTTCGCTAGTTCTAGGGTTCAATCAAGGCCCGATTTACTCCTACCTCTCAAGTTCCCCAGAACTAGGTATAATTCTTGATTAACAGCTAAAACGATTCGAATAAGTTCAGTTCCTATACGACGTAAAACAGCAGGTAAACGGACGTAGTGAGTGAATAAGTACTACTAATACTTCCCAAGTCAGTCCTGTGTCTTTAAAACACCTGTTTGATGAAGTATTTTCGTGAAGTTTTCACTTTCGATTTCTTGTTTACTTTCTGCGTCCGCCATATTTAATAACCGCCATTAACTCAATTAACCATTGTCTCATTAACTCAAATATTTTACAAATGCCAGCGCGGAACTCGAAACTTTTTTTTTTTAAAAGAAGATATTATATATATTTCGCAGACCACCGTTCACTGCGTTGCATCATTTTACAAATAAATTCTTCCCAATCACAACTACATATCTTCATTGCAGCAATTGACACTCGGATTTTACACGTGTGACGTTTTTGAAACGATGCTGATGTCTTCTGTCATGTTTATATTGTTTTGATTCCAAGGTGATCTGGAACCTCGGAGACACACCAGACTTGATTTTAAAAGAGCGAAGGATATCTTTGTTCGTATCCAGTTCGTGACGATTGATGCATGCTCCTTCCTTTTATCAGCAACCATCTCAGAAAGTCGCTTGTAAAACGTTTTACACTCTCGACCCATTCCTCCTTGAATAGTGAAAACCAACGGAGTAAAGTTACCATGTTCGATATTTAGTATTCGTTCATTATATGCTGATTTCTTCTCCTTTTCGTTCCTTTCGTAACATTTTTGCAGACTTTGGGTTGAATACCTCGAAGCGTTTGGGTCAATGACCCTTACATCAAAGAATGCTCTTTGGCCTTTTACCCAAAAATGTCTTGCACTAATATCAAGTCGAACTTCGTTGCCACTTTTTGCAGATGGAGTGATCATTACTTCACCAGTTAATTTCGTTAACATAGGTTCATCTTTACACGTTTCTGACAGTAGAGACGCTGTTAAATCTCTAATATCATTATGTCTCATTGTGATGAAACCTCCTTTTTTGCAACTCATGCTGTGTTGGATGTCAAATTTCTTGCCACAAGTACACATCGTTGGAAGATTTGGAATATTCCACCCATATCGCAATCTTATTGCATCCCAAAATTGTTGCTTGTTAAGATCGAAACCAAATTTTGGGTTGGGTAATACATTTAACCAGCTGGATGCTCCTTTCTCACTGTTCACTTCTAGTAGTCTTTTCTGCGAAGTATTCATTTGTTGTTTAAGATTTTCTAAAATTTCTTCATTAGCTTTGTCCTTCTTTGATCTTATCTCATTCTTAATCCGACTAATTTGCTTCTTCTCAATAGAATATGTCATTTCTTGTTTCTTGACTGCTTCAACCAAATTCTCTGTTATCTTCCTCGAATTCTCATATTCTACTCCTGCTGTCTTTGTGAAATCCGTAATTGCCAATCCACCCATCCTTACAGGCAAAGTTAGCAATTCTCGCTCTAATTCCGAACATATATGTCCTCCAGTTATCGCAGGTATGAACTTATCTCTTATTGTAACTTCAATTGGTGTTAGTTGCTCGTTAATCTTCGGAACTGTCCTCAAAAAGTAAGTTAACTTGTTCTTGAAACCTGACACAAAGCAAGCATAAGCAGCCTGTGGTTCCATTTCAGCTATTTGTGATAACGTTTCAAGTTGATTTTTCCAATTGCTTACCATCTGATCTATGTATTTCACTTTGAAGTTTTCGGATCCGATAACAGCACCAAGATGTCTCTCTCCTTCAGTTGTTATGTTGATATCAGTATTGCCAAAGATGATGTGAGCTTTGCTGATGAATTTCTCTTTTACAATTAAGTGCGATTTACTTGCTTTTGGGTTGTAACCATACTTCCTTCCTTCGTTTGTTAATTCATCCCACGTTATTTTCAGATCTTCAATTTTTCCTGACAATGTAATATCATCTGCAAAAGCTACCTCTCTAACTGATTCACTGCAAGTACTAACGAATCTCAATAACTGTCTCAATAACGGTGTGAGACCAAGCGCATAAGAAGCCATAGAAGTAGGGTCCCCTTGTGTTATGCCTTCCTTGGATTTGATTTCTTTTCCTCCAATTATATATAACGAACTCGGGATGCAGTAACAGTTGTGAACAAATGTATGGAGAATTGGACACAATATTGAAATATTCTTTATCATAGCATCTCGATTCAAAGAATTAAATGCATTTTCAGCATCCACCAGAATAACAGCCTCAGTTTCATCTTCTTTAAAGATATCATGCATGTCGTGTATGGCTGCTTCAGCACCTGAGTCTTGTCCTGCACATAACTGAATTGAGCCGGTAGCGTTTGTAACATATTGTTTAGCAATGGACATAACAACTTTTCCTGCTATTCTTCGTAAAACCTCACCAACACCTATAGGTCTAACACCCGGGTTTTTGTTAAGTGGTATTAATCTGCAAGATAGAAACGCATCTATAGATGTAGAACCATTTTCTATCGGCATCTCTTCAGTACATAACTTTCTTATAACAGCAGCAAAAGTTTTTCTTAAATCAGATGTTGACGTCCCATATTGTGAAGAAGTGAGTATTCTCCTCCACCCTTCCGCATCTAAACCTGATGGTCCAGCTCCTCCCTTTGTAATTGACGTCATCTTCAATACAAGGTCTTCTTCAATTTCGTTGAATGCTGTGTAGTGTATTCTTTCAGCGTCGCCTTTTAAAATTATTTCTGAAATTTACTTACTGACCGAACTAGCGAGTTTTCGAATGTCGATTAAAATTGATCATCAAAACAAAACAATATTTTTAAAAAACGCTTCAAAGTACCATCACTTTGAAAAGCCATTACAGAAGAAATTATCATCATGTGCTGCTGTAATTATGATATTTCGCTAGAAGAAGGCCTAAATTAACACCCAGGTGCTAAACCCTGCTTTATAGTTTCGGCAGCTGATGTACAGGTTAATTTGAAGACTTTAATCGTGAAATTCGTGGCTTTCCAGTATGACAACCAACACGGGTTTATATATTACCCGATAGGCCTGGGTTTCAGCTATCACGTGCAAAAAATTTCAGACGAAGAGCACAAATATTCGTTCTGCAATCTTCGGTTAAGTGAACAAGGGTAGGTCGCCATTTTCCCGAAAATTTGAAAAAGTGAACTTTTTCAAATGGAATTATATAAAATAAATCAAACAACCTAAGGAATGTTATATATATCAAATGAAAGACGAAAGCCTCAGGTTTGATATCGTTTTTATTTCATGAAAAATGATTACAATATGAAAAAGTTATGAATCTTTAAAAATCATGAAAATTCGACATTTTTCGAATTTTTTCTGACAAACATCAACTTTTATGGAATGACATTGCAGTGCGCGAAACTATATATATATTATGAATAAAATTTTGTGGGGCAACAAATGGTGTCACTGCGCAATAAGAAGCGAGCAAACAAAAACATCATACATTAAATTTTAGCATCATCATTTGGACTTTTGTCTTGTTATGTTTATGTGTTGTGTGTGGTAATAAAAACACAGTTAAGTGGATCAAAATACAACATCAAGTTGAATAAACATTGCTTAAAGATAGTAGTAAAAGGAATGGAGAAGAAATAACAGTTTTTTCTTTTTCCTCCATCCCTCTATCAAGTCTCCTCAGAGCTCAGATTACACAGCTTGTGAGATAGATGATGCACAACATTCAGAAGCTTTGATCTGAATTTAAATTTTCAAAAGTATTAACAAGCAATATTCTCATCTATAAATGTTCAACTTACAATGAATGTTATCGTAAAGGATAGGAGGTATATTCCCAGTTTCCCAATTTGAATTTCATAACAAACCTCAGAGCATTCAGAGCAGCATTCCCGGGGAAAAAATGTCTACTTGACTCTAAATGCAACCACTTTGGCCTGCCCGCTACCGTATAGATCGACAATTTTGCCCTAAGGCAATACACTGAACACTTTTGGACTTGATCAATCATATAAATATCTATATCACAATTTGCGAAAATTAAAGGTAAGCGAGAAAATTTTGATTTTTGGTATGCACTGTAAGAAATTTCAGCGATTGACGGCAGCCGAACGCATCTCTCTGTTAGTATTTTGATGACAATATTTGATCTTGCCAAATGAGCTCCGTTCCGCTAAAAAGCTACACTCCGCAAAAATACTGCGTGTTGGTCTGAAAAGGGACGAATGGCCTATTATCAACGTCGAATGGCCTATTATCAACGTCGATCCAATTGTGTTGCCTACTGTAAATATTAGAAACCAAGTAAGAAACTTTCAGTACTGAAAACACAAAAAAATTAAGAAACGCTCAGCACTAGGGCCTTTCACTGGTTTCTTATAAAATCCTCACCAATCTCCGAGATTAAACGGTAAAAGCGCCAATAACAACTTGAAGTAGAGATACAACGACTCGAAGTAGAGATACTTTCAATGAATAAGGGGAGCTTAAAAGTTACACACATAAATAAAATATATTTTGTCAAGGAAAAGTTAAGAACCATAAAAACGTTCATACAAAGTTCAAAGGTGCAGAAGAAAACAACACTTTGTGTCATCAAAAACCTTAAAAAATCAATCATAAGTGATTACTTCCCATTTTTAATGGCATCAGCAAGTGTGGCCACCGATGTGTACGTGGCCGCACCACCAATTACAATACCGAAAATCAATAAAATTATTTCCGATAGTTTTCTGATCTTAGAAATTTCTTTCCACTTCAGTTGCAAGTGAAATGCTATCGGTAATATAAAAACAAGCAGAGTTCCGATAAACCCGCCTACAACACCGGATACTAGTGCGAAGTACGGGACAAATAGCGCAATCACCAGACATAACATCACACCAAGTACGCGACTGACGAACAACCAGGGAATGTACAATTTTCCAGCTGACGAAAATACGAGGAACTTACCAGCCATTATGCCATCGATTTTTTCAAAAACAACAAAGTACATCAACGAGAAGTTAGATATAGCGTATATGCAGAGGACCAAGTTTAAAGTGTATTTAGCAATAACTGAATTGCCAGACACATTCATTGCAACAAGCTGCTTAGTGGAAATACCATATGTCAACGCGCCAAGTAATCCAAATGTGAGCTTGAAAACAGTAGAAATAGCATACGAAACATGAAGAGCTGTTTTTACTTTCGAAGGGTCTCTCATCACTCCTTCAATATTCGGTAAAATTGAATTTAGCAACGTTGTGTACAGTAATATAGCAAGGGCCAGAGGAAATCCATTCATATCAAACGTAGGGATTTGGTGAATATTTATGGACCAATCGGATGAGTGTTTGATGAAGATAATGACAGCCACCAGGCAAGCGATTAAGACTGATGCAACTCCAGCCATGCTGATATAAGCAAGTACTGATAGCTTTCGTATAAATAATGGTGGTATTAGAAGCACAGAAAATATTGACATAAGTTCTTTCAAACCTAATGTTGTGTGAGGACCTATGACGTCATAGAGGCATTCACCAAGCAAGACCACGCACACAACATTATTAGCAGTCAAATAAATCAAGTTTAGTACGTTTATAAACCTAGCGCCATGCTTCCCCCAACACGTATACCCAATATCCATCAAATCAGCGTGGACACGCTTCCTTCGTTTACTGAACGGCGATACGCTATATAAGCAGTCCACAAGGAGTACTCCCGTGATATCCGCAAAAATGCACAAAAGGATGCCGGCTGGTAAGAATGCTAATCCACCGGTAACGACAGCAAAAGGAATTCCCAATACAGCACTGCCTTGTAATATAGGAAGGATATTACATATTGTCATGAACAGTGACGATTCTCTATCACCAGACAGTTTTTCAGCAAGCGTTGCCAATATTGAAGTTTGGGATTGCATTGAATATGTGCTTTTAGTATGATAATGCTCAACACTTGCTTCCTTCTCTTGATTGATGGATCCAACAGATGCAAATGAATTGTAGAAGAATTCGTTTTCATCGTATGATACTTCCACATATCCGGAGCCTGGTTTGAGAAGGGGTCGCTTTTCGTCATCCTTCGTTTTCATCTGAAAATTAATAAGCTCAAAAAATTATTCGCAAATTAGTGAAACTGTAAATGAAAGTGAATGAAGCGTTTCAATAACAGGTGTAGGGTGGCCTGCCAACAATTCGATTCAATAGAAACTGAAGTACTTCAGGCTGTTAAAAGCAATTAATGAGATCAGTGTAAACACTGTTCAACACACCCTTGATATGATTTAAATCCATCAGTTGCATATTGTCACACATTTCTCTCGATACAGTGAAATTCTCGAAGAATATGTAGATTGAAAAAATCATTCTAAGTTTCAAAAGCAGCGGGGGAATCTGATATCTTCAGACCAATCCATACTTTCTTGTTTTTTAAAAATCCTGGAGGATTTAAGGTCCAATAAACTCTTTGTTGTATATCCCAGTGGGCAAAATTGCCAGAAAGTCACTGCGATGAAGAGCATTGTTATTGAAGTAGTATGTATATTTCTAAAGAAATGCACTCCTTTGCGGCGATTTTTCAGTGAATTTGTCCACTGGGTAAATTATGTTGTTGTATCAAAAAATTGGGAAGGGTATTTTCCGACCATATGAAAGACTTTGTTGAAGATTTTTCAGCATAACATTCACACAAATTATCTTTATCGATCCTTCGAAGATAGTTGATACGATAGATCATTCTTTTATCAAAAATGAAACACTATCCAGTGGGCATATTTGTTGAAAGTCACGACGATGGAGTACATTTCTATAGAAATATGCACACTTTTCCAATAAAATTGCTCTTCATTACAGAGATATTTTGACGATCTATGGTTTCTTATGGTTTAAAAGACTACACGTTCTTTTTAAAATCAACCAAGATCAGACGTTAGTAGTAATGTTGCTTAATTTGTTTTTATGTCTCGTCTAAAACTAAATTTATATTACAGTAGACTCTCTCTAACCTCGAAGGGGAAAACAAAATTGTTCGAATTATGGAGAGTTCGAGTTGTAGAGAGTGATATTGCTTGTTTTAGCTTGAAGGGACTTACTGATTCAGTTCGGATTATGGAGAGTTCGAGTAATGGAAAGTCGAATTTTTGAGATTTCACTGTATTGATGAAGTCTAGGGCATTCAAATCATTAGACAGAGCACACAACCTATTACTGGAGTAACAACCTACCCAGCGGGCACAAAGACGTCGTAAAGACGTCGTAAAGACGTCTTTTCAAGACGTCCCTAAGACGTCGCAAAATGATCTGGAAAGCAAACGACCATTTTACGATTAAAATGAGACGTCTCAAAGACGTCTTGTACCCGCTGGGTAGAGTAACAATTGTGCTGCAGCTTATGTTGCTGGTGTTGCGTCATTTCAATTTTTCATGTTGCTAATTTATCTAAGCTTCTCGTATTACCAATTTACTTAGGAAAAATTTGCGAATTTTATTGGACGAGAATAGCTGTAAAAAAAGCCTAAACCGACAAAATTGGCGAACGTTATAAAAATATATGTAATTTGTTTGCAATTTCTTCTCACTATCATAGCTAAATGGTTGGTTCTTAAAGATAAGGATCGACGAGAGAATGTTTTATTTGCTAAATTCCATTGCTAGAAACATCACTTCTCGTTTGCGACAAACATTTAAGATTGAAAGAAATTTTCATTTGCCCACTACATCTTTCGTTTCCAAGATATACTTCTTGATCTATCGCCCAATTTATTCCTGTTCATTCGATTTACATGACTATAATTTTAGCTCAAACAAATTTCATACCTTTCTACTGTCTAGCGTCTCGCTGTTTCCCCTCACCGGTCAACACTATAATATATTGAAAGTTTATCTTTATGAGTTTAAGCATAACTGCACAATGGAAAAGTTCTCTGGTTACGGATTTGTAAATAAACAAGTTATTGCACATTATAAACAAATCACCATATCGTATTAAATTCGCAAAGATTACTTCAACTTAGCTATAGACTCGCAGTAACTTATTCAAACAGAAACATTTCGAATACGCCCAAAAACATAATTACCCAATATTCAGATTATGAAATAATTCATCAATAAAAGCAACGCAGTTACGAAATCAAAAACATTCTTTAATCGTTACTAAAAACGTGAAAAATAAGACTATAAAACAGAACTCACTTGAGGCAGGTTGGACCTTCTCTTGAGGAATTTCCTTTGCAATTTACTGATTTACAACTCCAAAATATGACGTCACAAATCTTTGAGTTAGTTACTTTTGGGTCCAGATTTGTCCAAAACAAGGAACTTGGCAACGATTTCGTGTAAATGTGTTGATAGCTAGGAGCATTAAAAAGTAGTAGTAGGATGATAAGGAGGAGAAACCACGGGTATTTTAAAGACTTCACTCCACCACAGGTGTCAAGTCAATAACTGGAATTGTGTGTTTTTGCATGTTTGGGATAAATTAAAAACCAAATCAACCGCAGAATGTTAACGCCCTTTTTTCTTTTCTTTTTCAAAATAAATATAAAAATACACATGGAATATGATTTAACTTGCATAATAAGAATCGAGATTCGGAAGCAGCAGATACGAAAACAGGTCTACAGTTTAAACCATGGAGGTATAAAACAGAAGGAGAACGAACTCTTATTTTTCTATTATTCAGATAATGACTATTCTATTCATTGCGGTATCACTTTGATGTCATCCGTGATGCGCTTTCGGCTGGTTGTCGGTGAAACGAATACTTTTTTAAAAATTAACGACAATTTAAAAACCAAATATCATCCATTATAACAACGGATCAACTTGCTGCATAGTGACAAGCAGATTATTAAACCTAAAGCTTCCTTGAGAAACAAATGAAAATCTATGTTTTTATACAGAGTTGAAAATATCGCGTAATTCATATATAAGTTCCAATCTACATATCTTCTGACTTAAATGCGCCTCGATAGTGCCGCGGTACGTGCAAAAACTTAGGATTATTCTCTCTTAAAAAACTGAAGCTCGGCGAAACTGCTTGAGGGGATCACGAGATATATAGACCTAAAGTTGCAATGTTTTCGTTGCATATTTGTGACGTTTTTGCATAATTCTCCCAATTCCTACAGATTATGCATGCTAAGAACTTTACCCTAACGATCTTTAATCACATTGGAGAATTGATATGAACGAAATTTTCACGCAAGAACGCCAAAATTATAAAAATTATGCAGGATGATAGCAATTATATGTTATTACACACTGAGGACTTAAACAATGCAGCGCATCACGGATAGTACAATAGCAGATTTTGAGTTCGTTCTCCTTCTGTTTTATACCTCCATGTTTAAACACAAATATTTTGACGAGTCGTCCAGCTTCGCCTCGTTTTGATGCGATGTATGCTTACACACTAATTTCTTAATTCTTAGTGTTGTTTTACTGAAAATTGCTATAGAGAATTTGCGATAAATTTCATCGAATCATTGCGTGAAAACGAGGTGGAGTGGGAACGAGGTGGAATAAGTTGAAAAGCTATCGACGTTTGAGAAGACATTTGAGAAAGGTCTGTGTATGTAATGCAGCGAATTTCTGTTTAAACACCGTATTTTGAACCAGCTGTTATATGGAACTAGTTTTTATGTCGGTTAATTTCAGGAATTAGTGTGACACTTAATAACATTGCAAAATATTTTAATTCTATTTTAATAAGTGACAATATATAGAACATTTTTCATTTTTCACAGTTAAGACAACATAGGAAAAAGCTCATGCTCAGTTTGCTAGAAGGTAGTAAAAGTAAAAGATAGTAAAAGATGATTGCGATCCAATTCTTTGTGACTGTTGTCAATCTAAAGTCCATCTTGTACCTTGCTCAAATATCTCACCCAAGAGTTTCCCTGTACAGGTTTTGCCGCAACATGGTATTGCCCAAAGTGTATTCTTCTGAGAATGAATTACCAATCATTCGCTTCTAGTACCTTTAAGAGTGATTACTTAAAATCCTTAACACGAAACCTTAAATTCATAGCTGATCGAAATTTAGTTCTTAACCAATTTAAGGTGATACTGTATTCAATGTCTTGTTTCTTCGAAAACTTGTTTGCTAAGGTTGTAATGACCATTTCAGTTTCTCTCCCTTGACCTCCATAGGGAGAAAATACAAAAGGGCTGAAAGAACCCCGTTCGATTTCAATTACTCGCTTATTGTATTTGCGTTTTTTCTCTTATTCGTTTGCCTTGAAAGTATTTTCGAGTTTCTGGGAAAGGTGACTCGGACGGATTGATGATCTTTACGTCGAAGAATGCAAGTTGTCCCCAAAAACCTCTCACTGATACATCCAGGCGAGCTTCATCTGATTTGTTGAATTCTCTGGATAATGCTTCTCCACTCAGTGGCTGCAAGTGAGGCTCGGTGCATACGTCATTATGCACTTGAGAAATAAGGTCGGCGAGAAGATCTCGAATCTCATCATGACGGATGGATGAATCCTTCCTTTACACACGACAAGGCATGGTCGACATCGAAACGCTGACCACATGCGCATTTTGATGGGAGATGTCCATCGATACCTCAAACACAGGGAGTCAAAGAATTCTCTTTTATTGAGGCAGAAGCCTTCGCTTTCAACTGGCACGATGGTAAGCCAGCTCGAAGCACCCTTGGCACATGCGAGGTCGTTTGCTCTTTGTTGATCTAGTGTCATTCTTTCTCTCAAAGATCTGAGAGTTTCATTTTCTCTATCAGCTTTGGATTTCAACAATTCGTTCTTGGCTTTTTTGTTGTCTTCCGTTATCTCAATGTTGTTTCGGTTTTGATTCTTGATTCTACTCGACAGATTGCGAGTCATCCTTTGAGAATTGGAGAACTCGTTTGTTGACCATGAGCTGAAGATAGGAATGGATAGGCCACCCTTTCTTGATGGTAACGATAGCAGCAATCGTTCGTCCTGGAAACAGTGATGACCTCGGTGATTGTTGAATACTGTGTCAAGAATATGATCGAATGGAGCCAGGTGTTGCTCAATGTCAAGTATTGTTTTGATGTGATAAGTGAAACCAGCGTCAAACGCTACACAGGCTGCTTGCGGCTCGGACTTTGCAATACCACACAGTGCGTTAAGTTGAGAGCACCATTCTTCAACAAGCTTGCTGACATATTATTCTTTTCCTTCAATTTTTCCGATAAAGCCTCCGATGTTTTCGTCCCGATGTTGTCAGCTTGATTTCAGTGCCATCAAAGATATTGCGTGCCTTTTAAAGCATGTTGTCTTTCACGATAAGCCACGATTTCGAAGGCTCTGGGAAGTAACCAAGAGATGGACCACGAGAGACAATTTTCTCCCACCAACGTCGTAGATTTTCGAGCTTCTCTGCACCTCCAAGGTCATCAGCAAAGGCAGCATGTTGAACTGGCGCGTCGATGCTGTTGATGGTGTCCAGCAGGGGAAGTAAACCAATGGCGTAAGATGGCATTGCCAAAGGACCACCCTGTGTTGTGCCTTTAGGGGATGAAATCTCTAATCCTCCTTTAACAAACAAGCGTGAAGGAACTTTGTAGCAGTTGCAAACATAAGTTGCCATGGCAGGACACAGATTCGGTATGTTATGCAAAAGGACTTTACGATTTATGGATTTGAAGGCATTACTTGCGTCGACCAAAAGAAGGGCATCGGTCCCTTCTTCTTCAAAGATTTCTCGCATTGCATGAGCGGCTGCTTTGCATCCAGATTTTTGCCCGGCACAGAGCTGTAAATCACCTGAGCTTTCAAGAATGTTTGGTTTGATGATGGAGATAACTGCTTTTCCAACAATCCGCCGAAGCACCTCACCGATACCAATCGGCCTTACTCCTGGAGATTTGTCGAGAGGGATAAGACGACAAGCTGTGCATGCTTCAAGACTGGAGGAAGTATCGTTTGATTTTATGTATTCTCTGCATAGTTTTTTGCAAAAGAAGCTAGCGTCTTTTGAAGATTTTTTTTCTTTCTTTCTTCTTTTCTTTTAAAGAGACACTTTTCTTGTTGCGAATCTTCTTACAGAAAACAGTTCTTTGAATAACGGTATGATAAGTAGTCCTGGCAAGTATCTTTGTGAGAGACTATGCTTTGATTTGTCTCCACAATTTCTTTGCTCTTCACTCGCTTTCTTGCCGCAACATTTTTACATCCGCCATCTTGAACCGTCAACTCTCAACTGCCAGCTCACTCGAAGCCTGACGACGAAGGTATCAACAGCCCTTCAAAATATTGCTGAAGGTTTAAAACGAATAGAGTATATTTCCGTAAAGTGATGTATCTGAATTTATAATAACAACTTGACACTTGCACCAGTTAAAAAAAATCCTAAATCCGCCCCTGGGATCGGCCTTCTGTTTCCATTAGAACGGAGTAATCCGATACATTTTTTGGTTCGATGACGTATTGGGCCGCTCCGCTGTTCAAAGTGAATCAGCCCCAGTTCGAACCAATGGAAACACTTTAATTCGGATCGGTTTGTGTGTTTCTACGGAAATATTTTTTGACGCGTGCAAAAAAATTTTTTTAAGAAAAATGTTTTTAAGAAAACAATATGGAAGAAGAAATGGCGCCGTAGTATAGTGGTTATCACTCTCGCATTTCATGCGGGAGATCGGGGTTCAATTCCCCTTGGCGGCGATTCACCATGCGCGAGTGAATGTACCATAGCGCCGGGTCGACCCATGCCATGTGAGGGAAATTGGGTAGATGATACATCGGGTGTTGCAGGAGGTCATCCAGAAGAGCACAGGTCCTTGATTGGGTTTGTGTCACTCATGAGAGTGTCAAATACTTCGGAGCCTCCAACCTAAGCCGTGGCCCCTCCTGGAAAGCAGATGCAGTAGCAACTGAGTGAGGCTAGCCACGTAAAACAATACCAAATAAATAAATAAATAAATAAACGAATTTCTGATAATTTTGAACTCTTTGATAGAACTAAATTCTTGCTTTACTGGCTTAAACGCTACTCTGGCATTGATTGTTGTGAACAAAGCAAGCAAACGCTCATTTATCTTTGATTGCCACAGAAAATGTTTAAACGATACAAGAAAGAAAGACAGAAAAAGCAAAGAATACACAGGTTTTGGTCAAGGCCTGGTCGCACATCGTTGAAAATCAATAAGCAACTTTTCAAAAATAAATAGACCACGTGCATTTCGGAATGATTTCTATTGAAATTTTTTCTCTTCTAGAGCAAAAGTAAAAAAGGCGATCCGAACCATATATTTATAATGGAAACAGGTGTATCCGATATGGTTCGCTAGTGTTTCCACTGGCGCCGGACCAACAATGGGCCGAACCAAAAAGTGATTGGTATGTTCAAAACCGGTGTTTTAATCTTCCGTTTAAACAGAAAAGATGTATACGATGGCCCTGAGGGGTCATAAACTCCCCCAAAAAATGAACAAAGCTTCTCAAAATATGAACAAAGCTTCTCAAAATATGAACAAAGCTTCTCAAAAAATGAACAAAGCTTCTCAAGAAATGAACAAAGCTTCTCAAAATATGAACAAAGCTTCTCAAAATATGAACAAAGCTTCTCAAAAAATGAACAAGGCTTCTCAAGAAATGAACAAAGCTTCTCAAAAAATGAACAAAGCTTCTCAAAAAATGAACAAAGCTTCTCAAAAAATGAACAAAGCTTCTCAAAAAATGAACGGAGGTTCTGCAAAAAAAGTTAATCGAGTTTCTCAAAAAAAGTCAACGGAGTTTCTCAAAAAAAAAAAAAAAAAAAAAAAAAAAAAAAAAAAAAAAAAAAAAAATGAACGCCGGAGTTTCTCTAAAAAAAAAAATTAACGGAGTTTCTCAAAATTTGGAGTTTCTCAAAAACTAAAGTGAATTTGGATTGTATACAAACAAACAGTGCTATAATCATAGACAAGGAGATTCGAACAGCATGTCTCTTCAATCTTGTATAAGCAAATATTTTGAGGATGGATTTACTTATTTAGAGATTTTGGAATTTTTAAGCTTTTTTCACATGCACGTAATTTTTGTCGTAACACCTCACGAACCTTTTTTCGTAAGTTCTTACGAAGAAAAAATGCCTTGACGGAGATTTTCATTCACATGCACTAAAATTTGCTGCAATAAAAAATACAATGTACATTTGGAACGTTTGGAAATAGATCGTTAGCAATAAATGATGTAATTTCGAACAAAAGGCGTCATTCTTGAGCTTACGTAAAATTTTACGTGCATGTGAAAAAAGCTTTAAGGATACAAAATGGTTACTGTATCAGCCTTTCTACATTAAAACGACGTTTAAAGCAAATGGGAAAGAAAAGAAGGTCATTAGCAAATGTACGGTGCTCTGAGAGAGAATTAGTGAATTTTGTGGAAGAAGAGCTGGCAGGAAGCGGTAGTGGAGTGGGGTATCGAAGAATTCATCGCTCAATCCTAAAAAAAGGTATAGTTTGTCGTCGAAATGATGTAAGGAAAATTATTAAGGCAATTGATCCTGAAGGTGTCGACTCCTCACGAACGAGAAGACGGTTGGTGCGCAGGAAATATGTCACTCAAGGTCCCAACTATGTTTGGCATATTGATGGCCATGATAAGCTGAAGCCTTTTGGTTTCAGTATTCATGGGTGCATATATGGGTTCTCAAGACGACTAATGTGGTTGCAGGTCGGGACATCAAACAAAGACCCGGAAATCGTCGCAAAGTTCTACCTGGATACAGTTAGAGAACACGGTATCCCGCTTCAAATAAAAGCAGATGATGGAACTGAGCAAAGTTTGGTCCATCCAATACACGTTTATTTGAGATCTTTAGATGGAACACATTCTAACCTAGAGGCGTTTAGTATCATATCTTCGCCATTGAATCAGCGAATAGAGGCATTTTGGTCACACTTACAACGGGACCGAATCGGTTGGTGGAGACAGCTTTTTCAAGACCTAGCTGACCTAAGATTGTTTTCAAACGATGATCCAGTATTAATTGATTGCATCCGCTTTTGTTATATGGATCTTTTAAGAAACGAGCTTAAGCGTGTTGCAGACGACTGGAATACTCACATCATATCCCGTAGCCGTTGGGATGGTCCTCGAGGAAGGCCTGATACGATGTACTTTCTTCCCCATTTATACGAAAAGGAGGAAAGATCGCAATCAATGAAGATGAAATAGATGATTTCTATCCGGCAGTAACGACAACATTAGCAGATGTGACACCAGAATTTCAGGAATTTGCAAGAACAGTCATTGGTTTGAACCGAAATATCATTTTCCCTCCTAATAACGTACTTCAAGCAACTGAGTTGTATGTTTTTTTGATTGGAAAAATAAGACAATTTTCTTAAACTTCTTGATTGTGTTCTTGATTTTACACAGTCTTCTTTTGTGAATCGAAACATGCCTCCATAAACAAACAGTCGGAAAAGGTTTCTAAGATTTTTTTTTTTTGGGGGGGGGGGGGGGGGGGGTTTGATTCCAAGTGTCAGTTATCATTCCTCGAAGGCAAAAAACAGAAAAAAGAATGGAAATGTTTTCATGAAATAAACTAACAATTTCATAATAAATAAGAAGTATAAACATTAACAAAAGATATAAAAAGCTTATGCAATCAGTATATATCAAAATACCATGTGCTTTGTCCCTAATGGTTGAGGCATTTTATCAATTTTTTACCAAGCCTTTCATAACGAAATAAGAAAAAAAAAGTAACATAAATATGTTACAGAATGTATAACAAATAAAATTGATAGCTTCTACATGAAATTTTGAATCTCTTGTGCAATTGGTTTATTTCTCTTTACTTAACAGCATCCAAGTTCAAAAAGGAAACGAAACAAAGAAACAAAGTAAAAGAACATAAAAGTGTCGATTTGGATCAGTTCAAAAATTAAACTTCAACTTTTGGAAGTCATACATCAAATTATGTTCATTTCCCATGTGTTTTCTTTAAGAATATTAGAGAATTCTTCTCTTAATTCGCAAAAACTCGAGTATGTGGATGACAACTCTAGAGATGGTCCACATGTGTGAGCAATAGGGCGCCGCTCAAAAGATGACTGCTTGATAAACATAATCGAAATCTTTTCCACTGTAATCAAATCCGTTCCAGTAAGAAATCTGAGCAGTTTTTTCAACATGCTCAACTCAAGACCCCTTATGTATCTTTTAAGAAATGCAAGGCAATCTTTTTCACTATCATCATTCGGACATGCTGAAGCATTAATCCCAATACTTTCTTTGTAGTTGGAACCATTTCAGCATAGAATTCATTAATCACCAATCTTTAAAGGAATTGAATGAAACGAAGTCGGATATGTGATTCTTCCAGCATGCAGCCATTAAGTGAGGCTTTTGTATTAGCTCTTGTCTGGCTAATTCAATGACAGTTGATTTTACATTGCTTTTGGTTATCAAGGTTCGACATTTAAATTCATCAAGAAATTCAAAAAATTCATCTGATTTGAAAAACGATTCATCAGCAGTTGCCAATGCTTCTTCTACTACTTTTCTATGGTCCACAGCTATGTAGTTCAAGAAAGATGAAAGGAGGTCGTCGTCTTGGTTTTCATTAAAAAGAATGTAATTCACAAATGATTTAGATAACAGTAAGGGGAAATAGCCACAATCAGTGTACCCTTTAAATAGAATCTTTCCAATGGCTTCCCACTCTGCAACAAAGAGATCGTGTCTAACAAAAGGAACATGTTCACTTTCACCAATAAAATAGGAATCCAAAACCTCCAACCAAAAGGATGAATAGACATCCCTTGTAGCACCTGTACCAATCCCAGCCTCAACATCACCTCTGCGATCAATGAAAGTATATGATATTTCATCTTCAGGATGGATCTAGAAAAATTTTGAAAAAAGTCCAATATATATAGTAAAATGTTTTTAAACCAACATAACTTATACACCCACTTTTCAACTTATATTGAAAATTGTTGAAAAACACACTTTAGCAGTTTGAGTCTATGTGAACATGAACATTTTTTGGAAAAGTTGAGAAGGGGGAAGGGTTGAGAAGGGTTTGCATGTGACTCTGTAATAATTTTTTATAGTGTGTAAGACCAAAAAGGGTCTGCATCAGTGATATCTCACTGCCTGTTGTAAATATATTTTACGACCTTTACCAAATAAAACAATAATAGCAATAACAATAATAAAAATGCTTATGTCTCACACTCTTAATGCGTGTGAGTTGATATCACTGTAATAAGATAATGTTTTCTTCTAAGTTTTCATACCTTTTCATCTTTGAAATGATCAATAAGATCATCTTTTACTCTAGATCTGTGAATAAAAATTTGATGAGTCTTATTCCTTTCACCAAAGTGACTACATCTGCGCTCTCGTAAATCTGTAAGACTGAGTAAATCAGGTTCTTCAAGTTCAACAGGAATTGGTCCATCTTGTGAAATTGATGAAATATCAACAGGATCAATCGAAGATCCTGTTTCAGCTGCTGGTGGTGCTGATATTGATGCTATTGGCACAGACATAAATGAGTCTAATAATAAACTCTCTTGATATTCTGCATCTTGTTGACATGTCAAACAATCAATTAGATTGTCATCCATCGTTTTGTTGCAGGTGCCACATATTTTCCTCTTTACTTGAGTTGTCACACTTGGAAAAGCCTCTGGTAAATCATCATTTAGGAATGGTTCAAAACACTGACTTTTCAAAATGAAATAGGTTTTTGACACAATCAATCCTTTTCTAGAAAGGTAATGAGAAAGTGTTTCACTTTCATCAAGGTCTACACTTCCGCTGTTGGCAAGAGTGAAAGTTGTTGAATATGAACTTTCACTAAACAAATTTTGACTGCAATCATCATCATAGTACAAGTCAATAGCTTTTTGTTTTACATCTTGAAGAGTTGCTTCCTCACAAATTTCAACAAATCTACTACCACCACCATTGCTTACTTTGACATATACAAAGTTCTTTTGTTCATCATCATATCTTTGCCATTTAACTTGAACTTTTTGAGTTTTTCCTTTTGTTTTTCCTTTTGATTTCGATTTTGACTTGATTTTAGATAGTAAACCACTTAACCGACTTTCTGTTTTGCTAGAGCTTTGTGGTTGACTTGTGGTATCTTGATCTTGAGATGAGCTTGAGGATGATTGGCTGACTCGACAAATATCTATCAACTGCTGTTTTGATTATGTTATCCATTATTGCTTTATATTTACATATAAAACTAAAAGGTACCATATATGTTATGTGATCTATGAATGTAATCTATACAGTCAAATCCAAACTGTGAAAAAAACCCTTATCTGATGTCAACAACGACTTAATGCAAAATTCTACAGACAACAAGTTGTCTAAATAAACATTGACTTAGCAAAGTATATAACATCCAATTGTCCACAAGCTATTCAGCAAAGTATACAATAATACCATGCAAAAACAAAATAAAAATAATTAAATTCAGATGATGATGGAAGAGTCAACGTGCCAGCCACCCAACGGACATGCTTGTTTGCAGCCATATTTGCAGCCATATTTGTTTTCAATCCGTTCGGAAGCTCCGTTTTTTAAAGAAACACCATTCAACTGTTTTTGAGAAACTCCGTTCTCAATTTTTGAGAAACTCTGTTCACTTTTTTCGAGAAACTCCGTTCATTGTTTGAGAAACTCCGTTCAAATTTTAAGAAGCTCCGTTAACTTTTTTGGAGAAACTCCGTTCATTTTTTGAGAAACTCGGTTCAAATTTTGAGAACCTTCGTTCTTTTTTGGGGGGAGTTTATGACCCCTCAGGGCCATCGTAGATGTATTCACTTGCAAAGAGCAACATAAGAGAATGGAAACTCGTCCATGACAATACAGAACAGGAAGTCTCTATTTAAATTTTGCTACCTTACGTCTAATGAAAAAGAAATTTTCGCTGAAGACAAGCATA
The DNA here is from genome assembly GCA_027922465.2 of Turritopsis dohrnii. NCBI lineage: Eukaryota > Metazoa > Cnidaria > Hydrozoa > Anthoathecata > Oceaniidae > Turritopsis > Turritopsis dohrnii. The sequence goes on from BQMF02000007.1 coordinate 2,034,450, forward strand.
ATATAAAGTGGAAATCTGTTTTTAAAGTGGTTGTCTAGTCGTAATGTTTAAATATCTCGTACTTCTTCCGATTAGAAGTAGGTCAAGTAAACGCTTAAAATGTCACAAAAATACAAGGAAGAGTTTGATAATTAACTCCAGTTAACGAGCATACGTGTGGTATTATGCTACTTTTACATAACGCCACCAATGAACACTGTATAAACTTTAATGTGGGATGAAAACATCATACTCTGATCGAGATTGTTCTACTTTGGCGTTGGATTGCGTCCTACTGTTTCAATGTCATTTTTTGGTCAGTAAATTTTAAGAAGTTCACATTCTGGTCAGTAAATTTTAAGAAACTCATATTCTGGTCAGTAAGTTTTAAGAAGTTCATATTAGTCGTCATAGTTTTCGAACTTTTTAAAAATCTAGGGTAAATCTCTTTGGATCACATGACAGCCAATATATTAATTAATTAATCGTGTGATTTATCGAATTAGATTTAAACGGATTAAGTGAACATACCGATATTTCAGATCACCTAAGTTATCATCTGATAAAGGAAATGCAACTCAAAAATACATAAAGTTTGAAAAAGATCCTATAAAAAAGTATGCACTAGGGGTTCTGGAAAAATTAAAGAAATTCATCATAATTTTGTTGACTGTTTGACATTTATCTTCATTTTGCCTGACTGAACGTATCTAAATAATAAAAGCTCTTATTTTCCAGCCCGGTACCGAGATGAAATTTCAACCCGGGATGGAAATTCTCCATATATAAGCAACCACAATCACGTAAACAATAATTCGAATTTTGACGCATGCGCCAAAAATTTATTCCACCAATGCGGGCTGGTGTGCTCATATGAACAAATTTCATGTCACCTATGTGAGATCCCGGTCAAATGAAACGAGATCTCACTTAATGAGCTAGCCCGCTTTTCATATGAACACAATTTATTTTTATAAATATTTCTTAATGACAGTGAGATCTCTGCTAATTGAGCTAGCCCGGCTAACCGGGCCAGCTCACCTTCATATGAACAGCCCCTTAGATTTATTCTTTAACTACAGAAACTAACCCAACGGGCAGAAAGACGTCCCTAAGACGTCGCAAAATGGTCGCGAAGTGGGAATCTCAGAAGACGTCTCAATCACATCAATCATTCATCAGAATATACAGAATTTCAACATAATTTTTACATCACCAGAAAGCCCTTTTCAACCATCTTTCAACTTGATCAAGTGGCTTTTCAAAACATAAGGAAAATGTTTTGGAAAAATGTAATTGTACCGTTAATCTCAACTATAACTAATTATCTGTTGATAGCAATAGATTTTCAATAACTTTACCATGGCAAGCGTTGAAATGTGCCATAACAATTAAATATAACACCTAGTATACACTTGATAACTTTCAAAAGATGTTCTAAGCTTAACTCTTTGTCTCTTTAATTACTAGACGACCAATCTTCTTCTTATAGATAGGTTTTGTACGCACGCTATAAGAAAATAAACAAAATTAAATCAATAAAGCAGAATTTAACATTTAATGCGAGTTCCTGTTTATTTGTATGGTGTAAACAGACCATAAAGTCAACTGACAAATGGTTAATCGAAGTTGGATCGGCTGTCGATTTATAATGATCGCTTGCATAGCTCAGTTCAACACCGAACAGATCGGTAAGTATTTGTTATATCAACTGTTTAATTTACTTCAAAACTTTAAAATTAATTATCGATCGAGTATTCACTTTAAGGTAAAGCTTTACATGTTATAAGTACATATTTTTCGTATGAAACTAAAGCTGTGCACGCATATTTTTATCATTGAATGTTGGATTTGGTTGCTAGAAACTTTTTTTAAGAATATTTTATCATTATAATGAATACTAACGGTCTGTAGAATGTCACAGAAAACTAACTTTATCGTTCTTATCGAAAGATCATGTACGTTTGTCGGTTTCTTGTTTTGAACAAAATATTAAAAGATTTGAAAAAATTGGTTCTCGTCACTTTTCGAAACTTAAAACCATTTGTACGTATTGCATAATGTCAGAAAACTCACATTTCTACACTTCATACAAAGGGCCATTGATTCGTTTAATATTTTGCCTAAGTCCAGCCTATGATGAATTTTACGAGGTAAGTCTTTTGGGATGTTGTTTAAAAAGTTATGACGAAAAAAACTAAAACATCAATTTTCAAAAATGTCAAAAAAGGTGAAAAACGACGGAATCAAATGGTCTTAAAATTTTTCTTTCCGTCGCCTGCAATATTGAATCAAAAAAGGTAACCTTTTTCTGCCACCTAGGAATAGGACCATTGATTCGTTTAATTTTTTTTTAAGTTACGCAACTCTATATAGGTTAGTTTTTGAAATGTAAACATAGACTCAATGAACCAAAAATATGTTTAAGCATTACACTGTAATATTTCGAATAAAAGAGACACCCGAGTTTTAGCTGAGAAAAGAGGAGCTATCACGTGTTGCCAAGAAAAGAGAAGACTAGTGTATCAATATTTATTATAATATATATTGTAAGACTCGTCAATCTAAGGAATTCATTAAGTAAAAAGTATGAAAAGTTTTACGAGCTAAGTCTTTTGTGACAATTGTTCAAGTTTGTTCTCTGTTTGAGCAACTTTTATCTCAATTATAGAAGAAATATTATCAAAAAAGCATTTCAATTCTTTGTGGAAAGAAACAAAAGGAAGTCTAGGAAAACATTAATATTTTGATAGCTACAGTCAGAATTTTGTATATGGAATAAATAGATTTAGATTTCAAAATCTGAAAACATTTGAAACCACACTTGTATTTTATTTTGTTAAGTTCTTATCGTGGAAGTTCATTACTTTATTATTAAAGTTTTTGCAATCAGATTTTGTAATCCTATATCGTGCTGTGTTTTTAATAAGATACGCTCATTGATTTTCATTATATATATGATTTTTAAAGATCTTTTTAGACGGATTGATATCAAGTATTGTAACAAAATATGTCTTCGAAAGACGAGAAAAGGAGTCTTTTGGGAAATGAAGGCAAAGCAAATGAAAGACATGCTGACAACATTGACTACGACGACACCGGGCGCTATATGTTTTACGCCCTCGTGATTTTTTCTGAGTTGCTGGCCTTGGCGTGTGTGGCGCTGGTAGTGGCGTGGACGTATCATTATCTTGGAGGCTTTGCTTGGGATGGATCTGGAAAAATGTTTAATTATCATCCAGTGTTTATGATCGTGGGGATGATTGTACTTTACGGCAACTGTGAGTCTTACTTCAATCAAACTAATTTCACGCCGGTGTCACAGTAAATCTTAACTCCCCTAAATAATGACTCCCCAGTCACAATAAACTAGTTTATAGTCACTCCCCCATCAAAATAAACTAGTTAATTATAACTCCCCAGTTAAGGGCTTAGCGTACGTTTCAGAACTTTTTTTTTCAAGTTTTTTTGACAGATGATTAGCTTATTATTACACAAAATTTAAATTTGTAGGGAAAAATATTGCTTTTTGAAAAAGTTATGGTCATTTTTCGTTATTCAACATTTTTAAGTTATGACAACCTTTAATATAATTTGTTATATACTCAAAAAGCGTTTAATTAAATTGGCAGCTCACTTTCTGAATTTATTAAAGGATGTCATATTGTCGTTTATGTGATGAAAAATTATTAGTGTTCTACCTTCTTTGAGCTCCATCTTTCCAGCAAGTGGCTCATTTCCTTTAAAACTTTGGACAGCGGTAGATGAAAGCCTGTTAAGCCTGTACCCGCGATTTGAAAGAAAGTTCCTGATTGGCTCAAAATCCGTGATTGTTTTCAATTGTCCAATAGCGCAGAAGTATGGAAAAAACAAAAAACTGTTTTTCTCCTGAACAAAACCATTAAGTGGGTTTCCACTGATTGTGAGGAATCATCTTCCTGACCAGATTTCGTCATTTTTCTTTGCAAATTGGAAAATTGGACTCATTTCTTTCTTTTTTTTTTTTTTTGCTCAGATGTTTTTGCACCTACTCCTTTTCTTGACATGAAATACTTGGGATCATGGTCACTGCATGCGTGCACGGTTTTCCTTTTAGCGTCTTCTTCTAATTCATGTGTCCTCATAGAGTGGTAACATTTGTATACAAGGAAAAGTGCTTGACAATCGGGTAACTTTGGAACAATTAAGTAACTTTGGAACAAGTGGGAAACTTTGGAACAAGTGGGTAACTTCGAAAGCCAAATAAATATTCGAAATGGGGATCGGTTTGGACTGTAGTTCTCGACATAGCCAACCATTAAAGGAGACAAAGCATAGTTCATTATATTGAGGGCTATACAAATATGTGAAAAAAATATGTGAAAAGGTTTGGATTAGTTTAGTTCATCATATCAACATGCTTGATTATAATGGTCCTTTGCAATTCACTGTTATAGCTGCAATTTCGTATCGAGTGTTTCGTCAACATGACAAGTTCCTCATTAAACTTGTTCACACCTTGCTGCACGTGGGTGCGTTTGTTTTCACTGTTGTCGGGTTGGTGGCTGTGTTTGGTTTTCATAATCACATGAAGATACCAAACATGTACAGTATACACAGCTGGATTGGTCTAGTCACAGTCTTGATGTTCTCATTACAGGTGAGAGAATTTTGATTCGCTACCAAAGGGAGTTGTTTGTTTTAATTGTTTGGTGCTTTTGATTGGTTGTTAGGGTGGGTTAGGGTGGTTTGATACCTGATCAGTTGGCAAAAATGTGAAAACTCACTGCGAGGAAGAGCATTTTCATTGAAATAGTGTATACTTTTTATAGAAAAGTACTCCTCCGCAGAGATTTTTCCATCAAATTTGCCTGATGGGTTACGCTTGTGAAGAGCATACATCTACTTCTATCAAAATTCATACTGTGTAAAAATATTGAACATTGTTTACAACAATTCTCTTTAGTTTCTGTTTGGTTTTTTGGCGTTCCTTTTTCCGACATTCGAAGATGAAATGCGACGAAACTATTTAAATGTGCATGCGTACTTTGGTGGCGCCATATTTACTTTAGCAGTTGTCGCAGTGATCTCGGGAATAACGGAGAAAATGTTATTTAAGTAAGTTGTTAGGTTAATCAGTATTTCGGCTTTTAATTTTTTTTTATCGTTCCGGTTTGTGAAGCTATCCATTTTTTTATCGTTCTATTTTTATTTTATTTCTGTTTTCGTAGATATCTGAAAACATACAAGAACCTTCCACCTCCTGCTGTGGTCGCCAACCTTCTTGGATTCGCTGTGGGCGGATATTTCCTTCTCATCCTTTTTATTCTCCGCCATCCACCATATAAGCGAATTCAACACTAATTTCAATTTCGTACACGAGAAACGACAAAGGTGGAGTGTTATTGCTTGGGATTTCGTGGAAGAAAGCAAACAAACAAAATAAACAATATTACTGAGCTTGTAAACAACTTTATCTCATTCTTACAAAAACATCTTCAGAGTTTTCGCTGTGCAGTTTAACTGTCCGAAATCATAAAGTGACTGAAACTTCAAGAGCATAATGCTACACTCCTCCACAGGGATATTCTATGCCCAAACAATTTCACTGGATTTTATTATTCTTTGGCAGAATTTAAAATCGTACCCAGTCTTCAATTCATTCCTTATTTATTTTTGTTTGGCTTCTTATCATGTATTTGGATTAAGAATAATTAACCTTTTAATCAACAGTTGACAAAATTACTAATTTATTGTTAAGCGTCAATCTATGGTTGTTTGCAGCTATTTCTGTTTGGGATGACGAGAACACTCTTGATTGTTGCTTCGTTCTGCCAATCGAAATGCTCTGTCCCACATTTGTCGAAAATTAACTGCGGAGGAGTACTTTTCTCTAGAAATATACACGCAATTTCAATGAAAATACACTTCGTTGCGGTGGCTTTTTGGCGATTTTGACCACTCGGTGAAAAGAAATAAATACAAGATTCGCAAAAATGCGACTATATATTTCCCCAAAGTTGCGAACATTTTATCAATTATTACCGTAAATGATCGAATAAGCGCCCCCTTCCAAATAACCGCCCCTTTCGAATAAGCGCCCCCTCCTTTCAGGTGAATTTTGAAATAAGCGCCCCTACTCAAATAAGCGCCCCTGGGCGATTATTCGAGTACATAAATAAGAGCAAAAGGGGGCGGTTATTTGAGTTATTGTACAATAGAAAACAACAAGTATTTAAAAGAATATAGCTTTCTTTTTTATTTCCTTTTCATGCTCAAATTTCATTTCAAAATATGAAGTGATCGATGTAGAAGACATTTAAAAAAGAAATATTCACTGTATATATCTTCTGTTTCTGTAAATATTACTCGAAACCTTTATATATTTTCTTACTATTTATGATACAAAAAAATTAAAGTTTAACAAAAACACAGTATTTTAAATAAGCGCCCCTACTCGAATAAGTGCCCCCTCTAAAAATTGAATTTTTAAATAAGCGCCCCGGGCGCTTATTCGATCATTTACAGTATGTGTACATTGATAACAAGAAAAATGTATCAATAAATAATTACAGTGGTATATCTACTATCAAACTGATGTTCAGATAAAAACGCTGTCAATACCAATCAGGGTGGATTTGAACTTAATAGTACAAAACGACTTATTTTGAAGTTTATGAAATGAAAATGTACATGGCCAAATGAGAAGATTTTTCTCAATCTTTGCCAAGGAATTAAAAAGTGACTTTGAAGTTACTATGGACATAGCTAAAAACTATAAGACCTAAATGCGGCTAATATTTCCTCTTAAACAACTGAATAGTCTTTTTGCAGAACAATCTGAACCATAAAATCACAGGACAAATGTAACAGATGAGTTTCTAAGTGACGTGATGTTTATAAACATTAGTGTTTTTTGCTCGATAATTGCTGTGAGTTTCAACATAAATGCTTAATAGATCAAGTCAATTTCCTACCAATATGCGCACGCAACTTGGTTGGCAATTAGATGCTCTCTGCACACTGTCGGTTAAACCGGTTCTCAGGAGGCGTTTTCAAGACAAAAAAAATTATTAAAAATAATACTCATTAGCACTCAAAATCTATTTGTGAAGTTTATTAAATTTTTAGTTTAAACAGATTTTTAACTGGTAATTAACATCAGAAACTCATCTATTCAACAGAACACTTGCTTTAACTCAGATAAAACTATCTTACAAAATTATAAAATCAAATTTGTATAAAGGTTTACACAAGAAGAAACGAAAATTGTCAAACCTTTGTGTCAAGTTTTCAAAATAACCATCTCTGATTCAAAAAAATATGTTCACATCATAATACATCACTATATATCACATATATCACTAGTGAAAATATACATCCATAACCAAATCACTGCATATTTGGAAGTAGAAGTTTTTGTTTCGGCTTGATTTATTAAATTACAGACTGTTATGCTGGAATGTGTTTTGATTTACCTTCGTGGCTTGTAAGGAAAATTGACATTATTTAATTTCTACGAAATAAAATATCATATATATTTATACAATATCAAAACAGTATACGTAATCATGGAATTGAATGAATGTTGTTGGATTACATCTCAGGAGGCACATTCAACCAGATTCTTTCACATTATTATGTCTCAATCCTGTCTGTGTGTATTTAATATTTTACGTATCATTGGTTTTCTGAACTTCCTTTTGCATATACAACGAACATCACGTTTTTACTTGCAATTCTTGTTATATGTACTCCTTGAATTAACAACTGGTTGTTGTCCACCTATATGGTGATATGGTTGATATGGTTGTACATCTATATGTGTTTTCAGTTGGGCTACATTATAATCAGGATGTAAAATAAAAATAAGTCTTCAGCTTGGCTTTTAATGATGAACTTTCAACTTTGCACTGAAATCACAGATGCACTGTTCTACTGTTCCAAGCATTTAATTATACCATTCATCATAACAAAAACATAACACCCGTGACATATTGATATCTCGCTTTTTTCTCTTTTACTTGCGTTCATTCAAAAATGTTAACAAAACTTTTAGAAAAACATTGAATTAAAACGTTTTTATTTCCATCATTTAACGTTTGAATCTCTTGAATCATCTTAAAAGCTGGGAGACAAAGCAAAACTCTTCCACTGCTGACTGCCCATCTGCACTGACTGAAAAAAATGGCGCACTACTTCACTGAAGACTAGCCTCTATTCTTACCTATCTTAGCTAGCCCAAAGTTCAATACTGAACCGAGGCTATAAAAGTGAACGGAGAAGATGAAGGAGGAGGAGAAGGAAACTGCCGGTTTTAACATATATTTCGCCCTCTATGGGGAAATATATAATAATCTCAAGATGAATCACGTTCAAAATAAAAGTTGAATGCAAACTTTTACTAAACCAAAAACCATAGAATATCTGAATAACTTCAAACTTCAGATGATTATTATTAAGCTCTCGAGAGGCGTTTTAAAGCAATGGCGTTTAATTGAGGGCGGTGTTTATCAGAATTTTAAATTTTAAATAACTTTATTCTTATGATTTGATTTGAAGAATATGATTCGAATAATTTAAAACCTTGAAGGCTGTATCGAAGATTAGTAATCTAGTAAAAAATTTGTTGAAGTTCAGAAAATGTAATCTTTTGAAATGAGCATGATGGTTACAAAAATATTTTCACACAATTTGTGGTACATATGGCTCTTACTATGGAACGAAGAAGGAAAAGATAAATGCTCCCCCTTCCTTTTAAGTAACCATGGTAATCTCTAGAACCTAGTCTCTTCATTCTCCAAAGATTTCTAAATGTATGAGAGGAATTGACACTTAGACGAACACATGTACTAGATGTGAGCGAGAAACAGCCTTCACGTATTCAAGTGCTCCGGAAAGTCACGTGACGTGGAATAGGATTTCAGTATATTAGCTAATCCAATTATAAACCCCCTGAAAGAAATTAGATTCGATTTAGTTGAATGAATGCGCATCATGTGATTTTGAAATGTTAATTTCATATCTTGAAGTATTAAGAATTAATCACTTAACGTCGTGAATGACCCATTTGTACTAATTGATTGATGACGTCATTTGTCTATTGGCTCTTGTCTCGTGATGTTCACAAGAACTTTATTTTCGGCACTTGTTGTTTAGCCACAAAGTATTTGTAAAGCAGCAACTGGATTTGGCCAGGTACAAGTTTCGTTCAACTGCTTGCAATTTAATATATTGCCGATCAATAACGACCATATCAGATTTTAAACTTCCCGTTGTCATAACAACCAACCGTGATTTGGTGTATTGTCACTTTCGCCTCACTTTCATTTTCTCAAGTGTTGTAGTTTTAGGTGATTGACTTTAGGACGGTTCTTCGAGTGTTTTGTCGAGTATTTTTCGTTCGTCGTTTCCACTTACGAATTTCTTCGTGTATATTTCGTTTTGATCGGCAGTCGGAAATATCATATCGTTTTTACTAATGGTATCATAGCAGTTCACGTGATTTGGCCAATCACAAACAGTTTCTATTGGATTAAAAAGCAATCCTTTGGGACACCTTTTGATATAGTTCATCCCATTTCGACATATATAAAACGCTGTACAATCATCAGCTACTTTGTATCGTCCATCAGGTTTATTAAAACACGGTTTGTTTGGAAAAAACTTTGTGTTCTGCTGCAGAGTCAACTTATAGTCATGCGGTCGGTTAGCCACTATACTAGAGTTCTGTTTTCTTTGCATCAACAGTGAAGATGGTAAATTGGTTTTGTTGGTCGATAATACTGAAAGATTGCTTATATTGAGTTTTTGTGCTCTATAAGTATTATGTCGGCTAAAGTTATCTAGCTGAGATGATGTTGGATTCTCTGGTGTCTTATCGATTAAGTGCCCACTCGGTGTCAACAGATGCTTGTTGTCTGGTGTAAAAAGCAAGATTAGAACATCAATAAAGGCCGGTATTTTACGTTATCTAAAAGACCTGCCATTAGGCATTTGCAGCACTTTTGCTGCAGTAAAGTTTAAGATTTATAAATACAGGTCATTAGATGGACTAAGACGAGACAATAGTTCACTCATATAATGTACAACTAAGATATTGATCTTCAAGTGGTTCACAACACCTTTCAACTCTCTTTTTTATTTAAAGGTGCACTAAACTAAAAAAATCAATTCATTTTTGTGCACTATTTGAAACAGCTTTAAAAATGCTGAAAGTCAGTTTTTGAAATTTCAAAAAATCATTTTTCGTTCCCGAGATATTACCATTTAAAGGTTTTTCCGAAACATGATCTCCATGGCAACGTGACATCACAACGTTCAAGAAGATATTGCTGACATATAGATATGTGCATAACTCAGAATTTTAATGATATTGTAGAACATTGCATGTAGAGTGGTAAATAACTGCAGTTGTGAAAATAGCAAATAAATTTATTGCCATTGCTACTATGGCTCGGTTCCAGGTCTCTAAGATTTTTTGCTGACAAAGCTATATATCAGCATCCAACACTGTTACTATGGCGAATTTCACTTTAACTTACGTCCAGTGAAAACTGTTCCATTTTCTAAAATTTCTTTTCCCTTACCTGAGCGGATCTCCATTTATAGGTTTGTCAGCAAAAAAAACAGAAGAGACCTGGAAACAAGCCTTTCATCATTTTTAAAATTCTTCGAAATGGTACAAAAAAATCAATTTTGATTCTTTGAGTTTAGTTGCCCTTTAAATGAAAATGGTATTACATAACAACGACTTCGCTATCCCAGCCCTAAATAATGATATTGTGAACACATGCAGCTGATATAACAAGCCGTTTTGTAGTGTCTCTTTAGCCTGGAAACAAAAAAGTTACTTGACAGTTTCAAAAATTTGTGACGTAATTCTATCAAAAAACTCGGACTGTTTTCATTGTTGTGGTTGTGACTAAACCAATCTCGTTCCAAGGAACGAGAATTATAATCTGGCCACTATAATTACGTTGACTTAAGATGGTTTATTCAAGGGGAAATGTTGAAAGGGGCTTACTTGGAAACATATGAAGATCATTCATGGTCATGTTTCTAGCTTTTAAGCCGTACTCATCTTCTTCTTTGTTGGTTTTGTTGTGAAGGCTCGGTTTGAAACATTTTAGCCTCGGTACCTTGCCTGAAGAAACTAAATGAAGAAATAAAAATTGAAGTCGACTAAATTTCCAATAATTAACTTCACAAGAATATGGCCTTTATTTTATCTTTCTTTTTTTAACTCATTCCTTATGACTCATCTATTTAATTTCCCTACCTTATCTGAGTTAAAGGAGATGCCAACATAAGACCGTTGCATAGACCGTTCCTTTAAAACCATGAGAGCAGGTTTCGCATCGTCTTCAAACTAACGATTGCTTTATTTACAAAGAGAAGCGATATCTCAAGGAAATGTAAAGTAAGTGATAATTGTTACGTTTGGAAACGAGGCGAAACATGCAATGAAGTCATTACCGAAAGGAATTCGTCACGATTACATCTTTCATTTAGATTATTTAGGTCATTTGATCTTAGTGGCTCAGATGTGAGAGGTTATTAGATCTTTTAATAAAATTTCAAATTGTTTTACCAGTATCAAAAGGAGAATACTGAGCTGGAATTGCTATGTCTTTGTGTGGCTCCAAAGAATTTATCGTAAAACCTAGTGTTTGACCGGTGACAGCGGTGGTCCTTGCTTTTAATGGTATGTTATACGACCCTGTTTCAATCGAAGGTGACAAAAGAAATTGGTTGTCTGATGTTCTCTTCATACATGTCCATTGGTCGTCTTGAAAAATTTCGAAGGATAGTGTAGGAAGTCTAAATGGATGTAAAAGGAGTAAATTTTAGTTTGAAATATCTACTATTTTCTATCTAAATATCTAACTATCATCTTCCCAATTTCGCCCCGGCGTTGTAGCATATTCCCTCGCGCATGGTGAATCGCCGCCAAGGGGAATTGAACCCCGACCTCTCACATGAATCACGAAATTGATAACCACTATACTACGGCGCCACAGTCGCTTGGAAGTTTTAGTTATCGAGAGTTTAAAGTGCTAGTTTAAGTTCATTCATTATTTCTAGGGAGCAGAATCCCAAATAAAAAAAATTAAATCAAATTCTCCTTACTTGGCATTTTTAATTTGTATTTTCTTATAATCATCGTTTTCACAATTTCTTGTTCTGATTCTTAGGTAGCCCTCTTCTCCTGAAATTTCAGGGCAGTCAATCGCTTCGTAGATGATATCGTGTGGTTCGCTGGGACCTTCTTTATACATTTCAATATCACCTGTGGAGGAGTAACATAAATCCGAACAATTTATATTCGCTGTACTTTTATAAGAACCTACTCATCATACTTTGATTTATACTTAATATCTTCTTGAAGTAGATATTGTGTTTGGAGATTAAATTGAAAGTTTTTCATTTATCAATCTTTATTTTGTGTCTCGAAAAAAATATAACAGTTTCTGCATGATTTGTATAAATCTTACCAGTACTGTGAAGGAGTGCATTTCTATAGAAATATGCACACTATTTCAATAAGAATGCTCTCCATCACAGTGACTTTTTGATGATTTTGTCCACCTACCTGCTTTGCAATGTTTACACTGATCAACAACTGTTGCAAAGAGACTTGCAGTTGGATCATAGTCAACATCGACATCATCTCTACGTTTCCTTAATTTTCTTGGTGAAATCTTTAAACATGTTCCGCATGATAAAGAGTCGATGTAATCTATTGGACCAACTGCCACTGGTACCCAACCAATAGACTTTGAGATCGGAGGCAATGGATCCAATCGACACGAAGACAAACCAGATGGATAATCACCAACAAAAGAAAGCTGAAATGGAATTAATCAGAACATGAAATCAACAGCTTTTTAAAATTTAATTTTTATTTGTGATCTGCTAGGCTTTTTGTATGAAGATAATCCATGTGGCCACTATCATCTATCGTGACATTTCAAACGACTAACACCATACCGTGCCAGTAAATCTTTTCGTGAATCTATCGAATATCTGGTCTATGTCGTCGTATGTTGTGTCTCGTTTCGAATCTTCACATGTTTGCTAAAGATTAAACGTTATAGTATCTCTTTCCATTTGTTCAGTAAAACAAAACCCAAAAAGAAAACGTTTCTATTTGATCAACTTCGACTCTAAAGTCTCGAAAATCATCGAAGAGTATGGACACTAGCTTTCTAAACGGACTCTAAGCTGGATTGTTACCTGAAAATACCTGATGTTCAGCAACTAGGTCGGAAAATCAACTGAACTAGTCGCAAGTACTCCCACTAATCTTGGCAAAACTGATAGCGTGACAGATAAAACTAACAGAGGAGAATTTAATATTATAAGTTCTGATACGAAGTCGGCTATTTAATAACCATCTCCACACAACAGCTGATTGTTATAAAACAATACCAATAAAACAATACCAAATAAATAAAAGGTAAAAATAAATAAATGATCCACCTCACAATTTCAACATCATACTTTTCTGTTAACGCGACAACACTTACTTGTTGGTAGCAATCACCAGAAGAGATGAGCATCAGTAAGGATAGGATTAATCCAACTATCATTTTTCTACAAACAGAATAAATAAACAATACATTGTTCTATTGTTGTATCAATAAAGATCTGACTGTATTGCCTGAAAAAAATGCGTATTTCGAATTTGTCTTTCGAATTTAATTTCGAATTTTTAACTCGCAAACAACTCGGCATGATTTTGTAATACTTAATCAAAAACGTCACAAATGAAAATGGTCGGCATCAAACTTACACGCTTGATAAGTCACAAATAAATTCTGTAAATGTTTAGGAAAACAAGACTATGCAGCGAACAAATTGCTGGAAATATTCGCTGCGGAGGAGTACGTTTCTATATAGGAATGTACACCCTGTTTCAATGAAAATACACTTCGTTGGAGCGACATTTTGACGATTTTGCCAACTGGGTATCATAATAATGAATAGTAATTTTACCCGCACCGCTGTGATATCTGTACACCGGTACCATTTCAACATCGGAGGGGGATATTCGATGCATTAATCCGATTAATCCGATCAGAGCAAGTGGGAAGAGAATCTCTCCAATAAACATTTTGGTTCGTTTCGATGGCTAGTTCAACCTCACATTCCTAATTTTGTGGGGAAAACCTTAGTTAAATTGTTTTGGTCCGTGAATGTTAGGTTCAAGTTTGACCTTTTTAGAAAATTTTAAACTGAGTAGGTAGTTGTGTATACTCTAAAACTATATGTTATTGTAGTTGATAATTGATATAAGAAACATGGGTGTGAGACTGGACGAACAATACAGTTTCATTGTTCTATAGGTTTAAATACATTGAAAGGTTTCTGGAAAACAATCACATAATATTTGAAACTCTGACAACAAATAAGAACAAGGAGCCATCGCACTGGACTAAGGTCGAGGTGACGCGATGATATACGTATCTCTGGCGGTAAGTCAACTAACCTTGAAGTGCGAAAAACCAAAAACGGCTTCTCACTCACTTATGTGTCCGTAACTGCGACACAATCTCATTTTCGCGAAGAGTTTGCGAGTTTTATAGTGAAAATCTTTGTGTGTTCCGGAGGTGTGTTCCATCGTGTAGCTGAGAGTGAATAAATATTTGATAAATACTACTCGTTGTATGAAAATCACTTCAACGCTTCTTTGTTATGAAACGTTTGCAAATGCAAGCATTTTTAAGCTGCATGTAAACCGTTAACACCGAAATAATTGTCAAAAATAACTTCATGTTTTATAAGGGAAACGTCATCAGCAGGATTAGCCGTAAACATCTTACTTTGTAAGAGTTAAATTTAATTTTCAAAACTAAAACATATGTGGTTGAAAACAGTATTTTTCTTTAGTTATCAGCGCTGCAACAGAAAATTAAGAGAAAAATAAATAAATAAATTAAACTAAATAATCAAACGTCTCCTGTTGAAAACAAATATTTGACGTCACATAACAAACGCTTCCAAACACAAGCAACACGCACACACAGACAACCTACTTTATCAAATTTGAATCTAAATACAAAACATCATGTACTCCTGGATTGCTTCATGGTTCGACCAACAAGACAAAGAGGAAACACTTTATGTACAAAATACTAAGACGGACGCTGCTCAAACAGAGGAGTGGACGTGGGTTGAAGTTATCAGTGAAGAGAACGAAAAGAATGGACTTATTTTCATCCAATCAACAGAGGAGCAAAGAAATTTCTTGGCAGCTGGTCCAATGGTGGAAAGAAAACAGACAAAAATGAGCCGAAAGAGAAAACGCGAAATGATTGCTGAGCAAACATTTGTGAAATCTTTGTACACCGACTATCCGTTGATGTTTTGCCATCAAGAACGGACAACATCTACACCAATATCACTGAAGTTGCAATGTAAGAAAGCCTTGTCGACAAATGATGGAACATCCCCGGCATTTCTTGATCGAAATTACATGAAATATCGAGAAAAAGAAGACCTCAGTATAACAAAACTCATCCAAAAAGTATTTTTGGTGAGAAAGTTGATGCAAATGGCTTTGAAGAAAGAAAACAAGACATTGAACAGTAAGGACGTTTTCTTTCCACTTTCTTTCATCTTCCTTTCCAGCTGCTCTAAAGTTATCATTTTTAAAAACGCTATTTCAGGCTCTTCTACAAACTCAGGCTACCTTTCTCATAAAACCACTGTTTTCTGTGTTTAACTGGATCAGCCCGATCATAGCTTAAAGCTTTAATGTATCCTAAACTCCTAAAGTCATAAGGACCATTGACATATTAATTCTGTTCTATTTATAGATGGTTTTGAGACTTGGTGTAGCGAAATCTTGCATAAAGCAAATATCTCAAAACAGGGTATTGAATGGAGGCTTAGGGAAGCAATTGAATGGAAGGAAAGCCCACCTGCCATCGAATGGAGAGAAAGACCTTGCATTGAATGGAAAGAGAAACGTAGGATTCCACATGAGGAAGACGACATCAAGATCATTAAAGTTATACACAAAATTCCGAGATGGTTGGCTCGCATCAACGTATTTGAAACCTACCACAAATTACCTGGTTGGATGAGTCGTATTGACGACGCGTTGCTCGTTACACCAGCTTATGATGTTGTTAACACGAGATTCCATGAGGTTCCCGATTGGATGAAAAGAATTGATCTAGCAGATGATAACGATGGAGTGCAACATTTAACAAGGTTTCCATCGTGGATGCAGAACATCAATTTGTTTGATGAACAAAACGAAGCGAAACGAAACGATAACTTGGACATACCGAGTGTAAATGACTGTTCCGGTCGCTTGTTGCAACGATTGGAGGTTTTTCGGCAAACAAAACCAGACTACATGTTCCAAACATGTCAATGGCTTGAACTCATGCAAATGTCTCCTTATGTTGAACGTGACATCTACAGACCAAAGGATTGGTTTCACATAACATTGCGCTGTTTAACGGACAATTTCGAAGCTAAACCTTTCCTCAACACCCTGCAAAATGTTTGTGAGAACATGATAAGTGTGGCCATGGTAGTGGCAACCTACCAAATGTGTTCTAACGACCGGTCTGAAGTAACTTCAAATACGGATCAAACACCACCAGGAGACTCGTTCACTCGAAAACGAGCTGGCCCAAGAACCACTGTCGAAAACTCCTTGAAAAGAAGAAAAGAAGTCGTCAGGAAAAATAAGAATTGGCTGCGTCGAAAAAATGTCATATCACAGATTCGTGTTCCAAAGAGAAAGTATTCCAGCAGAGTATTTGGCGGGAAAAGAAACGAAAGAGCGTGTTGAAAACTGTAAAATAAGAGATGTGTTTTATTGAACAGATTGTTTGTTTATTTACGTTGTCATTTTATTTGTATCTTTACGGGATGCTCAACATCACCGCTTTCAAACCAACTAAACGTCTTAAAGACATCGAGGCAAAGTCTGAATGTTACCCTAACAAACCCAAACCAATTAAACATGGTTTACACCATAAACTTATTTCATGAAAATCATCACAAATTTTTTCACAAATCTTCATGCTTCTTCATGTCTTCATCTTCATTGTCTCGAGAAAATATGTGATCCTGTCTTATAATGGTTACCATCATGTAGCTGAGAGTGAATGACGTATTCTTTACTTAAAGCAGAAACACATGATCATTTTAAATGATAAATGATAATTTTTTTAATCCTTTAAAATAATGAACACCTGTTTACACGATCCTTTGTGATTACAACATATTTATAATCTTTTCAATCATGTACTCCAATGAAGAATACGCGGCAGCAAACGTAGTTGTTGCAGTTGTGTCCAAACAACGAAAGAGGAGAAATGGAAGGCAGAAACGATCACATTGAATGAAACCATGTCTTCAAAAACGAAGCTGGTTAGGATTCTATAACGCCATTGTGCAGGAATTTCAAACAGAAGACCATTTTAGATAGCTATTCAATGTTGCTAAAGAATGTCACTAGAAAATTTACTTTAAACTTTTATCTACAGTATATATTCCACGAACACTTCCTTTCCTGCCACAAATTTATAAATTGATCCAACGCCTTATACACTATTAAAGTATCATGTTTTTCTTTGCTTTATAAACCAGAGAGTTGGTGACGAATGTCCCGAAAAAAAGTTGCACCGGTCCTCTTCCTCACGCAATATGCATTACAAAAGTACACATGTGATTTCATGTAACACGACACTGATGTATGCATTATATTAAAATGGACTTCATGAAGTTTGACAGAATTTCTTTCTGATAAAACATCGTTCATACATTGGGAATTTCCCATTTTCATTTAACTGTAAGAAAAGATAATAGTCAAACTGACAACATTGAAAACACTAAAAGATCGACTTATCCCTTATAAAACAGGCAACTTTCAACTTAAAGTCTGTTTAAAAATAGTGTGCACCCTTTTAAGATTTGCTTGCCATTTGCTCAATACTAAACCAATTTTAACAAATTTGGTATCGTTGGATAGACATTAAAAAAAGCACAATATTCTACAGAAATAAAAACCCCAAAAACGAAAAAGAAATTGAAGAAAACAGAAGATGAAAAAACATACTTTTTATACAAAAGTCATATATATTTGATTTTTTTATCATTGGAAACCTTATTCTTTGGCGATTTCAAAAATATATATATTTGGCCAAAATCTTAATTAAAAAATCGTAAATCTGTGTACCAAAAATACATCACCTCAATCTTTGTAAGTTTTTTTATTATACCAAAGATCAAGTCGCAAAATTGCAAAACGTCATTAAAGTCATTATACATCTTGATGTCAACAGGATGATATGAGACGACTGTGAGAAGTTTTAAATATTTCAATCTATAAATATTTCCAATATCTTTAAAGTCTTCCCAGTTTATTTCCTTCATATGTCAATAATGCATATTCCTTCTTTCCTATCATCAAAATAACGTGTTTTAGTTCATGACCATCGACTAAATAATCTTGAGATTCGCCATCAAATAAATGAGTCTTTGACAGTGTAATGTTTATTATGTTTATTATGTTTATTATGATTCTCTCTCTCCACAACACTGGAAATAAATTCTCAAAATGTGGCTGTAATTCACGAATATTTTGATATGCAAACGGATTTAGGATTTTTTTGACTGGTGCAATTGTCAACTTGACTGACTTAGTCGATTTGTTTTCAGGGGCGTGGGGTAGGGGGCGTCCAGCTATTTGGAGCCACCCAAGTAGACTTAAGCCATTTGTGCAGTAATCGGAGCTGTAACAGACCCAAACACGATCATTTATTCCCATGTGGTTATGGTACATTGACAATGCAACTGAGGGAAGAGAAACAGTAGAAATAAAATATCTAGAAGGTCGAAATTTTTGAATTGCAAACATAAAAATCAAAACTGGGATTAACGTTGGTCAAAAGCATTAACAACTGAATTAAATTTTTGAATTTCAAATATATATTATCATTATGAAATATCAAACATGACTACAAACACTTCAATAATAAGTAATTGACCAGGAGACCAACCCATGTATCAAAAAATGTTCAAAGGTGCTGGCTGCCTGTCAACCATTTGAACATTACAGAACTTTTTTTATTTCTGAATAAATACAAAATACATTGTGGAAAAAAACCCAGCATATAATATAAAAAATGGACACAAACATTCTGTCCATTATGTGTGCCATTATGTGTGCAACACATTTAGATATTCTGCATTCTCCAGGATAAAAACTACTGATTACCATTAAGGGATCAACTCCTACTTTCTTAGAAGCATTAAACAGACACTTGAAAAAGGGTGGGAGAACTGTTTGTCTTAATTGTGACGAAAAGATAAAATGAATTGAAAGAACAAATATGATAATATATAATACTTAGAGATAGAAAACTATTATGAAGGTTGCGAGAAGCATAAGTCAGTAGCTGTCTATTGGGAAATTTGTTTGTTTGGGAGTTTGTTTGCAATTTTGATGTTTGTCATGTTTTTATTGATCTAAAAGGGGTTCCCACTGCTGACATCAACCCTTTGTTTGGTTCATAAAAATTCATTATCTATTATGTAAGTTATACAGTGTGTTTCCTAATGTTGGAAATGGAAATTTGTAATGGTGTAATGGGTATAACATCAACCTTGGAATCGCAAGGTTCCAGGTTCAAACCTAACACTAGCCCAGCTGATGAGCCGTGATATGGCGAAACAAGCTTGTCCTGGGATGTGTATATATATTATATATATTATACACCAATTCAAAAAAAAAAGAAAACAAACAATAAAAAGATCTGTTTACAAACTTAAATAAAATTCATAAGCTTGTTATGCATTGAGTCCCTCAGGATTCTGTCCTGGGGCCCTTTCTGTTCTTGCTTTATATCAATGATTTGCACAACGCCATTAAATTCTCTGAAACGTTTCATTTTGCTGACGACACCCATCTTCTAAATTTTTCCACAAAAATTGATTCGCTCTGTTCAAAAGTCAACAGTGATCTCAAAATGCTATCTGGTTGGCTAAGTTCAAACAAGATATCTCTAAATCATATTCATATTCCGTTCACATTCTAAATCCCTTTATCAGAAATCAGAATTAGCCAAGAAGTTGCGGAGAGCCAATGGAGCGCTTTCAAAACTCCATCATTTTATCCCCAGAAGTCCCTTACATTTATCATGTAATCTTTGCTTCACATATGCGCTATACTTGTCAAATTTGGGGTCTACGAGACAATTCTATCACTCATCGAATTCCTACTGTTCCAAAAAATGGCTCTAAATCACATTCAGTGAACCTCAAGCTCCTTCCTTTCCAATTTTTTTCAAATCTTGGGATACTTAAATTCTTTGATATGGTTGAAATCCTGAACATTCTATTTGTCCACCAATACTTAAACTCTTCGCTTCCAGTTGACATTCATAAAACTCTAGACTTCCACAAAATAAATCATTCATATGGAACCAGAGGTGGCTCCATGGCCCGTCTCAAACTATCCTTTGTACAAACTTCTTCATATGGCCTCAACTCGTTAACTCGCCTTTCAATCCAGCAGTGGAATTCTCTTCAGCGAACTACTCCAAACACATACCTTTCTAGCCTTCCCTTATCAAAACTTAAATCCATCTCCATCAACCACTACCTTAACACTTGGAAACGTTAATTTTAAAGCTGTTTTTTTAAATGAATATGCCGAATTTCAAAATAATTTTTACATCAATGGAAAGCCATTTTCAAATTCTTTCGGCTAGTATATTTTTGTGAAAAATGAAAAAGTGGTTTTTGAAAAAATAAGGAAAATGTCTTGGAAAAATGTAATTAAATTTTTAATTAAATTAATTAAAAATTGAATTGAATTTTTCAAACATCTCAAAAACAGAGGTCGTTTCAACTTCAATCAGTGATCATGAAATGGTTTTTGTACCTGTAAACAAAATAACAAAAGATATCAACCAAAAGTTATTAAATGTAGAAATTTCAAACACTATAACCCTGACGTAATGTGTAGTGACATCAATAACATTGACTGGAAACCGCTGTATGAAAGTAAAAACGTAAACGAAGCAGTAGAATAGTTTAATAGATCTATAAAAACTGTTTTTGATCGACATGCACCGGTTGAAAGGGAAGCCATGTCCGTGGATTAAACCTGAAACAAAACGTGCAATGAATCAAAGAGATAAGATACACTGTAAAGCAAAAAAGCAAAATAGGCCGGAAGATTGGAAGTTATATAAGAATCTTCGCAACCGTGTAAACGCTGACATGAAAAAGAACAAAGCATCGTACTATATCGACTTGATGGAAGAAAATAAATTCAAACCATCAAAATGTTGGGACGTTGTGAAGAAACTGTTTCCAACAAAAGCAATTAAAACATCAGCCACGTCATTAGCAGAAAACCAATCAAAAGCAAAATAATTTTGTGAATATATCTCCAATATCGTCAAAACTTTAAAACAAAAAGCCATACCATTGATAAACTTTACCTGGAAATCGTCAAATTTCATTCCACTCAGAACATTAAAGCAGTTCAAATTCATTTTACATCTCCAGAATATTTATCGAAAAGGAAATAAGATCATTCAACAGGCCCGTAGCAACCGGGGGGGCAGCAGGGGCAGTTGCCCCCCCAATAATCTTTCAAAAATAATTTTTTTTATTGCTGTTTTTTTTTATTATCGAACGTGTCTGATCGATCACCGAAAGATTAGTTTTCCAGGTTGTATACGGTTAAAAAGTTAGCGAGATTCTCTCATTGTTAAGCAGTCGTATTGAATTTGCACCTGATCTGTTGGTGATGCCCGCAACAAATGCCGTAAGTGAGCGTTCATTTTCTGCCCTAAGACGGGTAAAAACCTACCTTCGTGCAACAACAACAAACAAACGATTGAATCATATCATGTTGATGCATATTCATAAAGAAAGGACTGATAAGATTGATTTGATCAAGGTGGCTAATGAGTTTGTTGAATGGAAAGATAACCGACGCCAAATTTTTGGAACATTTTCCCCTTCTGACATTTCACGAAGAGTAGCCTGTCAGAGTAAATCTACTCAAACTTGAAAACATTCATTTTATGTACATTATTTCTCTCATTTTATCTCATTTTTATCTATACATTTTTCTTAAATATAAACTCTTAAAACTATTTAAACTTTTTCAATCTGTTGTTGGAAAATAGTTCAAAAATAGTCTTTTTATCTAAAATTTTGAGAAAATTCGCCAGCTAACGGGGGCTTCGCCCCCTGTACCCCCACCAGGGCTCTGCCCTGGACCCGTTGGGGGGCGCTAAGCGCCCCCCAAGCCCCCAGCTTAAAACAAAAACGCCTTACGGCGTTTTTGTTCGCCTTCAGATTTTATGCCCCCTCAATAATAAATTGCTTCCTACGGGCCTGTTCAAACGTAAAAAAGCAACTGGCGTTGACGGTTTACCAACGACTCTTCTGAAGGATTGTGCAACTTTGATTAGCGGCAAAATATGTCACATCATCAACCTGTCCATAACATCCGGAACAGTACCACGTATTTCGAAAATTGCCAACATTACACCAGTATTCAAATCTGGGGATCCAAGTAAACCGGAAAACTACCGCCCGATTTCCGGTCCTACCAGCACTCTCAAAAGCTCTAGAACGAGCAATACACCGTCAACTCATGCACATTTTGAAAGCAACAACTTACTATCTAATTTTCAATTCGGATATAGAAGTAAGAGATGGACATCGTCTGCAGCAACCATCTTTGTGGACGACTTCGTAGAGAAATGGACAAAGGAAAGCTAACTGGAGCTATTTTCCTCGATCTAACGAAAGCGTTCGACACAATGAGTCATGCCATGTTATTAGACAAAATAAAATCGTATGGTGTATTCGATAAAGAACTGTTTTGGTTTACAGACTATTTGTTCGAGCGTGCACAAAGTGTCGTTGTGAAAGACAGCACTTCAGATCAGATGCCTATTCATAATGATCTTCAAATTCGAAATCAGCAGTACAAAGTCATTCCTCTATTAAATCTTCATTAGAATTGAACAATTTCAAAATTTGGTCCAAATTTGGCCTAATTTGACCTTATCCACAATTTGACCTCCATATTTGAAATCAGCAGTTCAAACTTGTTCCACTATTAAATTTTCATTAAAATGGAACGATTTTCAAAATTTGCCTCAAATTTGGCCTACTATGCCTTTTTTTAAAAGCTCACACCATTCCCAGTGAACTTTCGAAAATATCCCTTGCCATATTTGAAAAATATTCTGAAAATCAAGCACACACGATAAATCGTAAGAAATTTTTGAAAGCTCTAATAACTCGATTCCTTTAAAGCAATATAATACTATCGAGTTAGTAACTCGATTTGATTTATTTGAAAAATTAACTTCGAGTTCCTCGAATTCAAAATTTGACTTTTTTAATTTCGAGTTAATAACTGGAGTTGTAAAAGCGACAAATATATTTTCGAGTTATTAACTCGAAAGAATATAGAAAATTAAAAATTTCGAGTAAATAAATCGAATTATGACGTCATAGTTGATAACTCGACTTTGTAACTCGATTTTATAACTCGGGTTTTCCGGGCTTCTGATATATTTCTCACATCAGCTGAAAGAGGCAGTCGTTAAAACCTTTGAACAACTTAACAGAATCGCTGACTATTTCGATGAAAACAAGTTAATAATTAACTTAAAAAAGGGCAAAACAGAAGTGATGATTCTTGGAACAGCAAAACGCCTGAGTAAAGATGGACGAATACACTGTTAAATATAGAGATACTGTTGTTTCCAGAGTTGAAAAATACAAATATCTGAGAATTTTGATTGACAACACTTAATATTTTGGTGAGCATTTTCAAACTTGCTATAAACATGCCAGTATAAGACTAGGATTACTGGAACGCATTCGCTCCTGTTTGTCACCAAGTACTCGTCGTACAATCTACGAGATGATGATAGTGCCACTCTTGACCTACAATTCCATTGTAAACCTGGATAAGACTGATGGGCAAAGGAAACTCATGAATTCAATTAAAAGAAGAGCTGCCAATATCATCGGCGATGGGAAACCTGTCAGGAGTATTCAAAACGAGAACCTAATATATTCTTGCAAATTAGTTAGAAAATGCATTGATGGCACCGTCTGCAGCAACCTACAAAGCTATTTTGAAACCACAAACCATGATGTGAACACAATAAATAATATGAATTCGATTAAACTACCACGAGTTAAACTATCTTGTGCAAAGAAGGCCTTTTACTCCAATGGATATTGGAAAAGAAGAAAATTTTCACAGTTTTACTAAAATTTGCATATGCGAAATGTCAACGTATGCTTTTACAAGAAGAAATCAAGGAAAAGAAAAACAGAATTCGTCATTTGTCATCGAGAATTGAATTGGTTAAAGCTTCTCTGTTTAATATCTTGTCGTTTATTGATTTTACTCATATTTGTACAGTTTTCTTAGTTTCTAACAATAAAGCTATTAAGGGGCTGTTCATATGGAGGTGAGCTGGCCCGGTTAACCGGGCTGGCTCACTTGAATGAGATGAAGTTCACCCCGCGTTCATATGGCTTTTCTCATCCCACTTAACCGGGCTGGAGAATGTTGTTTACATCACGTAAACAATAATTCGAATTTCGACGCGTGCGCACTTGTCTAAAATCTATCCCACTAAGCCGGGCTGATCTGTTCATATGAACAAATTTCATCTCACCTAGGTGAGATCCCGGTCAAATGAAATGAGATCTCACTTAATTAAGTGAGCCAGCCCGCTTTTCATATGAACACAATTTATTTTTATAAAGATTTCTTAATGACAGTGAGATCTCTGCTAAGTGAGCTAGCCCGGCTAACCGGGCCAGCTCACCTCCATATGAACAGCCCCTAAGCCCCTAAGCCCCTAAGCCCCTAAGCACCTAAGCCCCTAAGCCCCTAAGCACGCACGAGAAGAATTTACATAACCTTGTTAATGAGAATAAATCTGTTACGCATGATCCAGAGAAAGTAGTTTATAACTTTTCATCTTATAATTTATCAGATAGTGAAAAGGTTTTGTTATGTAAAGGTTTAAATTTCTCTATTCCACCCAAAAAATTGCAATATGCCGATTTTCTTATGCCTTTTGAACTGTTATTTCGTGATATTAAGCCAGAGTTAGGGAACAGTTTTGACAAAGATCTTGTTAAGACTAGACTCAAGGATATAGCGCTTTCATCATATTCTTCTTACAACAACAATCCTGCTCAGTCTAATTTATCCCCTAGCGAACAAGCTGCCCTTCGCAATTTGCTTAACAATGAAACCATTGTCATTCAAAAAGCTGACAAGGGTAATGTAGTTGTTATCATTAATAAGCATGATTATCATAACGCCGTTAAATCGCTCCTTAAAGATACCACTAAGTTTCGAAAAATTGATATACCAGCTGGAAAAGATATTAATTTTATTATTACGGTAGCAGCGTAAGCGAATACCGTATTAAAACACCCTTGGACTCCTACTACTCCTTCTACTACTACTACTCCGGCCGAAACGGCAGTTTTTAGCCTACGATTCAGAGTATGCGAGTCCCCACTAAAAACTCAATATACATTCTAATGAACGAACGCAGCCTTTTGAATTTTCGAAGGTTTTCAATCACATGCATTTAAAATACGTTTTCTTTGATATTTTATCACTTAATTGATGAAGGAATGGATATTAATCAAATAGGTCTACACAAAACTGGGACTTTTAGTTATTTTTATGGTACTGAATCAATGAACTTTGGCACTTGAAAATAGATATGTTTTTCGTGTCAGTAAAACACAAATCAGACTTTCTTATTACTTTCTACGTTTGTTAGCTATCTGTTCTGTCTTTGAACATCAAGGTTTTCAAAAATCGAGTTAAAAAAAGGCAGTTATCTGTTTGAATTCATTTTCGGTTTCAAAAAATTATAATTCAAAACATACATTTTTTTTCCGAAGAAACGCGTTTTTTTTTTCTACATAAGGTCTTATAAAAAAAACGTACGTTATAAACAGCTCATGCATGTATAATTCTTTTGTCTTCTAATAAATCAAATTGCTGGTGTGTTGCGATTAGACCCCATTTACACGAGTTAGTAATTTTAAACATTATAATATCGTTTATGCCTGTTTTCCACCAGTAAGATATCTCAAAAAATAACGTTTACAGAACGTTTAAGAACTTTAAGTAAAATTTCAAATTTAAAAGTATTCTTGTGGCAAGTACTGTTGCTGCTACCGTTTTGCGCCATCTGGCTCTTGTTAGTATTGAAAATAAAATCAAGAACGCTTGTAAATGTCTATACGAAAAAAATATTATTACTGAAACTGTTTACAAAAAACTTAGCCCTTGTGGTTCTCAGCCAGGTGTGTTATATGGCCTGCCTAAAGTCCACAAGCCCTGTATTAACAGTGTGCCTCCATTTCGACCTATTTTGTCTGCTATTGGTACACCTAGTTACTCCTTAGCTAAGTTTTTTGTACCTTTGTTAGCTACTATTACGACCAATGAATTTACTGTCAAAGATTCTTTTTCTTTTGCTAATGACATTTACACTCAGAACTCTCTTCATTATATGGCTAGTTTTGATGTTGATTCTCTTTTTACGAACGTTCCTCTTCATGAAACCATTGATATTTGTGTTGATCAATTGTTTCCTGAAGCCAATACTAAGGTCAATGGGATTTCCAAAAAGGATTTTCGTAACCTTTAGAACTCGCTTCTACTGAATCCTTTTTTATATTTGACGGTTGCTATTATAAACAGATTGATGGTGTAGCCATGGGCTCACCACTAGGACCTACTTTAGCCAATGCTTTTATGTGCTATTATGAACGGAAATGGCTTGATGAATGCCCTGTTGAATTTAAACGATATGTAGATGATATTTTTGTTATGTTTTCTTCCCTGGATCATATAGACAAATTTTATAACTACCTTAACACGAGACATAAAAGCATTTCATTTACTAAGGAGATTGAGAATAACTTTACTCTCTCCTTTTTGGATGTTTTTGTATCTAGGAAAGGGAATCAATTTGTAACTAATATCTACCGAAAATCAACCTTTAGTGGTGTCTATACTAATTTTAATAGCTTTATACCTACATCTTATAAACATGGCTTAATGTACTCTTTATTACATCGCTGTTTTAATATTTGCTCTAACTATTGTAAATTCCATGAGGAAACGGTTTTTCTTAAAGATGTCTTTAAGAAGAATGGTTACCCCTCAAATATGATTAATTCTTGTATTAGGGCCTTTCTCAATAGACTTTATCGACCTAAGTTGGAGGTTCACACCGTTCCGAAAAAAACGTTTTTGTTTGTTTTACCCTTTTTGGGTAATACTTCATTAAACATTCGTTCTCAGTTACACAGCCTTTTCCGAGAGAAGTTACCGCACTGTGACATTCGTGTTATATTTCGTGCCAGTGTTAAATTACGATCTCTTTTTCATTTTAAGGATAAGATTCCGATGTTGCTGCAATCTGGACTTGTTTATCGTTTTAAGTGTAGTAGCTGCAATGCTACTTATTTTGGCAAAACTAAACGCCATTTTAAAGTCCGAATTTGTGAGCATCTTGGAATCTCGCATTTAACTAACGAACAGAAATCACTACAGCCTAATCAGATTTCTGCCGTGTTAGAGCATTCTCGCCAGTGTCATTTCTCTCCTTCGTTTAGCGATTTTGATATTTTGTCTCGTGAGTCTAACGACTTTAAGCTCACCATCAAGGAGAGTTTATTAATTAGCCGTGACAAACCTAGCTTAAACAAAACTAGCCAATCTTTACCTTTAGAATTATTCTAGCATTTAATTTCTATTGTATTATGTAACATATTTTAAAAAAAAATTTATTCTGTTGTACACTATTGACGTGATCATGGAGAGCGGTACGCCTCCGAAAGCTTGTCAGTCAAATATAAACATGGAATTGTCGAAAAACGTGTAGTTTTTGATGTCTCACAAAATTTGAAAGGCTTATTTTTCCAACTAATTCAACCTTTTGAGCACAGAAGAAAGAGTTGTTACCTCACATTTTCCACTTGAGTTTTCACACGAACTTGCCATTCCTACTCATCCTGTTTTCAAATTTTATCATACTGATCAAATCTATCAAATCATACTAGCTTAGTTTACACCCTTCTTTTACAATTTCCGCTCTCTGACTTCTTATTCTAAATGCGTCGAACTTTGTATATCTTATTATACTAATTCGCATTTGTGCATACCACTTTTATTTTAGAGAGTGACATATTTGTTTAATTTTTACGGTCATCATCCTCTTATGTGCGCGTAAAACCACGTAGAGGCGAGAGACACTTTTTTCACGATCATTACAAAAGCACGTGGCATCATTTGACGTCAGTTTTTTATGATCACGGGGAATCATTGCATTGCTTCCCCAATCGAACGCGACGTTTTTGGGGAAATATCTCAAGAACCAATAGGGATAACTGACGTTTTTTGGGGTCAGCGATACGGGTGATCGGGTGACGCATCATTTGGGCCTAAATTTTATTTGGAACTGCGGATATGACGTCATCGAAATCTTTGATCAGCGATATCTCTCTAACGGTTGGTCGTAGCGAAACGATCCCATACATTTTTTTGATCAGCTTTTCGAGCTCTACAACATGGGTGCACTTTTGAGTTGCGATTCTATGATTTATATTTTCGTCACGGGGTACGTACACGGGAATGGTGAATTTGACCTAATGTTTTCGAAATTAAGTTCGGTAAAAAGTTTTTACTCGGGATACTAGTATACTTTATATTTTATTTTACTTTATTTTATTTTCAATTTTATTTTATGCAGGACAAACATTGATAGCAGTCTGCAACTGAAGTTTTTATCCTGTAAAAATATTCTCATAACAAACAAACAAGCAATACTTTGTATAGGGAAAAATAACATAACAATAACCAAGTTTAAAATAAGCAGAAGCTTTTCGGCATAGCCATCATCAGTGCTACAGTAAAACAGTTCATTTCTAATGGAGTTTCGCTTTGATGTTTTTTCGAAAAAGTTTGTTTTTTTCTTTTGGCTCTTATTTTGATATAACATACGTTTCCATGGTTACAATTCACACATTATGGATATTTCTTTAGTTTGTAGAGGATACTTTCCGTTATTTCCAGTTAAGCCTTATTTACACGTTTTAAAAGGTATATTAGCATCTGTGTAACCATGGTGTAACTTAGGCCTAAGAGTGAACAAAAAGTAACAAAGTTTTGTGCAGATTTTCAGATGTTTAAGTTTAAATCTATATGTATATTGAAAGTAAGTTTTGAAATATCACCACCGTTTTGTGCCACATGGTCACACTAACTCATTAAACTATTCGTTGTATTGTAAAATTTGTCCAACCTTGATTCTGCTTATTCAGTCTATTGTGAGGCCATTCATAATAGTGAGAACTACTTGCTAGTTTTATCTTATCTTAGGGGTTGTTTATATGGAAGCCGAGCCAGCCCGTTTGCAGGGCTGGAAATTTTTTCTGTTTATTTGAAGCGGGCTGGCCCTGCAAACGGGCTGACCTCTTTTTCATGCAAACCAAGCGGGAAAATTTAAGCGTCAGAAAGAAAGATTTGCAAATTTTAACCCAATCAAAATCTGTGTATTTGTAACGAGGCTAGCCCGTTTGCCGGGCTGGCTCACCTGAAACTGTTTACATGGGATTTTTTCAGCCCGCTTGCCCCGATCTCGGGTAAAATAGCCGAGATCTCGGCAAGCGGGCCAGCCCTCCTGTTCATATAAACAAAATTCTTAATTACTTTTAAATTACCATGAAGGCGAGATCTCGGCTAAAGGGCTAGCCCTGCAAACGGGCTGGCTCGGCTTCCATATAAACAACCCCTTAGAAGATTGAGCATGTGATGCACATGATTAGAAGATAAAATAAAGATTTTGCCATTGTTTTTTTCAATTATTTAATTTTCAATTTTCAATTTTTATAAATCATAACTATCAATTTTTTTTTTCAAGCTATTTTGTTTCTACTCATAAAAATGAGTTCATTTCAATTAAAGAGGTTGTTTATACGGGGAAGTTTCATCCAGGATTGAAATTTGATAATAAAAAAAGAGCGTTTATATGGATACGAATTTCTTGAATTTTTTCATGACCCTATATAAGATCTTTTTCAAGCTTTATTTGTTCTGGAGTTAAATTTTTTTCAACGGATGATAAGTCGGTGATCCAAAATATTTTATCTCATTCGAATAGATACTAGCCATAACTTCTCCCATCTTTATTTCTTCGTACTGTTTATACTTGTCCGTCCGTGTATCAAAACGTCCATTTTATATTTTTGTAAAATCAATTTTCCATGCTCTAAAAACTTTGAATTTAAAGGCAAAAATCAATTTTCAAATTCAAATCAAAATTGAAAATTGATTTGAAAATTGATTTCATTGACAATAATCGATTTCCGGAAATTGATTGCAAGCAGAAAATTAATTTGAACATTGAAAATCTATTGCAAAATAAAAGATTAGGTAATGATAATAATAAAATGAATTCAAACACCCATGCAAAAACTGGCCCTAGAAAAGACTGGGTGCTAGGCACTAATTCGGGACGGGGGTGTTTATCTAAAGAATAACTCTAAGACGTGTTTGCTCGAGTCATTTGAATAGGCTCTCCACCGCGGAGAATGGAACGTTATTTTTGTCTGGAAAAAAAAATTTTCTATCGTGTTGCAACAAACCAGACAGTTAAAAAGTGCTGCGATGCAAACAACGATATTTCGGTTTGAAATTCAGCGGGAGGTTCAGTAACGATGATAAAGACGCTCCTACTCTCACTTCTCCCAGTCGTACTTTACTACTCCTTAAGTAGCCAGTCATCATTTTTCTACCGTACGAGACACCAACCTGAAATCGAGGGAACACATATCGATAAGTTTTACTGTAGTGAGGCCATGAAATACTGAGTGGTGTAATTAGCACTACTTACTTTCGAAATATGCGATGACACAACTGCATCAATGGCGTCATTATCTAAAACAGAAGCTTTGTTGATTCCGTTGTTAGAGCAGTAACGCCGAACTGATCTTTCAGAGATACCTCTCAGTCCTGCATGTTGGCTTTGGAGAATTGCCGAGAATTCCTTGTATGTTTTGCCTGATTGTACAAGGTTCTCTACAGCCTGTTTTGATATAACACGATCCATTTTGATGGCAATTCACTCTTTGTGTCTTCCCTTCAAGTCTACGGGCAAAAGATTCGCAGATGTTCCATACCCCCGTCTAACAGGCACTGTTTTGTGGTGTAAATGCGGTAAAAATAATTTATAAATCGTATCTTTGATCGTCATAAAGAAATTGATATGAATTTTAATTTGCAAATCAATTTTCAATTTTATTTTCAATTTGAAAATTGATTTTTACCTTGAACTTCAGTTTTTTTTAGAAAATTGAAAATTGTTTTTACAAAAATATGAAATGGACGTTTTAATACACTTATGCTTGTCAACGTTAAAATC
This sequence comes from Turritopsis dohrnii, assembly GCA_027922465.2. Lineage (NCBI taxonomy): Eukaryota > Metazoa > Cnidaria > Hydrozoa > Anthoathecata > Oceaniidae > Turritopsis > Turritopsis dohrnii. Next base: position 2,065,904 of record BQMF02000007.1, read on the forward strand.
CTTATTGTATTTTTTAATTTTTATTTATTTTTTTGCACAAATAACACAGTAAATTGCAAATTTTGTTCGGGTGTGAAAAAAATTCCACACCAGTGCTAAACTCAGCCCTGGCACCAACGCCTGCTTTGAACCACAAAATCAAATCAAAAAGTGTGATCTACTTCACGGGAAATACATGGCTTGTTGTTTGCTCTACCGTGGGGATGTTGTCTCTGAGGATGTCAATACAGCCATTGCTGCCCTAAAAATCAAACGCACCATTCAATTTGTTGATTGTTGCCCGACAGGATTTAAGGTAGGCATCAACTACCAACCACCGACAGTCGACCCAGGTGGCGGCGATCTTCCGAAAGTACACCAAGCGGTTTGTATGTTGAGGAATACAACTGCAGTAACATAAGCTTGGGCATGACTTGATCACAAGTTCGATTTGATGTATGCTAGGCGAGCTTTTGTGCATTGCTAGTTATGTTGGCGAAGGAATGAAAAAGGGTAAATTTAGCGAAGCTCGTGAAGATCTTACTGATTTGGAAAAGGATTATGAAGAAGTCGACAGCGCCGATCAAGACACATACAGATGACGGCGACAAAGATCCACGTATCAAAACGATTAGACGGGGGTGAAATGTTTAATATGAAAGTTAGAACACATACGCTAGGATTCATTATTAACAAGAAGCCGGTAGGCTGTAAAACTATAAAAATAAAAAACTATAGACCAATAAAAAATAAATTTGAGCATGTGATAACAAATACAGATAACAAGTGATAACAAGTGATGACAAATAGCATTGTTATTTCATGTAATATTATTTCGTATAATTATTTCATATAATTATTTCATATAATTATTTCATATAATTATTTCATATAATTATTTCGTATAATTATTATGTAAATTTACGAATAAAATAAACCAGACAATAAATCTCGCACTAATAAATAAATAATAAAATTCATGTAGCAACGACGTTCGTTCATAAGAGTTTTCATTTCGTTTTTCCTACTCAACTGGTCAGGAAATTTTAAAAACTCAAGTTAAATCCACCGGATTCAAGAACTGGGTTTCTCCCAGTTAAGTATCATTCGTAATTGATTTTAGGACGCCCGTGGTGCAGCAAAGACTTTAAAGTACCTAAAAAACAAAATACTACTACTCCAAGTTATGAACGATTTCGTGTAGTATTTACATTGACATTGACATTGTTGACAAATTCGCAATTTCGGCCACATTTGGAAATTCAGTTCCCAAATTTCAACAAAGTTTGCACTACGCACAATTTAAAGGTGGCGATTTTGAATTTGACAGTTATTTTGACAGATTTGATCAAAATTGGGACATTCGGTAATTTTGTATTGTTGAGAGTAGATATGTGTCGTTGAGACACGTCCTAAAGTTCCCATGTATTCTAAAGTTTTGTTAATTACACATCTTAACTACTTAGTGATATTCACTTATTATTTACATCTCACACCTGGATCATTATAAGCAATTAAAATCTTTCAAATCAAGACATGCTTGTTTGGGAGAGAAATTCGAGAAAGGTTTATTAAATTTCTTCTATTACCTACTTCGCTTTGCTCTACTTGCTTAGGACTTGTCAGTCTCACTAGGGTAAAATGGACAGATGACATTGATTTCTTCCACATTATTTCTCGAACGGTTGCGTGCATCATTTTTAACTGGACCACACGGTAGAAAGAACGAGACATCTTTGATCCCAGGTATCCCTAAGCACATTGCTCCACCATTTTTAGCAATGCAACCAAACGAAGGTGTCACTTCTGGAACAAATGAAGCAATCTTTACAATGTTTCCATTATTGTTGACTTGGGACAAATCAAACAAATCCCATGATTTCATTGTCGGACTATAACCCATACCAGTCAAGACTTTCATTCCATCTGCTGAATAATCATACATTTTAATAATGCCCCCAACATTAATTTCAGATAACTTCTCCCAGCTATGGAGTCTGTATGCCACAAGTTTTTGTTGCAGTATATCTCCATCAAATCCTTCCAATTTGAAGCATACAACCATACAATTTGCTCGGGAAGAGCTCGAGAAGGAATGTACATCGGCCACGTTGACTTTGTTGATCTTCTCGTACTCAATTGTTTTGGCAATATTAAATGTTTCCAAATCCCATATGTTAACTCTGTATTGAACCTGAAAGATAGGAACCGATATAGGAAGTGTATTTCACAGTCACCAACTTCGCTATCAATCTGGCACTTTGTGATTATGCACTCACCTCAGCAAAACATATGAAATAATTGCCATCTTCAGTCATTCTGTCTTGATATGATACGTTTTGGTATGGCAATTGGCCTATTGCAGTACGTTTAACAGTATCAAACAGAGTCAAAGTTAAAAGTCCTTTGTTGTTGTCTGAAGTCTTTTCTGCAACCAGAATACGGCTCCCGTCGGAATTGGAGGGAAACCTGTAATCACCTCTGTTCCAATTTGTTTTCATCACTCCCGCTCTTTTACCTGTCCGTATGAATGGAGAACTTACTCGTTTTAGATGGCCGTGTATTAGGTAATTAAACTACAGTGGAATGAATAATCCAGCCTTTCAACACATAACAAAAATGGCTCTTGTAAATTTAACGAATGCCTTATTCATAGAACAGCGGATTTATGAGAAGAATACACATCCAACATGATGCTATTGATGGACAATCTTTAAAGATTGTCAGAATTGGATACTACTTCCTGTCTTGAAAGTAGTCAGACAAAAAAGTGTTTTACATTGAAATAATTCTAGGTCAGAATAATTTACCTGTTCTCCAGTCGTAAATGATGAAATATTTGCTCCGTTCGTCAAACATAAGATACTCATGTGTTTGATGGCAAAACACCCATGATTCAAAACTACATGTACTTTTTTCGGATGAAGTCGAGATAAACTTGTCCTTCAGAAAATCGTACGCCAGAACAGCACCTTTCTTGGCATCCCACATTAGTATATGTAGATCATCAACAAATTTTATGGCAGTAATATTAACGTTTTTGATTTTCACAATTTTCTGAAGTGTTTGAGTGGCAGTATTCCATATCTTGAGCGTGTCATCTTTTGATAAAGATATTGCGATGTCATTGCTTGGGTGTGAATACATTACCTCCTCTCCTTCTAGAATCAAAAAATAAGAAAATATCTTGAAAACAAAAGAACTTTCAAGAAATACGATAAAAACTTTTATGGAACAATTAACTAACAAACTATTCATATCTCTATAGTTAGCTTATACGAAATGCAAAAAATTAAACAATAACACAAAATTACCTTCACGATGATTATCTTCTGAAATTGTTTGAATTTCCAAAGCATCAAGATCCCATGCCTTTATGGAATTGTTATTAGACTCTTGTGATACTGTAACCATGGTTTTATCATCTGGAAATAGAACTTGCTGATATCTTTGAGTTTGATCACCCTGTAAACAGAATTGCTTGGTATTTACTGTCAATGTTTAGGATACAACGTGTTGTTAAAGAAGTAGTATTAGATTTTAAGATGATATATATGGCTCCTACACTGGAAGGTGGCGGAGAGTGATCCTTCTGTATTTTCAACGGTTTATTCATACATTGCTACCTAATATCTGCATCGTTTTCTGAGTTGCCCGAATAATTAAGTGATTTTCTACTGTTTACTTTTTCAAATTTGAAAAAGCATTTCAAGGTAAAATGAAATCAAACTGGACAATACAGTTTACATTTGAAACGCTTGAAGAAGGCAGTCAAACAATGTAAAGACTTTCATTCCAAAACATTTTTATGTTTTTCCGATGTACTGCAGTGTTATTAACTCAATGCACCACAGTTGGATATATCATACATCTTCATTATTCTTCTTTTACAAAATATGTTATTTTAGTAGGCACAAACAATTAACTCTTTCAACAATTAACTGTGATACAGGTGAATGGGAGAACCATACCTGTCGGAAACCTCGTTCTCCTGTTTCAATGTTCCAAAAGGAAATTTTCTTTTTACATGGCCAGACAAAATGCTCATAGAACATAACAGCGTCGCGCACGTTAAAAATGAATTCTTTATTATTACTTTTCAATGTTCTAAGAATCATCCAGGATAATGAATCGTATATGTGCAAACAAAGCTCCTTAGGTTTGTAATCAGAATCACCCAATAGCACAAATTTATCTCCAGTTTGATTGAATGTGAAAATGCGAATGTTCTCCGATGGTGTCTGGATGTCTTTTCGAAAGTCTTCTCTACCAAGATTTCGAACAAATACGTTTTTACTTCCACGAGTATAAGCGTATTGAGATCCACAGACTCTCACGATATCAACATCTCGACTTTCTTCTTCTATGAAGCACTTCACCTCCTATAGATAAAACCATATTTAAATTAAGACCCAACGAAAGAAATTATAGGCATTTTCTTAGGCAAAACATTTTAACCATTTTATAGCACGTGTATTTTAATAGGCCGAAAATTAATGCTCTTTAAGGTATAGCAAATGTTTTCTGTGTTATTATGTAAACCCTTTGAAAAATGTGTAATAAATGATTTAAGAATGCAAAGGCCTCCAAAAGCATTATTAGTACTTTAAAAGATGGTCCAGGATAATCGTTAAACAGAAGCCTCGACAGAATAACAACTTCTTCACACAAGAATCTTTCATAACCATGTTTGAGATATTTACCAATGTTTTCGGTTGACATTTATAAACTGTTATCCCTTTATTACCAAGGATCAACAAATGCCCTCGATCTTTTGTAATGTCTGACGAATTCCTTGAGAATGAGGAATCGTGTGGCATATTGTAGTAGACCTCTTCCGTTTGAAGATTCTGCATGATGATATGGAATTAAAACACCACAACAATACTTGCAGCATCAACAGCAAATATCATACTGGGGAATTCATCACCTTCAATATTAACACATTTTAGCTGTTGACCATTTGATAAATCCCATATTCTAGATGACATGATTTTACGGACTGACAAAAAATAATATCAACATTTATATACAATTGCACAGAAATCAAATTACTTACCGAATGGTTCTATCTTTTCCTGCAGATATCAATTGCTTCTGATCTAAAGTCATGGTCGTACATAGAATTTTCGATACGTGACCAGCAAAGCTATGTTTCAACAAGCCCAATGGTGCTTCAAAACATTTGTTTAAAGAATACATACATGGAACGTTAGCTAATCTTGCTTCATTCACTAACATTTGAATGTAGGGAGACTTCAAGCCATGCATTCGACCAGTGATTTGAAATGGTAATTGATCGAGGCTGTGCAATAGTATACGGGCACTCATTTTGAAAAACTCATGAATCAATTTCACATCTTTGTCGTCAGCGAAATGCTCTTCAGCCTGATCAACATCTTCTAACAAGTATCGAAATCCAAATGCATGTATTTTAGCCCATAAAAAGTCAAAATTAAATAAAACATTTTTTTTCAGAGCCTCTAAATTATTTGATTGAATTAAGTGATGAGGAAGTTCGCTTAGTTTACGATAGTTATAAATATCTTTACTACCGTCTTCTTTCATATTAACACTTGGTTGTGCAGGTACTAGACGATCTTTCGCATGCGATTTTTTCTCATTATCAACAAATGATTTCAATTTACCATTGCTCCACATTCCAAGAAAGTATTCACTGAGAATAGCATGATATATCAACTTTTTATCATCTGATAAATATCGGTCAGTGGCAGCTTCAATAAACTGCCGATGGTACCACATGTTCACCAAGGTTCCATTCGAACCACGTGTAACAATGTAGGCTTGCAAATCAGCCCGGATACGTAACCAAAGCAACGGGGGTATTCTACGGATTGGAGGTGTCCAATACTGGTACACATCATTCAAGACGTCATCATCAATAGATAAAATATCATCGATTTCTGCGTCAGACAGACCATGTTTAGATGATGTAAGCAAACCTGAAATATAAATGTAATGGAAAATTCAGGAAGGCAAAGGAAAACAAACTGTTGTTTCATATGATAATTTGTTCAATTGAAATTAACAATATGAAATTCCAAACAACTTAAATACATACCTAAAGCATGACTTACTAACGTCTTCCCATGAAGCGTTTCCATGCGAGAAAATAACATATCTATTGCATCTTTGATGGTAGATTGAAGAACAGTGTGTTTCGAGTCAGTATATGATTTCCATCGAACAGCTTCATTGCAGCAAAGCACCAGGAAAAGTGGTAATGGGCATTTTTGAAATCCATTCAGCACAATTTCGGATTGACTGATAGACAACCGCCGCGATTCCTCTGTAAACCAGGCCTTCAAAATATTATTGGCGGTAGCAGTCGGCAGCTTGGGAATTTTCAAAAGTGATTGCTCGGAAAGACATAACTAAAAAAGGTAATACAAGATGGCTGCATTTAAATGCTGGGATTGCATAACTTGTTTCTCTTGATTTAAATAAAATATCACCATTTTGATGGTTTCTCTTTGATGTCAAACTTTTCGTCTGGTTTTGGTATTTCTTGAATAATTAGAAGTTGTTAAGAAAATCGCCTGATGACCTACCTGCAAATTTTTTAATATTTCGAACTTTGCATCAGGGAGCGTTGAAATGATGATCTTAACACATGAAGGAAATTCTTTTGGCAGCCATTTCATTAAAAATGCACCATCATCAGGAGATAGCTGATCGATTGAATCAAGAAACAGGATAATTTCACGAGAAGTATTTTCATTCATATACTCAAACTGTTCTTGTAAAAACTCAACCAGCTCCTTTGTATTCTAAAAATGCAAAAATGTGGCCAGTTTTGTTCTTATAGAAAATGGCGTGAAAGCATACATGTCCAGTAAAAGACTTTAATTACAAAAGCTCCTTCAACAATCAGTTGTCGGCTAAAATGATGAATGCTTCCCTCTATTCTATTCGTTGGGGTTGAGTAGTGAAAATTTATTTGATTTAGACTTACTGTAGGGACATCATTTGTATCCCTTCCAAATACACGTTGAATTTGGCAGCATATACTGTGTAAAAGCTTGTTAAGAGTTGAAGAATTCAATGTGGTGCCAAGAAAGCGTGTCACTTGAATTTTCTCTGAATGGTTATGTTTAGAAATTGTTGCTGCCTTTGCCATCAATGCAGTTTTACCACAACCTGAAAAACATATACATCATCGAACATGTAAAATGAACTAAAGGAACATAGAAAGTCTTTTTGAAGGTCACATGAAAAGTTTCAACCAACCAAATATTCACGGTATAAAGAAAATTGGAATAAATGCTAAGCCGATTGAAATCTGAAAAAAATTTGTAATGTCAATGATTTTCACGAAGGGATATCTTAATTTTTAGTACTCAAGACGAAACTGAAAACATTACAAAAATGTTTTAAATGATCAAAATCCTATAGTAGCTTCAAACTCATTGCCCCTTGTCTGATAACAAGGTGAGTTAAGGCACAACATACAGTTATTCATTTTTGATTCTGAAAATGAGCATGATTGGAGAAAGAAGCAAACTAGATATTATAAATAAAACAAATTATCAACATTTTTAATCAATATTACCAGATGGTCCATAGATCACTAATGGATAAATAGAGGTACAAGTCAAATAATTTTCAACTTGTTGAAGCTCATCTTCACGTCCATAAAATAAACGACTCTTTTCCTGACAAGTCTTTGTATGTTGACAGATTTCTTGGATCAAGGTGTCATCTATGCTAAGTATTTTTCTACAAAAATCATTGCCAGATTGGGAAATTTAGATAAAGTTTATCATCAACGCCAAAACTAATGGAGATTGGTTACCTTTCTGTAATTCCTTTGTTAATCATTTGCACTAACGTATTATAGAAATCCTGGCACAACGTCTTTAAATAAGAAGCGTGTTGCTCACAATTTTCCGGATCAATTCCTTTCTTACCATGCCAACGTAAATTGTACTCTTTAACGTTTTGGCTTGATAAATGTTTTGGAATCTTTTTCAATCGAAGTTCCTCCAAATGATCGCTTGCATCTTTGTCTAATTTTTTATTGATAATGTCAATGAAGTTTTGAGTGTTCTCCTCGCTGTTGATGTAACCGTTGATGTCGGTTATGTTTCGTTTGAACCAAAAGCAACATTTCTCTGGATTATTTTGCTCTAATATACCTTTTGTGATTTCATTTTCGGTTACTGCAGAAGTAATAGGCAGAAGTAACAATTTAGTAAGGAAAAATTGAGATTTGAAACAATCAGTTGAAACTGAAGTTTGAGTTAAAGTTCAAAATTTAAAAATTAATCTTCAGAGATACTCGCGATTGTGATTTCCTGATTTGAAAGGTGTATCAAAATAACCGGCGCTTATGTTAAATCGATGTTTATAGATGCAACTAGTTTTCCTCATTAAACTCAAAGCATGTGCAAAAAGCTCTAACTTAGAAAGTAACATCTTTTACCAGATATGCAGTACTTCTTCATCAGTTCAGTGTCATGTTTAAAAGCATTTATTGATGCTTGTCTCAAAATGACTTGTATTCTTTTAAATATACCCTTCCAAGTTTCAGATGCTTTTTCTCTCTCAGTCTTAGTAGCTGATTGGTTGTTATAGTTTGGCAGCAAGTCAGTGATTGGTTGCAACATATATGTTGGATTAATAGCATTTTCATCAAGAAGAAACCATTCTTGTAAAAGAGCAGTGTCAGACTGTTCTTTGACTTCAGCAAGTAGAGCTTCAAACTCACTGGCATAAATCTTAGAAGGGAAAGGTCGATATCCATATTTCTGTCCGAGAAATGTCTATGAAAGAATGATAAAGTAATTAATATCAAACTGATTTACAAGTGGGAATTAATGCTATAAAAATGATCTTTAAAAGTAAAAAGGAAGAGAAATTTACTAAAGATGTTAAGGAAAATTCTTGCTGAGTATTTAGTTGTTTAGAAGACATACAATGAAATTCGGTCCAGTTGATAATTTTTGACAAGCTTTCAGTTCTTTTAGGCACAATTCAGTTGTCATATGGTCAGCAGTTGCTTCATCACGAATCCCCCATCTCATGTCCACCACTTGAAAGTCGAAACCTCGTGCTTGACAGTACTCTTTTAACTTTGGATAGATTTTGACCATCAATGTATTTCTTTCATGAAAAGTATCTGAAAAAACAGGTTTGACTATCATGTATACCACTAGCATGTAGCTTTAGCTAAAAATGCTTCCGCGCTTAAGCATTCCAATTTGTACACACAACAAGCTATATATTGGAAGATATACAACGGAAATGAAAACAAATTTTTGTCCGTAAACAAATGTTTTGGTTTATTGTGGGCCTGGTAAGTGGCATACTTATATTCTTAAACATTTCGACAAAGCCAGTTTTTTAGGAAACCTCAGAGAGCTGCTCAACACTCACTCAAAATCGTTTTAAAACTGTCTCGCATTATGATCACAAGATGAGTAACATTGAGGCTTCAGTCATAACACTTGTAACTTTTAATGCATCGAAATAGGCATAAAATAACTTCCTTCATTCAAGGGTTGACATGCAAGGGTTTGACATGATAGCATGAATTGAACTTCAAGACAAACTCGATAATTGCGGTATTTCAAAACCACTTTGGAATATGCAAACTAAATAGATATAAACTTAAACAGATGAAAATCTTTGTTACTTTTTGTTATCTCCTAGGCCTAAGTCACACTGATGCTAATATACCTTTCAAAAAGTGTAAATAAGGCTTAACAAGAAATATCAGAAAGTATTTGCTACAAACAAAAGAAATGTGTGAACTGAAACATGGATACGTATTTTATAATCAAAGTAAGATTTGTTAAAGAAATTATGTAAGAGCCATAAGAAAAAAAAAACTTTTTCAAAAAAAAAATTAAAGCGAAAAATTTGCGTTTCAAACTTTGATTCGAAACAAAAAAAGTCAAAGTTTACATGAAAAAAACAAGAAAAAAATATAAAATGTTTTATTGATCATGATCACACCAGGTTTGGAGGACAGAAAGAAGAAAAAACACAAAGAACGACAATTTGTAGGATTTCTTGCATACACAGAAATCCAATTAAAATCTTTTTAAGGCAAGATCCGCCAAAAATCAGTGCATTGAATAAAATTTATTGAATGAAACATTTAGAGCTAAAACATATACAAACATAAAATGTATGATTTCAGAACTCACAAGCTTTTTAGTATAATTAGAGCTAAATAATGTTTTAAATTGACGTTGACAACTCTTGATTTAACAAAATTTACCGTCAGAAGATTTTTTATCAAAGTTGTTTTGCTCTATTCGAAGGAAATGAAAATTTCATTTTCTGAGACATGACACTTGAAATAAGAAATTTAACTATAGTAAACTTAATATCAATGCCATCCGCGTATTCGTTATCAGTGTAAACGAGTTGAACAGCAAAAAGGTAAATTGTTGGAAAAAAGTCCTTTGATAAATTGTGTAGCTCAGAATTTTACATTATAAACACAGTTCCTAGTATAGTTCTTAAAATGCGCTAACTCCTTTTTTAAAATGTTATATTCTTGTTTACCATCCCTACCCACCCTCATTTTTGCTTTAACTAGGTTCAGACAGTACCTAGAAGAATTACCAAAAATTAAAGTTTATTGATTGCTTGATACTTCTGTCTAAGAACATTTATATATGCTGCTTTGCCAACGAAATGAAGTGTACATTCCACCTGGATCCTTTCCCCATGTCTCATAAATTCACACCCGGTACTATTGTTAATACCTGAACTTACTTCTAGGTTCCATCTTAATATATATGCCTGTATACCCTTTCCAAAGGGATCTATAAACGATAATTAAGGAAATAACAAAAACCAAAATTTTGAAAATACCGAGGTAGGGACCAAAATATTTATGTCGAGATAGGCAGGTGTTGAGTTAGAAATGTCGAGATAGCGGGAGAAATTTCCATATTAAATTACTTTAAATATTAAATTAATAAAAATTAAACTAGCCCCCAAGGCGGCGTTGCTCACCGCCAATGTTCGGCCTGCGTTGTGTTCACGGAAAATAAAATTAAGGATTGGCAATGGAAAGTGCACCGATGTTGTAAAGCTTGAAAAAGTGATCAAATAATGTATGGGATCGTTTTGCTACAAACAACCGTCACAGATCCGTTATCCCCATTGGTTACCGAGGCAATTTTCCCTAAACGACACGTTCGATTGGGGTTTTCGCACTGACGTCGCGCACAAGAAAAGAAATAATTTCTCTCACAGCTCACATCTACCGAAAACACACAGACAAACAAACAGAGATTCGGCTACTAATATATAGATTATTTTTGACTTTATTATTGGCTGGAATAAATATAACAAGTGTAAATATAGTTAGATCCAATAAATTGAATCGAATTGCTGGATTAAATTGTTCAAATTTAAATCAAAGTTTAACCAGTTTGATAGAATGCAATTGACATAGTCATATCAAAAACATTGAAATCACTACCTGTGAAAGTTGAACTGGTGAATATTCGAACAATCCGGGTGTTTGATGGTAGTTTTATGTCGATGTTGCCACTCAAAATATCTGTTAAAGTATCAACATCCACTTTCGTTTGTTCTAGAAAATAATTTGTTACCACTAATGCTTACCATGTAATGTTACTGGAAGCCTTGATAAAAAATGCCATGATTACTAAGAATAGTATTGTGACACATAACAATTAGTAAAATATGCTGGAGCTTCAATTAAGCTTTTGCAATGGTTTACAATATGATGCTCATTCTTAATCATGACTAAATCTTGACGATTGCTATATAAATTATCGGGAATCCGTCCAGTTTTTTCCCTTTGAAGCAGGCGATGCCTCAATAGGTAAAGTCAATAGAACAACGTCTATCATCTGAAGCATTTAATGTTTCATATGAGTTACTGGATTAGAGAGTTACACACAAAACATCTTGTCCCCACATTTTACTAGTAGTCAAAAATAGAGAAGTGATGTAATATCTTAAAAAAAATCAGAACCTTTTTCACCATCTGAAATAGTCTTCTTCATGTTACTCGTTTGTGTTTCAGTCTTGTCCTGGTGAATTTCGTTACCATTTTCTTCATCTTCTGATATACCTTCTTCCTCAATTTTGTTGTCAGTACGCGCCCTCAATTTTGTGTCAACATTTGATTGTTCTATATGAAATGTCATATAATTGTGCAACTTTCACACAAAAATACATTATTCATAAGAAACAATGATTCGTAATGCAGCGATATAAAAAATGTGTAAAAGTGTAAGAAGGTGTGCCAATAGAAATGGAAGTTTCTTTTACCTTGTATAAAAGAGTTTGTGATGCACATGATTAGTCAATTGAAGAAGATAAAATAAAGATTTTTCCATTGCTCTTTTCAATTTTTTAAATTTCACTTTTGAATTTTTTGGTCCTTCATGACGGTAATTTATAAATCATAAGTTTCAAAATGAGCAATCAGACTATTTTGATTCTATTCATAAAAATGAGTTCATTTCAATTAAAGATAATTGGGCGGAAGTATTACCAAAACCTTTTTAATGCGAAGTTTTCTTCTAAGTATAATTCTAATTTGCTGACCCAGTAAGGCATCGGATCAAAGCATTGTCAAAAACCTCCCATCATTATGGAGTTTGTAGGAAATTTTAAGGCTTAAAACGTAGGATATTTGAAAGTTTAAAGTTATGTTCAGCCTCCATATGCTTTAGTATATATTTTGTATAGTAGTATATTTTAGTCTTTGTACATAAAAATAATAAGAAGGATGACTAATAGGTGTAGCTAATAGGAACAACAAAATAAGACAAGAATGTTATACTTGATGAACAGTCTTCTTCAGTCTTTTTCTGCTGACGCGTTCTTTCTCTAAATGTGGATATACATAAACAGAAATCAAGTTAATGGCATTCTACATAAAAACTAGCATGTAGCTTTAGCTAAAAATGCCCCAGCGCTCAAGCATTCCAATTTATACAGACAGCAAGCTATACATTAACAGCGGAAACGAAAACAAGTTTTTGGCCGAAAAAAAAATGGGTTGATTTGGGACCTGATATGAAGCAAAGTTATATGCCTAAATATTTCGACAAAATCAGTTTTTGGCATTTCAAAACCAACTTGCAATATGCAAACCAAATAGATCTACACTTAAACAGATGAAAATATGCACAAAACTTTGTTACTTTTTGTTATCTCTTAGGTCTAAGTTACACTGATGCTAATATACCTTTCAAAAAGTGTAAATAAGGCTTAACAAGTAATATTAGAAAGTATTTGCTACAAACAAGAGAAATGTGTGAATTGAAACCATGGATACATATTTTATAATTTTTATAATTAAAATAAGATTTGTTAAAAACATTCTGTAAGAGCCAAAAAAAAAAAAAAACTTTTTCAAAAAAAAAATTAAAGCGAAAAATCCATTGCGTTTCAAACTTTGATTTAAAACAAAAAAATAGCCAAAGTTAACATAAAAAAAAAACAAGAAAAAAACATATAGGTTTTATTGATCATGATCACACTAGGTTTGGAAGACAGTCAAAGAAGAAAAAGACGAAGAACGACAGTTTGTAATATGGCTTTCTTGTATACACAGAAATCCAATTAAAATCTTTTGAAGGGAAGATCCGCCAAAAATCAGTGCATTAAACAAAATTATTGAAAGAAGAATTTAGAGTTAAAATATATACAAAAATAAAATGTATGGTTGGCAAAATTTCGGATATCAAGCTGTGCTTCAAAATCCTTGTCGTTCACTTCACTAAAACTACACAAAAGTAACACGAAAAATGTCTAAGCAATTTTAGTATACGATCTTCCTAAGTAACATAGTGTAATATAATAATAAATTAGGAAAGAGAAAAACATTTTGTCTCCCACTTACAGTACCATGTTTTGAAACGGGAAAAAAGCAAAGTCAGCTAATAATTGTATTCCACCGTGTAACGTCAACACGAAAGTTGGAGGATGATGAAGAAGATGATGATGAAGAACAAAATCAGAAACTGACATTCGCCTATCTCGTGAAACTACTATGCCTCCTCGCTCGCTTACGCTCGCTGCGGGGGCAATAAGAAAGAAAAAGGTTACCTTTGTTGAATGCCTTGTTTGTTCTTACTAAGAATGAAACCCATTTGAAAAAAAAAAGAGAAACAATCTATGTTTTGGTTAATAGAATAAGTAAAAAAATCATTCTATAAATTCAAAATAAAAAATTTTGAACTTTGCTTTATTGATTAATTATGTAGTTAAATTCATATGATATTTCTAAAGGCTGATTTACACTTGATGTTCAATGTATAGTATGCACTAACAACCAATGTTAGAAAGTGCTTTGAACTGAAAGTTGCAGTATGCTGAAATGTATACAGTGTATTCTTGCCAATGTGGAATTTATGAAGCTTTTTAGGAGTGTCTTAAAATCAACTGTATCAAAGGCTTTTGAATAATCCGCCATTACCGATAATGTGACTTCGCTTCTGTTCATAGCTTTCAGAATATCATCTCTAAGTTTGAGCAGTGTAGTGATGGTCGAGTGGCCTTTACGGAAACCACACTGTTTCAGATAGCGTTATGATCTCAAATTTGTATTGTGCAAGCATATTTAGATGAGCTATACTAAGACAGCTCCGATGTTTATTAAGATTTTCCAGATGACTGTTTCTAAGTGTTTCGTTTGTTAATTTCTGTGGAAATTCCAATGAATCATCCAAGGAAGTATTGTAGAAAGGTAATATCAAGTGAGTGCAGTCTGGTCCCATCTTCATCATTTGGGATACCAATATAGACGTTCTTAACAACAATCCTATAAGTCAACGTTGGATATGTCTACACTTGCTGCTGATTGTTAGCCAAATGAGTTTTGTTTACACACTTTACATGGGTAGTTTGGAAGCATTTGTCACATTGTAAGCGTTTCTGGTTAACACGAACAGTCTTATCACATGATGTACACTTTGGTGCAAGGCCAGGATTCAATTCAATATCGTTTGATTGCAAGAGAATGTTGAAACTTGCTGTCGTATTGCTGTAATAACAGATTCTTGTCTTTGCCAATTTTCTTTTGATGGCGTGGCAAATGAACAGCGATGCTGACGGTATGGTGGTGCTTGAATTACTACTGTTGAAAAATTTCCTCTTCCTTGACACGAAGCAGACATGATGATAACAAATAGATTAACGATACCACCTTCCAAGACATAGGGTTTCCCAAAGTTTGCGTTCAAGATCAATCTAGACAAGGGTCCAATTAACTCCTGCCCTAGTCTCAATTGAAAATTGAAGCAATTTATCAACTTGATGCTAATATAAGAGTTTTTATAAAATATCAAAGCAGGACTGTAATTTCCTCAAAAATATTGAGGGGGGGCTTAAAAATCGATAAATTCTTCAACATATATTTCTAACAAAACCGTAATATCAACAATGTACAATATGGTACTACTATGAATACAGAAAAAAAATCATCAGTCCAAATAATGATTATCCAAAGCATGTTAGGTTTAAAATTTTCCCCGACCAAATTTTCCCCCGACTTTTCTGCACCCGACCAAAAATTTAGTCAGGGAAAAATGACTAATTTCAAAAATTGGTCGAGGAAAAGTGACTAAAATTTCTTTAGGTGACTAAAATTTTCCCCACTAAATTTTTTACCGATAAGGTATGATGAACCTTTAGAGAATGAGGAACAGTTTAGAACTAGAAGCATCACATACGCTTGGTCTCTTTTTGAGAGGACCTGATCCAACCATATGTTAAAAGTAGGAAAAGCATAATAAAATCCACCGGACAACGAAACAGAAAATGCATCAACAGAATGAGTGTCTGACTCGGGACACCAAAATATGTATTTCTGAAGCTGTTTATTGAGCCCAGTAGCAAATAAATCGCATTTCTGAAATCTTTTCTGTCCATAAAAACAACTCCAACATCAAGATGGCGAACATCATTTGACAATATTATAACTTAGTACCCAGGTCTGTTTGCCTTTTCGACAAATTTTAAATCTTCCACGTCTCCAGCATTCTTCAGAAGAAGCCTTTGCCAGGGGCTTAACTTAAACTTTTCCAACAGTAGTTGCTCCTTGAACTTCAGTTTTTAAGAAGGTGGTTGAGGTGTGGTTTTGAGGAGGTATATAAAATTGTCATTGAAATTGAAAGTATGAGGAGAGGAAAAACGACCAATTTCAATGACGCATCCATGTTCGCGACGACCAATTTCAATGACGCATCCATGTTCGCCAAGTTTCGAGAGTCACTACGCTCATTATTGAGTAACTTTACAGTGTGTCCCAGAAAGAAGAAGCTCACACTTTCAAATAAGTACATCTTTCTTCGTTCGTTAAGATTCTTACACCATTTAATAGATATTTTTCCAAGCTTCCCAAAAATGTATAATTTAGCCAATGCAGGAGATACGGTCAATGAAAATAAATGTTTACAATCTGTTATTCTTTCCTGATACAGATGAAGGGCTTCAAGTTCTTCATCACATAAATGAATTCCGATGCAAGTCCAGTATCCTTTTGCAGTATCCAGTTCTTCCCATTCGCGAGCAAGGGTATGCCCTTAATAAGCAAACATTTGGGACTCGATTCGCTATGCACGATAACAATCAATCTGCGTACACTATACTGCAGCTACAGGAGCATGCCCCTATCATGCTTTTGTTTATGGACGTCTCACTTAAATACGAGATGGAAACCTTAGCTGAAGTGTGTTGTATGTAGATCTAAGCGTTTTTAACCAAGAAGATGGAAAACGAGAAAACGCCAATATAGCGAAAGAATAATCAACATCGAACACGGTTCGTTCACTTATTTTTTCATGCTATGGTGGTATGAACGTTTCACCCGATTAGCAGAACTCCTGGCGGACAAAAAGAAACAACATAAAAGTTTGATATGCAGCCGGCTAAAAACCAGATTCAATTCTGCATTACTAAGATCGGGCGTGTATACGAGGTACTCGCTCACGCATAAATTCACTTACCTATTTTGATTCCCAGTTAACACACGATGTCAACACAATGTTTTTTAGTGGTTGTTCTAACGTCGTAACCAAAAATGACTATTGGGGTTGGTCGCAAATAATTGCGACCTGAAAACCAAACATTTCAAAATCCTATAATGGTTGAAAGCTTATGTCGTGACTAGAGTGGTACTTTACTTACAGTCAATTCTGATGTTCTTTCGACGTCAAAAGAACGTTGCATTTTATATTCCGGCATTCTGTATGCAATAGTTCGTAAGGTAATCATCTTGAAAACCATGAAAAATGTGTCTTCCATTATCTATTCATTTGGGTCAAAGGATAGAAGAATGCCTGAATGAATTAATATAATCCAAGTTTAAGAAAGAAACGAAAAACGATGGTTTGTGAACTGTACACTGCAAACAGTTTAAAGCGATGTTTTAAAAAGCAAGCAAAAGTTATATTGCAGTTTTGCTTGCATTTCGTCATTTCGTTCTTTTTCATCTTAACCTACTCGAAATGAAGTTAGTGATTTTGATAATAGTCAAATTAGCACAAAACAAGGCGCTGTAAGTGTAGTGGTTATCACTCTCTGAATTCATGCGAAGTCAGGGTTCGATTCCCGCTGGTGACTTTTCGTTTGTTGTCATTACCCTTTCGTTAATATGACCATGCTACAACGTCAATGCAATGTTGTTTTCGGTCATTTGACCGTTGCACACCATCCGTACAACAACAGTTTTGGTTATTTTTAATCGTTGTTTGGACGTCAAAATTCGACGTTGTTTTGCTGTTTCCATTTCGACCATTGAACAACCGTCAAGCGACGATGGAATACGACGTCGAAACAACATTGAAACAGCGTCTTTGTGCTTGCTGGGTTCATTTTTAACTGAATTCTTATCACACATAGGTCGGTTATTGATAGCAGTTTATTGTATATATCCTATGTATATAATTTTTACTGGCAACTCAATCCTGTATAAATATATAAAAATAAATATTGAATAAAAATAGAATAAATAAAATATAACGGTATGATTTCAAATTAACGAGAAAATCTCCGATTAAGATTGGGTGGGAACAGTAAGAACACAACTTTTTGTCTCAGAGTGTCTTTCCTTGTTTTCCCAGATGTCTGAGTACAGAGTAAAATACACGTTGTTGTTTTTTATAAGAACGTCTAAATTTTGGCTGAGGCTGGACGCGCTTAATTTTTTTGACCGTTTTTCAGCCTCAAATGTTATTAAAATGTTTTTAGATAAAAGTCCAAATAGTATAGGGTAACATGAACATTCAAGTAGCATAGGGTGTTGTGCGCAGTTATGTAATTTTTGCGCAGATATGTAATTTCTACGCAGATATTTAATTATTTTGCGCAGATATGTAATTTTTTTTTAAATTTGTTATTTCTTTTCATATAATCGGTATACAAGGATTTATTTAATATAAAAACACAAAATTAAAACACAGAAATTAAATTTTGATTTCAGATGAAATCTCGCAGTCTCTTGCGTCGTTGTTGAGTGACTGCACCAATGGATCTTCACACCATGTCTTTCGTGTACCCCTCACACAGATCACGATATGTAATTTTTGAGCTGCGCAGTTATGTAATCGAGTACTGCGCACATATGTAAAATGCGGGCTTTTTAATACAAGTATTTTTTCTAGATTTTTTTCACTCAACTACCACTGCTTTTGCGATATACAGTGTGTTTTGTAATGTTGGAAATGAAAATTTTAAAGCTGTTTTTTTTAAATGAATATACCGATATACGGATTATTCTATTTCTCAACTTTACCAACTTTAACAAGTTTATCTTTTAAGACTGTCTAATGACAGTTTTCTGGACAAAAAATAATTCGAATATTGACGCTGATGTCAGTTATTTTTTATAAGCATTTCATTTATAAGAACTTGTATAAAAGTCATTATTTTGAGGTAGGTGATAATACTTGACAAACGAATTTAGGAAATTGATTCGGAGAAAAACAGTAACAAAAGATAATGAACTCTACTCAGTGAGAATCACCTTAATTAAGTTTTTCTTTTCGAGGACCCCCACATCTCTGCAACTTCTCCGTAAACAGTTTTTATCAAAATGGTACACAGAAAAAAGGTGCAAATTCTGTAAATTTGGACCAAATTGGGCCTAAAATCCCCTTTTTACCCAAATTTTCGAAAAATTGCCCTCATCTCTGAAATCACAATCTTCGAATTGTCCTTCGTGTAAATTTTCAAAAGAAACGGATCATTCTGTAAATTTGGACCTAATTGGACCTAAAATCCCCTTTTGACACAAATTTTGGAAAAATGGCCCTCAAATTTGCAATCAAAAACTTCAAAACTGAGTTCTTATCAAACGAACATTTAACCATAAAAAAGTCCGCATTTTACATATCTGCGCAGCACTCGATTACATAACTGCGCAGCTCAAAAATTACATGTCTGCGCAAAATAATTACATATCTGCGCACAACAACATGCATTCAATTGGACCTGGATATCTATAATTTTTTCTATTGAAAAATGGGCGTTAATGTCCCCTGACACTACCAACAGGCAAGAAGCTCAGGGTTTTAGCGGTTTCAAAAAGAGGAGAAGGAAACATCCAACCTTCAATTTCAACTCTCATCAGAAAAGACACGTGTGAAAAATTTCGAATAAGTAAAAAAAATATCTCGGTTATTTAGTGGTGTGCAGATATGTCAGCGTTTTATGTACCTCCATGATTTTACAACAGCTAACAAACAAACAAAGCCTAGCTTTATTTGTGCATCACGTGCATCACGTGGACCTGATTTGATAAATTTTCCATCATGTTCTGATTCACGTGATAGTAATGAAAATAACATTCTCGGCAGAAGAAGATCGACAGACAAGAGAATGAGAAAAAACGGACTCAAAAAGGAGAGCGCAGAGCAAGATGACGAATACCAATGAAAGGTGGAGTAGGGGAGAGAGAACTTGCTAAGATGGAGAGAGCAATGGAGTGTTCTATTTCTGATAAAACGTTATACCACTGTTTTCCATTTGAAAAGCGATCGGTCGTTATCTCGCTTTTTTCAAAGCTTTCTCTTTTTACTAAATGTTCAAGTAGATATATTTTCTTTACTGAATTTTCCAGGGATGAAGAGAAAAACTTTTATAGCGTTTTCTATTTCATCAATAATTTCGTTATTTGAACTAGGTCATTGGTGGATTTTTCCTATCAATGTTTGCAGTTGGACAAGCATGTCATGTGTACTATAAATTGAAGATATTGGTTCGTCATTTAAATCACTTCTACAACATCTGTCTTCCACAGTCTTCACTTTGATCATTACAACATGTCTTCCACAGTCTTCACTTTTGATCATTACAACATGTCTTCCACAGTCTTCAATTTGATCATTACGACATGTCTTCCAGTCTTCACTTTGATCATTACGACATGTCTGGCAATGTATTGCAACATCCCATGCGATATTACAATTTTTTTCCCGTTTTTACAACTGTGTAGTTTATTTAGATTTTATATATATTTACTGAAGAGTGGATTCAATACCCCATTCACACCAACAAAACCTGTTTATTTTAAACAAGTTTTATTAAAACTTGTTTTGATTTAAATCCAGTTATAAATACGCGCGTTCACACCAGTTTCATACTGAAGAAGCTTTCTCGTGTTTTTTTTTTTAAAAAAAACAAGAACGATCTGGTGTTCTTATAACTATACTGCAAAATGACGAAAACAAGATTATTTAATCTCCGATTAAGATTGGGTGGGAACAGTAAGAACACAACTTTTTGTCTCAGAGTGTCTTTCCTTGTTTTCCCAGATGTCTGAGTACAGAGTAAAATACACGTTGTTGTTTTTTATAAGAACGTCTAAATTTTGGCTGAGGCTGGACGCGCTTAATTTTTTTGACCGTTTTTCAGCCTCAAATGTTATTAAAATGTTTTTAGATAAAAGTCCAAATAGTATAGGGTAACATGAACATTCAAGTAGCATAGGGTGTTGTGCGCAGTTATGTAATTTTTGCGCAGATATGTAATTTCTACGCAGATATTTAATTATTTTGCGCAGATATGTAATTTTTTTTTAAATTTGTTATTTCTTTTCATATAATCGGTATACAAGGATTTATTTAATATAAAAACACAAAATTAAAACACAGAAATTAAATTTTGATTTCAGATGAAATCTCGCAGTCTCTTGCGTCGTTGTTGAGTGACTGCACCAATGGATCTTCACACCATGTCTTTCGTGTACCCCTCACACAGATCACGATATGTAATTTTTGAGCTGCGCAGTTATGTAATCGAGTACTGCGCACATATGTAAAATGCGGGCTTTTTAATACAAGTATTTTTTCTAGATTTTTTTCACTCAACTACCACTGCTTTTGCGATATACAGTGTGTTTTGTAATGTTGGAAATGAAAATTTTAAAGCTGTTTTTTTTAAATGAATATACCGATATACGGATTATTCTATTTCTCAACTTTACCAACTTTAACAAGTTTATCTTTTAAGACTGTCTAATGACAGTTTTCTGGACAAAAAATAATTCGAATATTGACGCTGATGTCAGTTATTTTTTATAAGCATTTCATTTATAAGAACTTGTATAAAAGTCATTATTTTGAGGTAGGTGATAATACTTGACAAACGAATTTAGGAAATTGATTCGGAGAAAAACAGTAACAAAAGATAATGAACTCTACTCAGTGAGAATCACCTTAATTAAGTTTTTCTTTTCGAGGACCCCCACATCTCTGCAACTTCTCCGTAAACAGTTTTTATCAAAATGGTACACAGAAAAAAGGTGCAAATTCTGTAAATTTGGACCAAATTGGGCCTAAAATCCCCTTTTTACCCAAATTTTCGAAAAATTGCCCTCATCTCTGAAATCACAATCTTCGAATTGTCCTTCGTGTAAATTTTCAAAAGAAACGGATCATTCTGTAAATTTGGACCTAATTGGACCTAAAATCCCCTTTTGACACAAATTTTGGAAAAATGGCCCTCAAATTTGCAATCAAAAACTTCAAAACTGAGTTCTTATCAAACGAACATTTAACCATAAAAAAGTCCGCATTTTACATATCTGCGCAGCACTCGATTACATAACTGCGCAGCTCAAAAATTACATGTCTGCGCAAAATAATTACATATCTGCGCACAACAACATGCATTCAATTGGACCTGGATATCTATAATTTTTTCTATTGAAAAATGGGCGTTAATGTCCCCTGACACTACCAACAGGCAAGAAGCTCAGGGTTTTAGCGGTTTCAAAAAGAGGAGAAGGAAACATCCAACCTTCAATTTCAACTCTCATCAGAAAAGACACGTGTGAAAAATTTCGAATAAGTAAAAAAAATATCTCGGTTATTTAGTGGTGTGCAGATATGTCAGCGTTTTATGTACCTCCATGATTTTACAACAGCTAACAAACAAACAAAGCCTAGCTTTATTTGTGCATCACGTGCATCACGTGGACCTGATTTGATAAATTTTCCATCATGTTCTGATTCACGTGATAGTAATGAAAATAACATTCTCGCCACACATGCAGAGTTATGGCAGGTTAGTTGTGAACGAAGGCAACATGGTAGATAATTGTAGCTGTTGATACAACGAAGTACTTCCTTCTTCTTAATGACTTATATTTAAATGTTTGATCGTTTAAAGAAAGTGTACATATTTAGATGTAGATTGTAAATAGGAATGGGTGCTATTGTACGTTCGTACATACCTGATGATTTACGCAGAATTTGATTTAATTGATGATAAAATTGGAAACAGTAAGAAAACTGGATAGTTAGTTACTTTGACTTTCTGTTATTCAGTAATATGAACACATTTATGACCATCTGGTGAATCAGAGCAACATGGAATAAACCCCGAGCTTCCATTTTTTAATCAAGAATAATCTATAAAGCATTTTACTCCTAACTAATTGTCGTAATTTCGGCTCTATTTCCTTTTTGCACCCCCTAAAAATGTAGTTGACTGACATATATATTTGATGTCCCTTGGGGTCTATCTCCTTCTAGGTGGAGCAAGCCATTTTACATAAGTACATATAGATGAGTTTCTTTTAGTGATGTAATGTTTATAAACACCAGTGTTCTTTGCTCGATAATTACGGTATATTGCAACATAGAATATCATTAATCAAGTCATTTTCCTGTGAGTATGCACACGCAGCCTCACAGGAAATAAAAGTCTCTTTATACACTTCAAAATGTTGTCACTTTATTTGGTTCTTTGGAGTCCCCTTAAAGACAATCGACATTAGAAAGTTTCAATACACATTAGCACTTCCTATCTATTTTCATACATTGTATATATTTGATTTTTAGTATGTACAAGGTACAAAAGTGTTATTAACATTGGAAACTCGTCTATATTTTTTTCATTTATAATCAAAGGTGGGAAAAAGAAAAGCACCTGTAATTTCATCCCATAAATTAAGATTTTTATTTATTCTAATTTATTGAAAATAAATTCACTTATAAAATGTGCATGGTTGTTAGGTTCTCAATCAGTGGAATCTGCAACAAAAAGTGTGTGTGGCCTTTATTAGCAACATCGATTTATTGATTTACATGACATAACAAAGTGTGACAATCTAAGTGCACTGCTGGAATAACTTATTGTCAAACATACAGCTTAATTAGTAGTGTAAACTTTTATAAGGTCCCCTGCAAAGAACAAATCAGAAATCGATCTGTAAATTTATAGAGAGCAGGTCAATAGCTGCAGGAGTAAACTGCAATGAGTCACAAGGAGTCGGAGCTATATATTCTCTGTAATGAATTCATTTTTAATGCAATCAAGGTGATCATAAGTGAGTTACAAATGTTCAATTAAGCATTTTTAATAAACATTTTTAATAAACATGTCTGTATAATTCATATATCATGTTTGTTATGTTCAATTATTGCACTACTATTTCAATGACAAAATTGTAAAACACCTTCTCTTGAAGGCCTGTAATGCCAGCTTGAATTTCAGAACTGTTTTAATGCATCTTTTCCTTAATTTATTGGAATGCTCCATGCTATTCAGAATTACAAGACCATTTATGTCCGTATATTACCTTGATCAAACAAGGTTCTATATATCTCTACCTTTTGCTGTTTTGTATATTTCCATCTGAAATTAAATAACTAAATGCCCAAATATGTTACACAAATGAACTTTGAAGAACTAAAGGGATTTTAGACACAACATCCTGTTGAATAAACCAAACTTTTAAATTTAAAGTTGAAATTCCAAAATTTTCTTGGCTTTACAAGGTTCTATGTGAATTATATCAGATTTTTTATTTAAGGATAGTCTCTAACCTATTTGCTCAAAAAATAGCAAAAGACATTTTTTAGCATTTCCTATGTAATTTTTATCATAGATTATCATAGATTAAGTTTCTGGAATCAAAAATTTAGAAGCACTTTTTCCAAAAAAGCGTTTTTGTGTTCTACTCAACATTTTTTAAATAAATATCTTTTGTTCAAATTTGATCTTTTTCAAAGATTCAATAAACGTTGATGATCTTTATTTGTATTTTTTCTTTCAATCATGTGTCATTCACTAATTGCTATTCCGATATAATGTAAGCATGTTTGATCTGTGAAAAAACTAAAATCGTCGATATCTCGACAAACATCCCCTAAACATCAATCCATGTCGACGGAAAGACATTTATTCGAACCAATGGTATCTTGGGGAAAAAAAGATTGCCACACTTTTGTCTAGTATTGAGTAACAGCTGAGAAATTTATGAATAAACGAGACAAACCAATGTGTAAATACAGCGTAAGGATGTGAACAATGATTAAACAATAATTGTTAAAGATCTATTGGTTTTAAAGAAAAAGTGAGGCAACGCTTTGTTAGGGTAGATATAAATTTCATGAATAAGGCTGAGGTGACTTGGAGCTCGAATAGTGCAGGAAAAGTCAAATTGGTTTGATAGTTTTTTTTTTGTTTGGAGTTTAATTTTTATTAAAATTAATGTGATAGATCGATGGGGAATTTATTTAGCTTTTAGAAAATGTATACTCTTATAGGGGAAAAAATGAAAATATATCTGAGATATATATTTCATAAAAACCGAACATGTGTTTAGAGGTTAGAGACTATATATCCTTAATTAAATCAGAAATTCATGCACCAATTGTTAAGTTTGATAGAAATTATATTTAAATGAAATAATATTGAATAACTAGCATAAAATAATATGACTTGACATTAAAATTGGTTTTTTATAAAATAAATACTGCTACGGTGTATATTACTTCTTTTCAGCCCAGAATAAGAGTATTTTATAGAAAATAAATACATACCAATCGAATATGTTTGTAAAAAACATCTCACATTTCAGACTTATATTTCATCTTCTGATTCAATTTGTTCTGATTCTAGTTCAAGTATTTTCTGTGATGCTTCTATTGCAGATTTTTTTTCACTTGCCATTCAATACAGAGATTTATAAAAGCGAACAATAAAAGCATGTTAAGTTCATATTTTTATTTGAATTTAGATAAAACCTTTGATTGGAAAAAATCAAATAAATAATCCAAAAAAGTTCATTTATACCAATTGCAGATAGTAAATGCATTTTTCTAACACAAGGCATGGTTTACTCCAGTATTTTTCAATTTTCCTAAAGAATCTTTTAAAAAATAACAAAAAAAGACACGGTAATGTGTTCAGAGACTTTCTTAACAGATGTTCCTTGAGATTTTACTTCCTTTTTTGACCTGGTTTCTTTTATTTTGAAAATTCCTGAAAGTATTATCCGCATTATTGGAATTGCGATTACATCTATCTAGTAGAA
This sequence comes from Turritopsis dohrnii, assembly GCA_027922465.2. NCBI lineage: Eukaryota > Metazoa > Cnidaria > Hydrozoa > Anthoathecata > Oceaniidae > Turritopsis > Turritopsis dohrnii. The sequence continues at coordinate 2,091,678 of BQMF02000007.1, forward strand.
ACCACGCCTTGCATACATACTTAATGAAGTTATAATATTCATTGAAAAGTAAAAATTCTTCAAATCTACTATCAGCACATTTTTCTTAAGGCAGGTTCCCACTGGGCGACGAAGCTTGTCGCCCAAAGCGATAAAAATTTCGTCGCCCCAACATTCATTGCCCATGTTCGTCGCTTGTGTGTTCCCACCTATCATCGCTTTCAATATATATAAGAAAAAAATTTAAGATCATGTAAGGACGGAAATGCTTTTAGATTTGTTATTTATTATTTTAGAAATATGACAACCTTCAGTTATATCGAGAGCTTCCTCAAAAAGCTTTCCAAGCATTAATTATCGGTATTTTTCCTTGTTTCCACCTTATCATAAAAACAAAGATACTTCTGAATTTCTACAGACCGTTCTTTTGAGTCAAAACCAATTTTTCTATTTTCAAAATTCTTCTCAAGTTGTGTTTTACTTTTTCATACTTACAAGAAGCACTTGTAAAAAACAGCAAATAATAAAAGTTTACCTGCGAAATTTAAATACCCATTATTTAAAATATCGGTAATCCTTTGATAGTTTCAAAAAGTTCAGAAAGTCACAGGTGAGGGCGACAAGAGAGGCGACGAATATCAAAATTTTTTGATATTCGTCGCCCGGCGATCAATTGCTTGTTGCCGGCGATGAACTCAAAGCGACGAGCTAAATCATGTTTCCACTGGGCTCATCGCCGGCGATAAGTGAAGCGACGAGCCTTCGTCGCCCAGTGGGAACTAGGCATTATGAGAAAAGAAACTTACTTTGCCGTCATTCTTTTTTACTTTGGAATAATTATTTTTCTATCTGCGATATCTAATAAAATGATGTTTCAAGCATGGATTTTTTATTCAATAACAAAACGTTAAAATCTGAAGAATCATGTCACCACTCATGATTTTCTTTTATCATGAATGATTCTGACTTTGTGTATAAAGAAATTCTAGTGCAACTGTGACGTCACAGTGAATTTTTTAAATCCTTTTTTATAAGCGAAATATGGTATTTTATAAAATTTTATTATTAACCCTTTATTTAAAAACACATAACGAACAATTTCAGCCAAAGTTGTATTTTTGATGTTAATTCTCCTTTAAAAATCACCTTTGTTTCAAAGGTACTTGCGCATAATAAAGATTTAGTTTAACGTTGTTTATTATATATACAAGTTTCCTTTTACAAAGATATCTTTTGATTTCTTTTTTCGTGAAGACGTTACATTGAAATAAATGTTCTCCTCCCTACAGTTTTCAAAAACAATTTTATCCAGTATGTTCAAACATCTTGTCGCGATGGAGGGAGATTTTCTCAAAATGTAGACGGAGCACATCACGAACGAATGTAAATCATTTCTTTTGTATTTCTTCTTATTGATATTAATAAAGTGTTTCCAGGGGTGTCTGATGAGGCTAAATCTCAAAATTGTTTGGGGGCTTCGCCTACGGCATGTACAAAGCCCAAAGGCCTTAGCTTTTTCCCAATCACTGCCTCAACGAGGAATTTTTTTTGCTCCTGGCTAAGGTCCTGTATAATTATTGGTAAGATGATTCAAAACTAAAAATATTTTATACCTTGAGTAATTTAGCCAGAAAAAGATCTTTTGAACTCATGCTATTCTCCCCTATTTCTTGTGACACAAGACTGAATAGCAAATGTAAAACTAGATTTCCGGCTTATTTAGATAAAAAATGACTGATGAATATTTTAATGTGAAAGATGTTGTGTCTTGGTTGGCCGTTATTTCGTCTTTTTCAGTGTATGCAGCTGGCAGGTAAGATTTCCACTTAGTGCTGCTTTGAAAATCTATAATTAAGATTTCAAGACACTTAAAGCTGTATATTTCAATTAGAGATGATTCTATTAAAATACAGCTCCAAGCTGGAAAGTGCTTAAATGTATTTGTTAATGTCAAAAGTTGCAGGATTTTAAGAAACGTTATATCCATGCAAAAGTCGATGCTTTTCTATGTTATTGTATATTTTAGTAAAACATGCTTCACTATAATAAGGAAGAAAACTACTGGTGATATTACTTTGTTTCCATTTATTGCATCACTTTTCTGGTGAGTAGTAATGTACTTCAGAAATGTCAATGTAGCTCTTTCCTAAAAAAGGTGTCAGGAACATGTTAGTTTTTTTTTGTAGCATATCATTATAATATTAAATTCATAATCTTTTGATGTTATCATAATCTTCACAATAGTCACTTTTCCAACTTCATATATTTTTTTTTCATTTTACAATTTTATGTTTTAGTCATTTACCTAATCAATGCTTCCTAAAAAACGTTTTATGTTGACATCAATGCATCCTAATATTCTTGAACTCATTTTCACCTGATCTTACATGTTGGCTTTTAAATTTTAGTGGTGTTGCATGGTTGAAATATGCCATGATGACCGGCTTAAGCAATTTAGTTGTTGCAGCATCTGCTAATACGATCTGCCAAATCACCTATATTATTATCTACTACACGTATGTGAGAGACAGAGTAAGTGACATTGATAATCATAAGAAATTTCAACTTTCAACTTTCCTTTTCTGTGTTGATTGTAGAATCACATAAAAATGATGGAACTGTGCAAATGTTTTCCTGATTACTTAACCTAACTAAGTACTGCAGGCCTGGTCGTAAGAAAATTAGCAGACGTGTGGTCATCGCACGCCTTAATTGACGATATCAGTTATGGCGTGCGCTCGTGTAAATTTTTGACAGACGTGCGATCAATTTTTTCCAGTTAAGATCAACGATCTTCATTCTGTATGATAATCAGTCAAATTTGAAATGTGTCATATGTTAAAATAATGAGATTTTCACGAAGAATGAATTAATGAAACAAAACATTGTTTTCAAAGATTCGGAACGTAAAATGTTAGCTATATATAAAGATTACTTTGACGGTAAATAAAATTTATTCAAAAATTAATAAAGAGGAAAAATAAAACCAACCTGAAAATAAAAAATATTTGTATTACTCTCCATCGTTTTGGTTTGAAGTTCAAATTGTTTTTTAATTAAATTAAAGACGTTTCCGTTCCATTAACTCGTCACCACCTGGCTGGCTATTTTTTTAATACCAAACGAAGAAAATTTTTGAGCACTGATTTTTAATTCAAAACCACTACCGTATTCCAAAGCGATCGGAGACCTCACTTCTGAAATGGTAGCAAAGTTTCGTTCCGTTATTGTAAAATTTAATCGTAACACATGAACAATTTCCGAAGCAAAACTTTCAACATTTTGGGACAGATTTTTGTTGACTTTTAAATAAACATTTGTTATTACACTTGTAATTACAAGCCAGGCGTGCGATTGCCACACGCCTAAATTAATCTTGGCGTGTGTGGAGGCGTGCGCGTGCGATCGCACGCCTCTTACGACCAGGCCTGTACTGAAATGTCTAATTTTGTGTAATTTGGAAACTTTCCTCCATGTAACAGTCTTCTCAATATGTAAATCAGTAGCGGTGTGATCACGCTGCTTAACTATCCTTAGGTGCGCGATATCATGCACCTACTTTTTTCAACCTTTAAATTTGTGAATTATATAAAACATTTTTGAGGAAACCTTCAGGTCTTGTCATGAGAGGTGTGCAATCAGCCAACAGTGTGCAACCAGCCGATAGATTTGATGTTTTAATTTAAGCAAGTTTCTCTTTGTGGAAATCCCAGTTAAGCTTCCATTTCACTGTTATTGTAAAGAGAGCTGGAAACTAAGATGCTTTTTAATTTCATTGAATAACACAAAAACGAGTCTTGCTGGTACCACTTATGTTTTCATATTTCTTTCGTCAGGTGAACAAATGAATTCATATAACGAAGGAAATTACCTGAGCAATGGTGGCCTTTCTCCCTAGCAACAGCAAATTGGCAAATAATCACTTTATACCTAAGTTATCCTTCGTTGTCGATTGAGCTCGTAAACTAATATAATAAGTTGCCAAAGTTTTTAAAGAATATTTATGTGCACGATTAAAAGCATGTCTTTACTAACTCTAGATGCGTTATAGAGAGCGCAGGTGCGGTCGTGCACCTCATAATGAGAAGACTGATATAAGCACGGTCTAAAACACAAAAAGGCAGATTACTTTAGATGTCCTTTTAAAGATATCACAAAAGTCAAAATATTATCATATGTTTATGTTTCAACCTTGAAAAGTAGGTTTTGAAGATTTTGAAAATGGATGTTTATTGTTGTTCTCTTTTCTTACCATAATTTCTTATCGTTGCCATAAAAGTTGTGACGTCAACACTGTAGATATTATTCATCAAATTAAATCTGAACCGAACAGTGAGAACATTTTGTACTAATCAGTAAAATCAGTAAATTCAGCTTTGTTCGTGTTTTCTTTCATGTTTTTGACCAAATGTTTTCTAAATTTAAGCAGAGTGAATCTCAGCAATTTTTTGGTTGACATATCTTTCGTTGATGGTTATGATAAAGGTTTTCCTTAGCAGTCTATACTTTGTTAGTTCTGCCTTGGTTAAGTGAATAAATTATTCCATATTGCTTTATTCTTTCAAAATAAGTGACCAACAAGAAAACCAGCTGACAAGATGATTGTATCTTATTAGACAAATAAACTTTTCTACAATAATAAACTTTTGTAAAATAAATTTAAAAAAAAAGTAAAGAGACTTATATTACCTTTTTCCAGGAAATTAGCGCGCAATGACTTTAACACGAAAGAAATTAATGCGGTCAAGGAACTTTTATTTTAAATTTTCAATGAAATTAACACAGTTTAACAAGTTGTATGAAATTCCGGGAAGAACCCAAGAACATTAGTATATAACACAGCAATACTTTTTTTGTAACACATCAGCAGCTAAAGTGAACAGAGCAAGGAAATTATTTAAAAAACATTTTTGACACGCACGTTTCTGTAAAATGTCTTAACATTTGAAAATATCGGAAAAGTATATACAAAAAATTAACGTCTTGGGATATTAATATTTAATTTATTTTAAAGGATACTATATGAAATTAATGCAAATTTTTAAAAATCACCTGAATTAGGAAGGCGCGTTAATTTCATGAAATAAGAAGGTATGTAATATGTTTTAAATGATAATAATTTGAAAGATTTCTGAGATGTTTGACACAGTTTTTATTACATCCTGTTATAATCATATGCTGTGTGTTCAGTGACCCAGATATAATGAAAACACAGCATCTATTTTCAAAGCTGTTCTTGATGTAGCTATATTATCAAGGGTATTAAATTTTAATTCTTTATATAATTCTATAGCATAAATTCCATTCTCCTGTAAAAGTTTGTTTTTGTATAATGCATACAAACATATAGCTAGTTAAATCAACCCATGGCATGGATGCATGGAAAATGCTATCTTATATTCAGTTTTGGAGATATTTGCTGCTTGAAAACACAAACAAATGTGAATGTTTTCAAGCTGTATATTTGAACTAACTGATGTACAATGAAGAATGCATACAAGTTTCTTTTGTCATTTCAACTGAAATTAAAGCTTAAATTTTCTTCTGAAAGAGGTGTTTCAGGGTCTCATAGATTTATGAAAAACCAAACAAAATCAAATATTTACCAACCTTAGGGAAGATTTACTGGTTCTCTGTTTTCTTTTGCTAACCCTGTTTTTATCTGTATACACATTATAAATCTAATAAGCTGTTGTTTTGTTGTTTTAGCGATCGTGTACCAAAGTTATCTTGGTCTCAATTTTTTTCATTTACTCACTTCTGTTCTACGTCAAGTATTTAGCAAAGACAGATGCTGAAGCAATTGCTAAATTAGGACTAGTGGGATCTGGTACCACTATTCTAATGTGTGCATCACCATTGATCTCCCTTGTAAGTCATACTTACCTTATACTTACCTTTCATTTTCTACTGTCTGTGAATATCTTGAATGCTTTAAACTAACCAATACTTTGATTTGAATAGATGAATCTAAAGTTTTGTTTGAAAAGTTGGAAATGAATGTTTTGAATGTTAAAAGACAATTTCTTGGGACAGACATGTTCACGGTTCATAGTGTTTGGAAAATCAGGGAAAAAACTATGCTTGACAGGAAGTTTCTGGAAAGTCAGGAAAAGTCAGGGGAAAAAAGTTGTTTACCCAATCATCTATCAATATTTTTTTTTCATTTCAGAGTTAACTAACATTGCATTGTAATATCTTTAATCTTAATTTAAAATGTTTTATCCCTTCTCTAGCCTGTAGTTGATACTTCTGAATGTAATCTTGACTCATGGCAGTTTAAGTTGCCAATAAAGTCAGGGGGAAAACAGGGTGTTTTTAGAGAAAAGTCAGGGAAAATGATACCAAAATTACGTAGAAGCACAAAGTGTATAATAATTTTTAAAATAAAAACACATTTTTTTAAGGACATGTTTCGACATTCTTATGTCATCATCAGCTATAAAATATTTACAAAAAATTTTTCTACATACATAAAATAATGATTACAAAAGGTGTTACAAAAAAGCTATACATCAAAATCTCCAATTAAAATTAATGAGTTAGACTAGAAGTGTGAAAAGATGACAGAGTTAGAAAGACAATAGAAAGTGTGAAGAGTAAGTGTAAAGTATGAATAAGGGAAAGATGAAAGAAAGATGAAAGAAAGATAAAAGAAACGAAAAAAGAAAGAAAAGAAAATTACACCGACAATGTTTTCCCTATGTACTTTACTTGAGTGTTAAGATTAGGATTTTCCCACCCAATATGAAGTCCCTCCTTAAGTTTAAGTAAGTAAGTAAGTAAGTAACGGGAGTTTTTAGTCCTTGGGCTTCCATCCGAAATGGTTGGTTCTTCCGCCCGCCGACTTGCAACTGTTAGTTGACTTACCGCCAGAGATACGTATAGCATTGCTCTAACTTGCCCGAAGGCCGGTGTGCAGTCAGTCGATGGTTCCTAATGGGCTGACACGCTGCTTATAAAGCGCATCGGAGTGGTGTATTGAGATACGACATGACTGGACTCGAACACGGGTCGCAGCGGTCGCACTCAAAGGTACTAACCACTACACCATCGCTGCACAAAGTTGCCATTTAGTTTGTGCATTATCGATGATTTTAAAACAATTAGGACTTACTTTATCAAAACAATCTTCCTTTTCCCTGATATGTTTAAAAATATGAGAGTTCTTATCTGTTTTTAAATGTTCATTAATCCGTTGTCCAAAATGTCTGGTGGTTTCACCAATATAATAAGCGTTACAAGCGTTATAAGCGTTAACTGTACAAGCTGTAACGCTTGTTATATTGGTGAAACCACCAGACATTTTGGACAACGGATTAATGAACATTTAAAAACAGATAAGAACTCTCATATTTTTAAACATATCAGGGAAAAGGAAGATTGTTTTGATAAAGTAAGTCCTAATTGTTTTAAAATCATCGATAATGCACAAACTAAATGGCAACTTAAACTTAAGGAGGGACTTCATATTGGGTGGGAAAATCCTAATCTTAACACTCAAGTAAAGTACATAGGGAAAACATTGTCGGTGTAATTTTCTTTTCTTTCTTTTTTCGTTTCTTTTATCTTTCTTTCATCTTTCTTTCATCTTTCCCTTATTCATAATTTACACTTACTCTTCACACTTTCTATTGTCTTTCTAACTCTGTCATCTTTTCACACTTCTAGTCTAACTCATTAATTTTAATTGGAGATTTTGATGTATAGCTTTTTTGTAACACCTTTTGTAATCATTATTTTATGTATGTAGAAAAATTTTTTGTAAATATTTTATAGCTGATGATGACATAAGAATGTCGAAACATGTCCTTAAAAAAATGTGTTTTTATTTTGAAAATGATACCTTTTTTACTCCTTGAAGTCAGGGAAAGTCAGGGAAAATATTTTGGGAAAAATGCTACAAACCTTGTTGTTTTGATAAAAAAAATTTCAATGACGACCAAAATATGTTTACATTTTGAATGAAAAGCAGTGGAAGCTTGTAGTCAGATGTAGATTTTGCATTGCAAAGGAACCTTTTGCAAGCATTTCCCACCAATCTATACAATTTAATAAAATTTCAAAAATAATATTGAATCTGTCTGTCGAAGATAGGTTTATGACAAAAGTACTTGGTAGTATTTCAATTCGTCAAAGTTTTTCTCATTAGTACGTGTTCAAATTTAAGTTTCTTCTCTCTTAGTCAGGACGCTACCGTCAAAAAAAAGGTGGCGGGATGCGGATTAATCATAAATGGTCTAGAAAGCTCAAATACCATCCTCTTGTTACGAAAATGTTTACTGGCCAGTTTCTAGTCACCAAAATGGGCTTGCCAGGACCAAAATACCTTTTTTCCATATGACGTCACAGGTCAAGTGGTAAGGAAAAGATTTTTTTCGAATTTTTCAAATATCATTGATGTCAACTGAAAGAGTTTGAAATTCTAAGTAAAAAACATATATAAACGCTAACCTAATTTTGTCTACATCAATAGTTACAGCCTCTTGAAAGTGCTATGACGTCATCGAAAAGCAGTGTAAAAATGAGCGATTTAAGAATTATGACATCACGTGACATTCCACTGGACACTGGATACATAAAATATTCACAAATAAAAGAAGCTGCTTCTAATTAATGTTTGACTTTTACAAGTTCAACAGACAGCAAGAAACAAACAAACATCATCTTATCCTATCAAGAAAACAGAGATATAAACACGTTCAGTTTAACCATTCCATATTTCAGTGTTCATCATCTTCTTCTTCTGTCTCACTGTCAGAATCAGCATTGTCTCTACCAGTGTCAGGGGATTTCTTGCTACCGCATTCGTGGCATCCACATAAATCTGTACACGGGAGACTATGTGATAAACAGATACAGTTTCCTTTTTGACAAGCTGATTTCTTGCAGTTGCATGAAATCAGTTGCAACACATCATCTGGAGCTACAGATTCTTTAAATCGGTCCACCACCATCTTTACAAGCGTCCTTTTATCAGGGATAACGGAACTATTCTGATTTTTCTCAATGTACATTTTTAATAAATCATCTGTTGGAACAACTTCATAATTTTCAACCACAGCTTTATTCACATAATCAAAAATACTTTCCAATGCATTTGAGTTGAAATTGAAAGTTTCGTCATTGTTTCGATCTTGACAGATGTAACTTTTATAACAGGATAAATGGTACTGTATCTCCATTGCCACAATGTTCTCCCACTCGCAACCAGTCACATACGTTAAAAGTTTTACATTGTCTCTTTTCTGATTGACCCACTGTTTCAATGTTTCTGCTGTGGATCTTGTCTGAAGTTGTGTTAACTTCTCATAGCCGTTTTTCGCCCATTTTCTTTTGAAGCAGATGCAACATTCGACATGCCAATATTTTCCCTAATAGAACGAAAAGTAACAAGTATTTCATTTATGCTCTCATTAGGGAGGAGCAATAATTTTCTGAAAACCAGAATTTTACAAGACTAAAAATCCTAATGAAAGAGTGTGACAAAGATCGAATTTTCTTAAAGGTCAAACATTCACGTTTCACAGACACGTTTCACACCAGTTTTTCAGTACTAAATATATAATTATATAAATATATAAATATATATAAAAAACAAAGTATGAAAACATGACAAGCGAAGGAAAAGAATAATAGTAGAATAATAATAATAAAAATCACCTTGATAGGATTATACTTACCTTGCATGCCTCAACTTAGCCAGCGATTTTTCTGTTAAGTTTCGCAGAGGTGGCTTATCTGGGTAACATTTATTATGAATGAAGCAAATGCTTTTTGTCTGATCGTTATTTAATGAAAGTTTTATCCTCTTATTCGTTGATGACATTGTCGTTTGTCTATTACTTCACACACTCTACACGTTTGTTTACATTTTGTTTGATTTCCGCTTTGGCTTTATTTCTTTCGAAACAGATCAAATGCTGAAACGTTCGATCACTAAGACGGAGGTCATAAATATATTAATAAAGCCCTTTTATTGAACATTTAAATGAAGTATTTTAACGAAATGATTTTCATATATTTTCTTATGTACCAAAATCTTAAGTGCAGAAAATACATCAAGTTGGGACCAGTTTATCAATAGGATTGTCGTCAATAGCGAAACTGTTGTGGATGTTACCCCCGTCCGACAATTAAGTAAGCGCGTGCAAGTTAAAAAATGAACAGCAAAAATGGCGTCGATGTGAAAAATAATCGAGGGATTTATTTGTGGCATAAATTTACTCTGTACACCTTCATTTGGCGGAATTAAGGGTGCCAGTAAACATTTTCTTGATGGGAAAGGATTAACATTATCATTTTTTAAGGTTTTGAATAATCCGCAAAAATGTTTTAAAATCGAAAATTTTAGTCGGTAGCGACCTGACTATCTAGAAACATGAGAAATGTAAACAGGCTTACATAATTAATGTTAATAGATGGTCTTTTTCACCCCAAATTTTTGGATGTTGTACATCTCAGTCATCATCATCTTCCAAGATTCTCTTTTCAGATCGATGTTATCAAACAGAAATCCACGTCATCCTTGGATTTTGGTTTTATACTTACTATTTGCATATCGTCATTGTTATGGACTTATTTTGGTTTTCTAATAAAAGATTTGAATGTTATCGTAAGTATACTGTTACTTGATGTGAATAGTAAGAGCAGAACAACTTCAAACATATGTTCTTGATTACTATTTCCCAGGTGTATTATCAATTGCCTTCCTATTCTTAGTTTCATTAGTATCAGAAATAGTATTAGAATATTTTGAGCATATTTTTATTAGGTATTTTTCATATTAAAATTATAACTGGATTTTGAAAAATAAAATTTTTCTTCACTAACACTCTTTATCAAAACTATCTTCCCTTTTTTTGAAATCCTCAATAAATTTAACTAGCATGTAGCTTTAGCTAAAAATGCCCCCGCGCTCAAGCATTCCAATTTATACAGACAGCAAGCTATACATTAACAGCGGAAACGAAAACAAGTTTTTGGCCGAAAAAAAAATGTTTGGGTTGATTTGGGACCTGATATGAAGCAAAGTTATATGCCTAAATATTTCGACAAAATCAGTTTTTGGCATTTCAAAACCAACTTGCAATATGCAAACCAAATAGATCTACACTTAAACAGATGAAAATATGCACAAAACTTTGTTACTTTTTGTTATCTCTTAGGTCTAAGTTACACTGATGCTAATATACCTTTCAAAAAGTGTAAATAAGGCTTAACAAGTAATATTAGAAAGTATTTGCTACAAACAAGAGAAATGTGTGAATTGAAACCATGGATACATATTTTATAATTTTTATAATTAAAATAAGATTTGTTAAAAACATTCTGTAAGAGCCAAAAAAAAAAACTTTTTCAAAAAAAAAATTAAAGCGAAAAATCCATTGCGTTTCAAACTTTGATTTAAAACAAAAAAATAGCCAAAGTTTACATAAAAAAAAACAAGAAAAAAATATATATAGGTTTTATTGATCATGATCACACTAGGTTTGGAAGACAGTCAAAGAAGAAAAAGACGAAGAACGACAGTTTGTAATATGGCTTTCTTGTATACACAGAAATCCAATTAAAATCTTTTGAAGGGAAGATCCGCCAAAAATCAGTGCATTAAACAAAATTATTGAAAGAAGAATTTAGAGTTAAAATATATACAAAAATAAAATGTATGGTTGGCAAAATTTCGGATATCAAGCTGTGCTTCAAAATCCTTGTCGTTCACTTCACTAAAACTACACAAAAGTAACACGAAAAATGTCTAAGCAATTTTAGCATACGATCTTCCTAAATAACATAGTATAATATAATAATAAATTAGGAAAGAGAAAAACATTTTGTCTCCCACTTACAGTACCATGCTTTGAAACGGGAAAAAAGCAAAGTCAGCTAATAATTGTATTCCACCGTGTAACGTCAACACGAAAGTTGGAGAATGATGAAGAAGATGATGATGAAGAACAAAATCAGAAACTGACATTCGCCTATCTCGTGAAACTACTATGCCTCCTCGCTCGCTGCGGGGGCAATAATCCTGATTATTACTTCTAAGTTTTTATTCCAAAGATATTTTACTTCCTCTGATAAGTGATTTTTCGTCCACAGGTACTTTTTGATGTATTACTCTAATTCAACTTCATAAAAAACAAAAGCTTTAGAGGCAGTCTCTCACTGAATTTGTTTAGCAAAGCAGGTCAAAGGTCTTTCTAGCTTAAGTTTATTTTGACTTGATAAGTAAATTGTAAAGGAAGTAGCAAAGCCATGCGAGTTGGTCGATGGCTTCTAATTTTCTGGATGTACTGCTCAAAGAAGGGTTTTAGCAATAACACTTGAAGGTGTGCACCCCTACATCGCCACCGCAAAGATGAATTAATTTACTCGTGAAAAATATCCTGTCTAAATGGTTTGTAAAAAATTATAGACATCCATCAATACACGTAATACCCTAATTCGTTTTTTAGATTCCGAACGGTATTGGATTAATCTTTGCCATTGTTCAGTTATCACTTTTTGTAATATATCCGACTTCATCACCTCCAACGAAAACAACAGATAGGTATTCATGTCTTTGATTAATTCAACCAGTTCAACTTCAATGTGCGCACTAAATATTATTGGTCTTTCCAAATATTGTTTACATTTTTCTCAATGAGGACATTTGGTTATTACAGAAATTTCTGGTAATCTGAGAAATTATGATTAATTAGTTTCAACTGCAATCACTTTACGTGTCCACATAGTTTGTATGGAAAAAGTGATGGTGTCAAATTCATAATTAAATTTGACGACTTTTAAAAGCGATACTGTTCATCGCTATTGAGTGGTTTTAAAACACCTATCGTCGCTATTGAGTGGTTTCTAAAACACCTATGGATCTGGTTTTTTCTTACAAGTATTTAAAAGGAAGTTAAGTAATTATTGAAGAAAACGAGATAATAGCCAAATGAAAGCCATGAAATATCATAAAATGTCAATATCACTTCATTTTGATCCTACTCAGAAACTCACTTTCATTGCCCATCTGCACTCATAATCATCCAAGTCCTAAAACAAAAGTTCCCACTTCTCACAACTGTAACTTCATGATGAAATTGCTCTTTGCTATCTTTTTAGATCAACAGGAAGGAGCGAAGGATTGTAGATGAACAAACGTATCGAATTTTAGCATATTTATTTAAATTCATATTTTTTATTCATAAATAGTAATAGATTTTATTTTGGTGTTATATAAAAAAACGTAATACCTATTTAGATTTATTTATGCTTTTTGGAAATGTGGCAAACACAAACCAATGTTAAATCTGTGTGGTTTTGTAATACATTGCTACTTTTTATATTTCACAACTGTATACATGTGCTCTAACTCTTCTTTTTAGCATTTGTGTAAAGAAGTAAAGCTTTGTAAAATCAATTATTGATTTTTATTCTTTTTAAGGATCAATTAGTTTTTGTCATCCATGAAATAAAGATTTTTAAACATGGAAATATATTTATTTGCTTTTCTCTGTCCTTGGTTATTTTGTTTTAATTTCAAAATCTCAATAATTATAGAACAATAGTATATATATAGTATAGTATATATATTGTATGTAATTTAAATACAATGTGCTTTTCAATCTACGAGTAATAGGGATTTGAACCCGTAACCTCTCATTTACCTGCAGAGTGCTCTATCAACTACGCTATCAAACTGATTCTATTGACTTCCAATGCTTGCAATCCTTCCAATTCGGGACTTGAATCTTGTGAACCATTTTTTTTTTTTTAAATCGATTGCTCCCTAGAAGGCCAAAGCCAATACTAGACAGAGAGCTACACACTCCAGCTGACAATCATTTTTTTTGGCGCTAATTTCTAACTTACCCCTCAGCCAGCCATATATACCCCGAAACAGAATTTGTGTTTTTCCAGAGGGGGATTCGAACTGGGTAACTCTGTTGTGCCAGTCGAACACGTTATCGTTATGCCACTGCTGCTTAAGTTAATACGCAATGAGTAATTTCAATAATTAATTTCAATGACTGTCTTTCCAGATAAGGTAAATGTGACTTTTGCTTTTGCAAAAAATATCCATGAATTTTAAGTTTGGGCAAGAAAACTTGGCTGCAAAACAGTTGTTATTGCTATTTCTAATTTTATTTGTTCATTAAACTTAGTTATCATAATCTATGGTAAAGCTTGATTTACTTGCTATTTATTTGTTTGTTTCTATGGAATTATGAATAACGTTTTAACAGACCATTTAACATCATCTTCAATTGCAGGAAGACTTACCTTGTTTATTCGAATTACTAGTTGAACATGTAACTCCTGACAAAACAAGGTTTACTTGATGGATTTGTGGAAGTTTTTCAATTTTGCACATTGTGATGCACCCCTTTATGATGTGAGTTTTATTGCTTTCATTGCTCTCTATTTATTTATTGATTTAATAAGATGGTTTGTTAGTTAGAAGTACCTCCTTTCAAGGAAATCAAATCTTATCATATTCACTAGTAGCAAACACTCTCCTGTGTATGTGGAAAAAATCAAAGGCTGTAATTTAAATTTGATAAAATAGTTTGAATCCAAATATACAAAGGAATCGTGTTTGATGCTTTATTTATTTACTGCTTTCATAAAGTTCTGCAGTTGTGTTGGAAATTTTGATACTGGTACACTTAGTATTTTTATTGAATACTCTTCTAGTATGCAGTAAGGCGAGCAGATCCCAAAGATCTTCGTACAATCTTTTACAAGGTGAGTAATCAATGTTTGCTGCCACCATGTTCTGTTTAGAAATGACTATTGTTTTTGACGTTTGATATAGCACGAAATTTCTTGCTGCCAAAAAATGTTGGAATTTCAATGTTATATTATTCATGGGGAATGACTATTGTTCAAAGTTCAACAACAATAGGCTTTCAGTTTTCAGTTTCATATACTTAACTTTTGATGGTATTTTCTAATTTGAACCCATTCACAAAAACTAACCATTTTAAAACTTGCATGCTAATTTAATTTTTATTCTGATAATACCTAACATAGCATTTTCAATATCTAGTATGCTAGTGTCCAGAAAGATGGAATTAGATATATTACACCTACTGATCTTATACGAGATCTCTTGCAAATGGATGCTGCATGTTTTAACAAAAAAACGCTGAGCTTGTTCTCAGGTGTTGTTGACCAGACCAAAAATGGGTACGTTTTTGATATTGTCATTTTTTTTTAGATAATGTTATATTATTTAATATGTTTTTATTTTATCCTTTTTTCAGCCTGATATCCTACGAAGAATTTCAAGATTTTGAAGCTTTGTTATGTACAGTAGATGCCAAATACAGATTGTGTTTTGAAATGTTTGATTTGGATGGAAAAGGAACTGTTACATTTGGTATGAGATTGTCTATATTTGTTCTTCTTTCCTGGTTCAGTTTATTTGATTTTCTAGTGTGAGCTGATCTTCATTGCAAGTTATGTTATAAGCATCCTTACTCTCTTTCTCTCTATGATTGTTTTGGCCCTTTCATAAAATGAATGTCTTTTTATGCTCTGATCTGAGATGTGCATCGGCTGCCTTTGGAATTCTTTAGATGAATTCAAAATAATGATGGAAAGCCAAATAAATGCGAGGACACATCCATTTGATTACAACTCAGAATTTGTCAAAATGTATTTTGGTGCTAACAAAAAAAATGCTGTCAACTATCAGGAATTCACGCAATTACTCAAGGTGGTTATTTATTTATTTTTATATCATAAAAGATGAGAGTGAGTTGACAGAAAGCTTTATTTTCAGTAGTTCAGTTCATTTTGAGTTTGGAGCACTAAAGCCTTTCCCATTTAATCCCCATGGATGTTAATGTAGGTGTCTTCAATTCATAGAATTTAAACAAGGAATACCTGCGGCAGCTGCATCAACAAAAAGCCAAAGATGGATATATTTCCACCTTGCAGTTTTCTGAAATTCTTAAAGTTGGATGCAGTCACAAGCTGACTCCATATATTGTTGATAACATAATGGCGGCTGTAAGTTTGTTTTCTAGGATATATTTTTCTATGCTTGGTTTTCGTACCGACTGATGGCTGACTGTTTATTGTTCATTCTCACAAGGTGACACATTATACTGGAGGGAGACAAGTAAGCACTTCATATTGTATGGCATTTTATGACTTGCTTACTAACATGGGCATCTTTGCTGAAATCTTCAAGGAAGCTACAGACCACAAAAAGTTTAAAGAGCTAACGAAAGGTAGTCATGTTGAATATGAACTTTAAAGGTTAGCGTTCGGCAAATCCTTTTTCAGTAATGTACGATGACGTACGCTATGTAAGAGAAGACTGTACACTCAAATTCAAAGTTGTCTATCGTGTATAAAGTGTTAGTTCATACAAATACATGTCAAAGAGTCTTTCAGTTTTTATAATAATAATAATAATAATATAATAATGATATATTTCATAGTATCTCCAAAATTTTACAATTGGCTCTTCACCTGGAAATTGAGAAGATTATGTATATGCAGCGTCTAAAAAATATCGTATATTAAAAAAAATAATGGCAGAAATTAGAGAGACAGTCGTAGTATGGGACGTGGCTAGGTGTGGATAAGGTGAAGGTAGAGTAGTACCAGATAGTCGTAAACCAAAAAGAATGTCGACTGAAGTTATGAAAACTAGGAAATGGGACATGACTAAACCTAAGGACTAACGTAATGTAAACCGATGTGTAGGACCAAATTGAGGTTAGAACCGAATATTAGAAAAAAAAAACTGTTAATATATATAAACTTATAAATTAATTCCTCCATGGCAGTAAAGATAGAACTTGGACTCAAAAAGCAATCTATAACCATCATAAGTAACTCGTTTCTTAAGGAATGCCATAAGCACTTCTTCGTTGTCGTTGAACTGAAAGAGAGTGGATAGTGTTAAAGTGTTTAGTGAAGGAGTGTTGATATTTTGATAATGTTGAATGGCTGGCTAGTGGCACTTAGCTTTTAAGGGTTAATATGTTGTTCTTAATGTGGCGTTCTTTAATTTGTTACTTCCCACGTACGATAATGCATACGTACGTACACATGTACAGCGATTTGTTGGACTCTATGTCATTATGTCATTTATAACTCATCAATAACATACCAATGCATGACTTTTGTTTTGTTTAGAGGAGATATTACAAGCCTCACAACGTTACCCACAGGTGATAACTGATCGAACTTATAAATTTCAATGAATTTATTTTCCTTTTTAAAGCATTTTATTGAGTGCAAAAAATCTAGTTAAATCTAGTTTGTAGAAATTACATGCCAATATAAATTCACTCACACACTTTTCAAGGTTCAGATCTAAACATTTTCAGTCTTTACTGTTCAGCTGGTCTGACCACATGCAGGTTCTCCTCTTCCAAATGTTATCATTTTTGTCAGAGAGTTTGGTTGAAAAATTGTGTAAGAGGTGGCTCTAGAGGAGACACTTTTTTCTAGGCTTCAAAATTGAAGGCTGTCAATTTTTTCATTGATGAAAATTAAAAACACTCAAGTTTTAAGATCGAGATGGTTGAAATTCTTTCAAACACCATTAACAATAAAAATATATTAACTTTGAAATCACATAAGTATGATTATTTTTTTTAGGTGACACCACTCCAAGTGGAGATTCTGTACGATCTATGTACAGTTCCATATCCTGGCAAAGGGTAAATCATCATATTCCACTAATTTCTATGGTTGTAAACAATCTACTCAAAATCTAACAAAATGATTATTGTCCATTGCTTGCCAATTTGATTTGAGTTTCATTTCCATTGCTTTTTCTTTAGAAAAGTTTCTTTGGTGGATACATTCAAGCTAATACCTAAAATAGATCCTTTGACTGTGTTCTCCAAAATACATGAATTCAAGGTAGGTCTGTATGTTCAAGATTGGTCACACTTTTGTCAGCAAATTGTTTACGGCAAGTTTCAACCCTTTTCATTGTTCTTTAGCAATTTTGAAGTGACTAATCTACTTATTTTGAAAAATCAAGTTTGAATCCCTGATTAACCCCTGACGAACCCTTTGAAACCCGTCAGAAAGATGCCATGCTGAGAGGACACTTGACTTTGAGTTCATCGTCACTTTTCATCCTGGATGCCGGACCGGACTGAATAAAATTATGCTAACTATCAAGTCGGCTGATATAAGCTGACAAATTGTGCCAGCAGGTATGATATGTTATGGTATCCAGGATGAAAAGTATGTTGTAATCATCCCCTCTGTTTTCAAACAGGGTAGCTCCTTTTACGAAGGAATTACTGCTAGTTCGATTTCTTGCATTAACTTCATATAATCACCAGAATGTGGCTGAAGATTTGTTTCTCCACAATGATGTGGAAATTCTAATGTGTAGAACCCCTAAGATGACGTCAGACAGTTGTTTATGTGAAATTGCCTTCTCACTTATTTAATCATCAATCTACGTTTATGTGTCGATTCGAATGTATAATGACGCGCCGTTTTTTACAGCATTACGAGAAACAGTCAGAGTCTGTGGAAGAACACCAGCAGCCTGTTCTCATGCAAGTTCTTGAGTCCAGTTACAAGTTTACACTGGGCTCTATTGCAGGAGGTGAGCAAAAGCAAGCCTAGTAAATGCATCCGACCTCGTTTTGAATGTCAAGCTGCTTCAAATCATTCTGTATGAAGCTTTTGATGATAGACTACAATGATTGCTAAGTAACCACACAGTCATATAGTTTGTGAAACCATAAAATCTGTAAAAACCAGTCAGGATTATAAACTAAACCATATATAACCCAGTTTGACAAAAATTTGACAAACGTTTTTATTGACTGTATTCCATTCAACTCTGGCAGTGTTCACTGTTGAGCGTTGAAGTGGTTTTTCCTTAATTTGAAGGTCTGTTGGGCGTTGAAGTGGTTTTTCCTTAATTTGAAGGTCTGTTATGAAAACAAAGGTGTGTTTCAGCCTCGTTTGTGTGTGTGTTTCTAGCTACATACCATTGGTTGTAATTTTCATAGTTGAAATTGTCGTATTTTCGTTTGAAAGGGCGAGGCATAGCGCAACTCGTTTACCCCAGACAGACAGAACAGTTTTGAATGCACACTAGTGATGATCAGAAAGAAGAGTTTTGAATACACACTAGTGATGATCTTTTATTGATTCTGTACCGGATCTTTGTTTACAGCGACTGGCTTTATATAGTCAGAAATTTTTGCATGAAGAAAATTTCGCTGTTTCGTAGTGTTTTCGAAAAATCTATTATGTTAAGTACTGCGAAGAAATTATTTAAAAAATTTTCTTTAATGACCAAGGATTTCCTTTACGAGAAAATAACTGAACAGACTTTAAAAATCTTCGAAAGAAATTATATTTTTGAATGTGACATCTTAAAAAATCATACAAAATATTCATTTGCGTTTCCGGTAAATTATAATGTTTGTTCATCTGCGAAAATAAATCCCTGGAACTGTACTAGAATATAATGACCCCCTTAGAAAATCTCCATCCCCCCCGTGGTTTACGCTTATGAATTGTTAGATTTTCTTTGTTATTGTTGGAGTTAAGGTTAGGGTTAGGGTTAGGTCATAAGCGTAAACCACGGGGGTGTATATATTCTAAGGGGTCATTATGTTTCACTACAGAACCCGCTTTTGTGAACAGTGACAAATCGTTCCATCATTGGTGTTTTAACAGAATTTCAAGAAAGGTCTATTCCATACAAGAAAGTAAGACTCCATCCATCTTTGTTTGTTTTCAGCATCTGGTGCAGCTGCAGTGTATCCAATCGATCTTGTGAAAACTCGCATGCAGAACCAGCGAAGCGTTCTAGCAAGTGAAGTCATGTACAAAAACAGTTGGGACTGCTTTCGAAAAGTCATTCGAAATGAAGGTGTACTGGGTTTGTATAGAGGCCTGATACCTCAGTTGGTCGGTGTATCACCTGAGAAGGCGATCAAGTTAACAGTAAGCTTTCACGTTATTTTTATAATGAAACTGTTTGAATATTTCTTAGTGGAATAAGTTTCAACAGCAGTTTTGAGAGACCGAAATTATGCGTAGACAACATAGATGACGTAGACAACGTAGATTACATTTCAGGTTAATAAATTTAGCGATCCTATATGGAATAAATGCGTCTCATCTTTGATCTTAAAAATTCAAAATAATCTCGATTAAGGTCTTTTAATGAATAACACTTATTTTAGTCTATACAATATATACTTACAAAATTGATTTAGAATCATAGTCATACCATCTCTAAGCTTATATAGGTTTTCATAGTCATACCATCGCAAACTTTTACCTCCTCCTTCTTCTCAACTTCTTCTCTTCTTAAACACAGCACTATCATCTTAAAGTAAGGTCAGCATACAGCCAGTTCGTGATGAAGAAAGTTTTGTAATTTTCATAGACAAACGATTTAGTTCGTAGCAAGTTTACCGACAAAGATGGAGAAATTCGACTGATCGGTGAAGTGTTGGCTGGTGGATGTGTATGTGTCACTCTTTGTATTTTTCGCCTTTCTATTTTATGTCGCTTTATTAGCCTTAGTCTCATTGGCGGGACATACTAGTGTCGAGCTGAAAGACGTGGAACAGTTGTTTTATGGCGGTATATTCAGGGCGTTTTTTTCACCATTTTCAGGCGTTAACTTTGATCTGAAACGGAAGGAGCGGACATTTGTAATATGGCATTCTGCTCATTTGGATGTTAAATTCGATGTTATAGGGCGGTGCTGCACAAGTTATGTTCACTAATCCGATTGAGATCGTCAAAATTCGGATGCAGGTGATGGGAGAAGCTGGACAGCACTCTAATGCTTTGACGTTAGTAAAGGAACTTGGTTTTCGTGGTTTGTATAAGGTTCGGATCATCTTCCTTTCGTTTTAATGTTGGTTATTCGTTGGCTTTTCCATTATTATGCTTCCTCTTTATAAGGCGCTATATACTTCCTCGTTATAGGGTGCTAGAGCATGTTTTCTTCGAGATATACCGTTTTCTGCAATTTATTTTCCTTGTTATGCGAATTTCAAAAATTCTCTTGCGGATAGCAATGGCTGTGTGAGCCCAATCAATTTGTTATGTGCTGCCGCAGCTGCAGGTACCATTTTTTAATTTAAAATTACTTGGAACGTTTTTCTGTTTAAAATGGGAAACAATAACTCCTTTGCACACCTTTTTTTTTTTATCTCCCTTAGCAACAGAAATAAGCAAAACATGAAACAAAAAAGATTTTTTCGTGAAGAGAAAAGATTTGTGAAACTCCTTTATCCCCCGCCAAAGTGGACAAAAGTATTACAAAAAAAACAAAACAAAAAGTTAATATATATATGTATAAATAATTGTTATATATGAAAAAGTTTTGTATGGAGATTATATGTAAATTATATGTATGTACTGTACTATATATATACTTACATATTTATATAAAGTCAAAACCTTTGCATATAGTTATAAAAAGTTTAGATATATAAAGCCTTTTAAAAATTTTCTAAATAAAGTGTTACTTTCCTAAAATAAAATCTTCGAGGAAAAATACATGGACTGCCTTACCCAACCCAGATCGTCGTTTCACTGTATTCATTAATAGTTTATTACATCACCTTTGGCGTTTTACTATGTTTGCTTCCTTCGAGTCAGGAAGCAGCACCACTTCTTTGGTTATGAACAAACCATAGTCACTAGTCTTGTGACTAATGCGACATTTCCCAGTAGATTTCTTCTCATATGTTCTTTTGTGGAGAGCATAATAATTACGTCCTCGTTGAAATCTATCAACTGCAGCTCCTTGGGTGGTTGTAACGTTCATTGAAGAGGAGGAGGATAATGCAGTTCGTCCACCACCAGCACCACCACCACCACCGACTCTTCTGTAAATTTGTGAAATCTGTTGGTGTTGGGAGTTAAATTGACATTTATTCTTTCATGTAAATTTACATTTCTCGTGTCTGGGGAAGTGAGTATTGAAACACTTTCCTTAAATTCAGGGTTTGATAAGATTTCTTCTACAAGAAGAAAAAATTCCGCACGTGTACAGTAGCCGTCTTTATTATCTTCCGAATACAAAAGTGCGATCTTTTAATTAGGGTGAAGTTGCGCATGCATGCTCAACATTTTCTTTTAGAAAGTGAACACTTTATATATGTGAAAGTTTTTGACTTTATATATGAGAAAGTTTTTGACTTTATATATGAGAAAGTTTTTCACTTTATATATGTGAAAGTTTTTCACTTTATATATGTAAAATGTTTAATCTTCAAATATGAGACTTTCAAGCAATTTTGTTTCGTATATGACGGTTTTGACTTTATATAATTTTCTTTTATCCATATGGATAAAATATATTCAATATAAGTTATTATAGACTTTTGTCCACTTTGGCGGGGGATACTCCTTGGCCATGTTTTTCAAGAATTGATGACTTTTACATTTCAAACTTTATCGTTAATCTCCCCTTACAGTTGTTCATAAAAAAAACATAAAAACATAAAAAAAACATAAAAACCATTTGCCCTGTTTCGTTTAAGGAGTTCCTGCAGCATATCTTGTTACACCTGCTGACGTCATCAAAACAAGACTTCAGGCAAGTCAGTGTGTTGTTTGTGTTTCAGATTATTATAGATTATTGATAGATTATTGCCATGTTTAGGTAAAGGCGAGGCGGGGTCAACAAACATACCGAGGTGTAATCGATTGTGCTCGGAAGATTTTCCAAGAAGAAGGAGGAACTGCTTTCTTTAAAGGCGGACCTGGTAAATTTGCTTCGTTGTTTAGTAAAAATCGGTTCAACGAAAATTTCCGTCCGGACGAAAATTTGGGTTCCTTTCATTCGTCTGAAATAGCTCGTATAACCTTTGAGACTTACTTTGTTATAGCTTGTATAATTTTGAGACTTTCTTTGTTTATAGCTCGTATTTTTCGCTCTTCTCCACAATTCGGCGTTACATTGCTAGTCTATGAGATGTTGCAGCGTACGTTTTACATCGACTTTGGAGGAGGGTATGTATAAGGAGAACGTTTCGGATTCCGTGTTATTTTCTCTGCTTTGTTGATCTACTAATTTGATTTATAGCTACACGAAGACACAAATTACTCCCGTCAATCCTGAAGTTTCGCTTCACCCTGATCACATAGGGGGACTCCGACTAGCTGTTTCAGCGTTTTCAGGCGTGGAAACTAAGTTTGGTTTAATGTTACCGAAATTTAATGCGCCTCCTAAAAGCTCGTGAATCTGACGTCATTTGTCGCTGTAAACGCTCAATTTCGGAGCATTTTATTTGCAACTCACAAAACTTTTTATATTATTGGGAATTGATAAAAAAATAAATAAACAGTTTGTCTTATGGATATATATTGTGTCTTATTTATTTATGTTTGTTATCATGGCATTAGCGAGTGTGTGGAGGTGATCAGAAGACACATTTGTAAAACCTTCGTGGCTTGTCTCGTCTGGTGTGATTACAAGCTCTCCAAGAGATTGAAGAGAAAACGTATAGAGCATATCCTTTTATCTCTTTAAGGATTGCTTTGGCTCGTCCGTATGTAATAAGTCAAAGTTAAAATTACCAGTAAATATCATCAAGATACCTTGCCACTTTATGTAAATTTCTGCGAGAAAAAGTTCGAACTTATTCAACCATTCTAATTTATCTGTTTCTCGCGGGCTAGGTTGTTATGCTACGCCGATGAGTAATGGTGAATTTTTGTTTCTCCCTTGAATTTCAATAAAACCTCAAGAGAGGCATGATTTTTCGTAAGATCGTTGCGAACTTTAAAGGTGAGAGAGTCCTTGATATAGAAGCCAACTCCCCCCATCCTTCTTTGCGGTTCGGTTTTTAAAGACAGTAGTATGACCAGGGATTTAATGTAGTTCTGTTGGTATGAACATCCATTTAGTCATGTTTCTGTCAAAGCTAAACGTTTTACATCAAATTTGAAGTCCGTCATTCGAGTTGATATTTGTGTGGGGTAAACCGAAGAACATTAGAATTTGTGTTTATTTTGTGAAAGACCTGTACAAGAAACGAACAAATGTGTTAGGATATCTTTATTTTGTTTTCACTCCTGTATTTGGGTGGGCGAGCAGAGTAGCGACTAGTGCTAATTTTGTCGTATCTTGCTATATACCCTAACACGTTAAAACTGTAATGCCATTGTCGGACTGGGCACCGGTGTTCATATCACTAGTTGTAAGTCGGCTACATATTTGTCAGTGAACAAACTCAAAGGAACGAGCCACTGTGATGAAGAGCAGTTTAATTCAAATAATGTGTATATTTTTATAGAAATGCACTTCTTGGCAGTGCTTTTTCTGCAAATTTGCCCCTGGGAAAAGCCTATGTATTTTACTTGCTCACTAATATTGAGAGAAGCATTCAACGAAATTTCAGATAATAACTGTATTCAAAGCTTCTTTCTAAGTCATGTACAATAATAAATCGTTTAAAAAAATTGGTCATAAATACTAAATAATACACAATGATATATATGACAAAAAAAATCGAAGATATTCTGGCTAATAACATTCTAATAAAATATCAAGACACAAGAACACTCAAACACACGTCAATCTTATGTTCGCATCATGTGACATGATTCAAACAATCAACAGCAACTATTGTCGTGCGATACAATGCAAAACATATCAAATATAATTTAATAAGAATACAAAAATAGAGAGGGGCGGCTAAACCAGTAAAGTTAGCAGCATGAAGCGCTGTTTCAACAACCAGATTTCGCGCCTCTTTTTTCAGATCAACAAGTCTTTTCATAAATTACATAATTACATCCATCGCCTTGCTTCTAACTTGTATAAAAACTACGAACTAATAATAAACTTTAGTAAAACCATTTCGACACTTGTAGTCAGGCTAAAAGCGAGGCTTTAGATGTTGCGATGTAATTTACAAAAGGGTCTTTTGGTTTGAATTCTTCCGATTAATCTGAACAGACTCGGCAATCAATAGTTTGCAGTCAAAACTTGCCACGTGACGTTCACAGGAGATTTTGATAACAAACCATAAAACGACATTATATAAAACGACATTATATATTTTTTAATAACGCTACTTTAACAATTTTTATTATTATTTTTTTTGTTTCATTTAAAGCTTTACGTTATTCTATAAAATTTTATGGTTTGTTAGCGAAATCCTCTGCAGCGCCACATATGTGTGCATCAAAACATCAAAATATCTCCTCGTTGTTTCAAACAGACAAACTTTCAACGATAAACTTGGCGTGTTTGAAAAACGCCCCATGCACATAGAAAAAGGCTTAGTCTTTTCCCGAATTTCTGCTTGGCGGTATGGTAGCAAGTATAGCGCCCTTCAAATGATTTTAATTGCTTTTAAACGATACTAAGTAATAAGAAATGTAATTAGCGACACAATAGAATACAACAAACTTGACAGCAAGGCAATAATAAGATGTTTGAACAGAAATTCGGGAAAGTTCTATTCATTGGCTCGTTGATTATGCAGACGTTGGGTGAACTGTACACGCTGATAAAGCCGCTCCTTTCAAAAATTTGATAAATTGATATTTCTCAAACATATCGAAAGACGATTCGTTACTCTGGGTTCACTTGAATCAAGTTCTTCTTTTCAGCGGCGGCAAAACACCGTTTCAACTCCTTCTTTATATTTTGGTTCTCGGTTGCCGTGATTTTTAATGCCAATAGTACTTCAAAAAGTTCGTCTTCAATTAGTTTCTCAGCAATTTCTTTCTCCGATTCCAATAAATTTGCAACAATGAATAACCCACGATGTCGTAATTCGTCACTCTCCGACGACACCAGATATTTCAGAATTTCCAAATGAGACTTTACTACGACAACAAGTCGACATATTTCGACGTCCGACGTTAAAATAGCGAGAGTGCCGGCCGCC
Source organism: Turritopsis dohrnii (assembly GCA_027922465.2). Lineage (NCBI taxonomy): Eukaryota > Metazoa > Cnidaria > Hydrozoa > Anthoathecata > Oceaniidae > Turritopsis > Turritopsis dohrnii. Next base: position 2,117,531 of record BQMF02000007.1, read on the forward strand.
GCACGAGCCAACTCGAACGGCTCTTCTCCACAGTACAGTGTAATAAGCTTCACACGTTCTGTCGGCCCTTCCGTATCTTTGAACATGTTAAAAGCCTGTTCGTTGAGCACAAGATTACACATGCATTCCGTTGCAGCGCGTTTTAACTCGACGTCGTCCTCAAACATGAGTGATTCGATTTCATGGAAACCTTTTTCTTTCATAATACGTCTTCGCACTTCGTCGTTCATCGACGCTAAGTTGGTCAGAGCTAACAGCCCTTCAAACCTCAACAGCGGTTCACGTTTAAAATTCAACATTTTCACAAACGGTCGAACGACCTCCATACACCGCTGACCAGTGAACGCCAGTCGAGGATCGTTTGTAATAGCAATCTTAGCAAGAGCCTGTGATGCATAGTCAACGCCCTTATCCGTCCCCTCCAGCGCCAACGGTAGCAATGTTTTTACGCCACCTTGCGCCACAATCTTTCCACGTCTTTTGACGTCATCAGCAACGCCAGCAAATATACGCGCCATCATTTCTTTGGTATTAGCGCTGCGCACATTTGGAAAGTTCACTAACGCTGTTATCAGTCCTTTATCAACTAATATGTCAATGCGTTTCTTCACGAAGTCCTCACCATCTTTCTCATGAGCTTCAGGTATGGGTTGCTTGGCAAATTTGGCAATTTGTTCAAGCTCAGGATTTCTTTCCGGTTTATCGAATGTGTTTGTCAAATTCACAAAAGTGTTGCAGATACCATATGTTACCGTACTGTCGTCAGACTTCGCAAGATCTAAGAGCATGTTCAACGCGTCCGTGTCATTCACTAACATTTCCTTCACTTCAGCATCTAAGGTGAGGTAGGCCAGTCCCTCACAAGCCCACTTCTTCATTTCAAATTCCTTCTTCGAACTCAACAAAAACCTTCGGCATGTCGCATAGAGCTTACCTGCACCATCGCCTTCAAGTATCTTTTCCTTCACGTTTCCAGATCCTTTCATGCAAATCTTACACAAAGCCACTAAACCACGAACACGGACGCTGCTGTTCTCGGAAGTGTATAACAACTTCACGATGTCAAGACCGTTCTCAGCAATCGAAGTACACACTGCCTTGTCGTTGGCGGCAAGAGCTAACACCTCTGCCGCTAAACGTCTCGATAGATCGTCATCCCTACACGCAACAACGAGTACTTTCGCGATGTTATCGTTCTTCGTTGCGATCGTTTCGCCGCTTTCTCTTGAAGCCATTATTATAGTCGACAACGCAACCAGACCTTGAAGATTAGCTGCATGGTTCTTTGAATCCATTAAAGCGTTCACAACACCTTCTACTTGACTTGTGAAGTCCTCCTTCTGTTTCTCAAAGTACTGAATCGCTTCGAAGATTAGATTCAAAGCAACAGAGACGTGGATGTAAGTGTTCTCGTTCACAGGCAGCGGGCTTTTCTCTTTCAACATCACAAACGTACTTAACGCAGCTAATTCTACCATTTTACGAACACCTTTCTCCATAATGATGTAATCAGAAATGCACTTGTGTAAGCCTATGACCTTGATAAAAGCATCTATAGCAAAGTCGCGTCCTTCTGAACGCAATTCTGTATCGCTCAACAGTTTAACTAACAAACACAACAGAGAGATATACTGTGGAACTTCTTCTAGCGACTTTCGTACTTTCTCTTGACACTCTCGTACATAAACGTTTTTACCTTCGTGTTGCGGCTCCAGTTTATGCACTTGTCGAAAATGATCCACCATAGCTTTCAAGATGGTTGCAACCATAGACAAAGTGTTGGTTACTGAGTCACTATGATTTTGAAATCGAAATATCATGGATTTCAATTGATCGACAGGTATCATATTCAGCACGTTAAGTGACTGTTTGAAATTGTTTTCACAAAATCCATGACACATTTTCATCAAACTAGTCCAGCTGTCAGGGTCAGAGCTCAAAATTGGCACCAACCTCTGCAAGTACCCTTCTCTCATGAGTATTTCACGACCGCCAGATTGATGGGAATAAATAACTAGATTGGATAGAGCTTGTTTTTTTCTTTCTGCCGATTCAGTTTGGTCAGATAAACATTGTAACATCTCGTTGATCATGCCAGATGTTGATTGACTTTTGTTTAGCTTTTCTTTTGCTGTGCTTGTTATTCTACGATATGCTTCTTGAATAGCAGAATTTTTCGGTTCCATCTGAACAAGAATTTTCACATCTTGAAAGGCTGGCTCCAATTTACCAAGAGCTTCATTGGCTTGACACCTTAAAACAAGTTTATGAAGAAAATCCCAAATGTGAAGAGGGAAAGATAAGAGTAAAGTTTGATCGAAGCTTTTCGTAAGAACATCATCATATTATTTCCACACTTCCAGGATACTTAAGTTATATCTAGGTTCAAAAAATATGGATAGGTGTATCGAAAAAAATGGACCAACGTCATATTTCTTTTTAGCCTAAGGTCTACAACTTAGAATGTATATAAACAGAAATGTACCTGGTTATAGATCACATTTCCATGTTGAACACCTTGTTTTTTTATTTGGCAAAGTAAGTTATACTTTGACAATGAGCAAATCAAGCAAAATGAATAATTTAAAAACATTATGTGATCTTAACACACATAGATCAGTTTAAAGGCTGGTTTCCAGTTCATACTGTGGTCGCACGAATGAGCGATCTGATTTTTGATTGGCTGACGCAATCTCATTCGCCTGGTAGTTCAAATCATTTTAACTACTGAGCGAATGAAAAAGCTGTTCCTTCAGTCGCGTGGCCGAAGCGATTGAACTGGAAACCGGCCTTTAAAACAAGCTGATGTGAAATAGGGTAATCTACTACTGTTGATTTTGATAGACCACATATTTTCAGACAAACTATTTTAAACATAAACTGATGGCATCTAACCTTCTGAAAAGTGCTTTCACATCATTTCTCTGTACTTTCAAGACAGCATCAGCATCATCTATTGCTTCCTGGTGTCTCTCCAGCTTCAGATAGCAAGCGGATCGATTCTTGTACAATACACACTGATCACTAACCACATCATGAATTTCTAACGCCTTAGTGTAGCATTCTATGGCTTCCATATATTTAGCAGTCTTGAAATAGTTATTTCCTTCCTCTTTAAAAGACAACCAGTCCTTCGCCTCATTTCCCATCTTTTCTAATTCTAAAAACATATTAAAACAGAGGATGTGATAACCAACACACATAGATTCTACTATATTAGAAACAATTTGAAGGCACAGATTCTGGGGTACAAAATTTTCTTAATATTTACTTTTAATTGAAGAGCATTGTTCATTCAAATTGTTGGTTTGACAAAAAAAACCCAGAAGGAATAGAATGTGAAAAATGTGGAAATTCATTTACCCAAACTAAACCTTAAGGAAACAGATATAAACAATGTGTCGGAACCACTGTGACATTAGTAAACCATTATGGAAGAGGTATCAAGAAATGAGAACAAGAGGAAAATAAAACAAAGTATAGTTGCATTGCGTAATATTTTGTATTCTGCAAATTAGTTACATTTTCTAAAATATCTCGATTCTATTCGTAAGTTGCGTGATGCAATGGATGTTCCCACTGAACAAGTTCACTCTCTTCAAACCACAAGCTGATTTCCTTGTTAGCTGACTCAACAGAATCACTTCCATGAACAATGTTTCGTCCTAAATCAATGGAATAATCTCCACGGATAGAACCAGGTTTGGAGCTCAGAGGGTTAGTTTCGCCCATCATTGCACGACCTTGCTTGACAACGTCTTTGCCTTCCCATACCATCGGTACAACTGGACCAGAGCCAATAAATTTCACCAAAGCAGGGAAAAATGGTTTTGCACTTAGATCAGCATAATGCTTTTTCAGGTGCTCCTCACTAGCTTTCATGAACTTCATCGCAACAAGCTTGTAACCTCTTTGTTCAAATCTTTTGATAATCTTGGCCACTAATCCCCGGGACACACCATCCGGCTTAACCATAATGAAAGTACGTTCTGTGGCCATGTTGTTCTTGTGTTAGACACAAAACCTAAAATAAATATATACAAAATTATATCTACTAACTTAAAAATCAAAGATGATAAAGCTTAAAGTTTGGATTAATGTTGAGATCATTTTGAAAGAGTTATTTTACTAAGTTGATTCGATTTACTTGAAAGGATGCCAAAGAAATGTGAATAGCATCTTTCAAGCCTTCCTTTTCAAAACTAACTGTCCAATGTTGAATGGATATTTAAGTAAATTTCAACAAGTTATGCAGTATTTTAGCAAGCAAGCAAGCAAGCAAATCTTTCATTTTTATATATCTTTCATTCAATTCTTGTAAGAAGTCAGTTTAAAAGTTAGAATACATGTAAAAATCTTTTTAAGTTCATTTCAATGAACCAAGGTGAGCTTTATTGGAAAAAGTTATCCTTTTTATGTGTATGGTGAAAGCTAATCTCAAGCCAGGCCTTTGAAAATCTACATTTATATCAGAAATATCAGTTTTGTTGTGTTATCCATTTCGTTCAGTTCTCCTAGAACTGACACACCAAGATGAAAACAGACCTCCCAGTGCAAAATCAAGTAATTTTTTTATGAATTTAGGACAATTTTAGATAGTATTTTTGGACATTTTAGGGCAAAATTTGAGAAAATTTAGGACAAAGACTAAAACGCTAGGACAACTTTAGGACAATTCCCTAATTATGGACCTGTTACAGTAAACATATCTTTATGATTGTCTGTTATCTACATTTCGAGTAATATGAAATTGCAAATGATTTGACCTTGTTAAAAGCTAGTTCTTTAGCTTCCTGTCCATTATCAATCCATGTAGGCTTGTTTTGTTCAATGTAAAGTCTACTAGATAACTCAATGGTATAATCAAAAAGTGATACAAAAGAAACTCATTAACTTCAACTGGTAAAAATACTGTAGCAATATAGTTAGCTCAAAAGCTGAATGAAAACAAAAACTCTCAAAAACTATTTACACTTCAAACGAGATCTATTCAAGTTCTTTTTTTCCGAAACAGATTTCAAACCTAAATTTCTCATATCTTCTAGTTAAAGATCTTTCAAATAAGCATACATTCCAAACTGAATAGTGTATTCTGTTTTACAGCTTCGCAATTTCTGAATCCGAAACATCTTCATTAGTTGAAGAGAATAAAAAGTTAGACTCAACACATTCTAAAGCCGGAACAATCTCTGCTTTCCTGGTTAATTCAACTCTAGTTAGCGTTATTTATGGACATTTTAATTTTAATGCATTTTCACTGTCCTGTCTTAAGTGGTACTTTCTTTTTCCCTCCTTCTCCCTGGTACAATGCAGCTTGCTACTTGTAAGACTCCTGATTTGTGATATACCACTTCTATTAACTGAGAAGACCTTTTGGCATTTTTTGTATTCCGCTGAAAAAATATCTCCTTTACAAGGTTGTATTCAGTCAAAAATCAGAATGATAGTAGACAATTCAACGAAAATATAAAAAATATACTCAAAATATAATCATGTATTTTCAATCTCAATATCTCAATAACTACAGTCAAAAAACAGGAATTGCTTTTTTTCATTTGAACTTTATCCTAAATTTTATGACATTTAGGACAATCTACCAAAAGTTAGGACAATTTAGGACAAAATTACTAAAATTTATAATTTTAGGACATTTTAGGATTTTAGGACAGTCTGGGAGGTCTGTGAAAACATGCATCATTTAGACTCTTAGTCATCTTTTGTTTGTCCTATTTTTATTTTTTTTTCAGAGAACATGAGACACTGATACAAAATAAAACTCCCTCAAACTGCGTAAATAGTCAACTTTTCTGAATCGTTATAGCTAATATCAGAAGTATTTTACAGTCAGTTTTTAGTTGAAATATCAAGAAAACACCTCTCCCCCAAGATTTTTGTCTTATAGAGGTTCTGCTGTAGTTTTCTTTTAAAATACACACATAAATGTCGCAAATATGGGGTTCGTTAGGCAAATGGGTCAGCAGATGTTCTACAACGAACTTACTAGAAAGACGACGTATCAGCTTCAAAAGAACGACTGAAGATGCCATTTTGGTTTTTGTAGGAGGGTCCCTCCATCATCTTTCTTTGAATTACATCCCCTTGGAAAGTGCAATAGCTTCAATTATACAGAAAGTTCACATGTGATTTTTCAAAAGGATATATTTGTACTCTTATCATTGGAAAATGTAATTCGAAACCATAAAAAATTTTCGTTTGTCACTTAGCACCACGACGGAGTGCATTTCCTTCCCTCGTGGACACACAATATGTTTAAGGTAAGACTACGGCCCCCAAGACTAGGACCCCAAGACGAGTACCGTAAATGATCGATTAAGTATGGAATGCCATAGCTGCCATAAGTGATCTTCTGATATTCTGCGCAGTAGAAATTTCGTTTTGCGCAGTAGATATTTCGTTTTGTGCAGTAGTGATTTCGTTTTGTGCAGTAGTGACTTCATTTCGCGCTGTAATAAAAGCGTATTGCGATGTAGTTTTTCTGTATTGCAAGGTGGATCTATTTGAATGCGCAGTAATTTCCTCGACTTGCGCAGTAAACAACTCACATTGTGCACTACTTAAATCGTTACGTGGTAGTTAAATCGTTACGTGGTAGTTAAATCGTTACGTGGTAGATAAATCGTTACGTAGTAGATAAATGGTTACGTGGTAGATAAATCGTTACGTGGTAGATAAATCATTACGTGGTAGATAAATCATTACGTAGTAGATAAATCGTTAGGTGGTAGATAAATCGTTACGTAGTAGATAAATCGTTACGTAGTAGATAAATCGTTACGTAGTAGATAAATTGTTACGTAGTAGATAAATCGTTATGTGGTAGATAAATCGTTATGTGGTAGATAAGTCTTTACGTACGTGGACGTCCCTCTATCGTAGAATAAAATAGGAGTAAAAAAACCTTCACCGTCTTTGTTTTTACATAAATGAAAGACTAGCAGCGGAAGCAGATACAGTATCAAAACACCCGTGGACTCCTACAATCATGGCAATTAGTCTACGATTTGGAGACTGTGAGACTTCACAAAAAACTCAATATAAATTCTAATGAAAGAACGCAGCCTTTTGAATTTTCAAAAGTTTTACATCTCAAACTTCTAAAGCTTTTTCTTCGATATCTTATCACAATTTATGAAGGAGTGGATATTAGTCAAATAGGTCTACATAAAACTGGGACTTTTAGTTACTTATGGTACTGAATGTACTTTGGTACTTGAAAATAGATGTTTTTCATGTTAGTAAAGCTCAGTTCAGACTTTCTTATTAACTTATACGTTTATTAGCTATCTATCACTGTACATTAAGGGGCTTTCAAAAATCCATTTCAAAAAGGCAGTTATTTGTTCGGTTTCAAGAAATTATAATTAAAAATATAAAGAAACGCGTGTTTTTTCTACGTAAATTCTTTTGTCTTGTAATAAATCAATTTGCTGTTGTTTTACTTTTAGACCCTATTTACAACAACTAGTAATTTTAAACAAACAACAATTTATCGTTTATGCCTGTTTTCCACCAGTAAGATATCGCCAAAAAAAAAGCTTTAAAGAACTTTTTAAAACTTTCAGTAAAATGTCGAAAGCATTTTTTTAACAAGTAATTTTGCTGCTACCGTTTACACTTGGAATCAGTATTCTTCAAACATGTCGAGGAAATCATTGAGAATTTGGAAATAGTCGTGGCAATAAAAAGTAAACTTGTATAATGCATTGAAGAAGGAAAAGCTTATTTCCTTTTTTATAAATAAATAAATCTGGCTTTTATATATACTATATATAACAGGACCTCCTATGGGCGTTCTCTTTCCGTCCTGTTTGGTTCCCGACGTCCAGAGGACGTGTCTTTGTCCGCATTCGTTTTGCTTGAGAACGGAAGTTAACGTTTACTGCAATGCATACTGGATACAGAGTCTTACGTTTCGTGTGGGGCAAACGCTACGATCAACCGTTACAGAGATATTGTCGATCAAAGATTTTGATGTCATATCATTTAGGCCCAAAACTTTCGTCGCCCCATCCCATGTATCGCCGACCCCAAAAAACGATAGTTATCCATCCCTATTGGTTCTCGAGATAAAAACGTCACGTTCGATTGGGTCTGCAATGCAATGGTTCCCCCATGATATGATCAAATGAATTGACGTCACACCACGTGCTTTTATACTAATCGTTAAAAAAGTCTCTCGACTCTACGCGGTTTTTTACGCGCAACAGTAAGAAGGACTTGACCGTAAAACTTGATTAAATACATCACTCTCTAAATGGTTCTTTTGTATCACTCTCGATGATCTGTGGTAGAAAATAATGACCCCTTAGAATATTTTCACCCCCCGTGGTTTACACGAATATTCTAAGGGGTCATTATATTCTACTTACAGATCACTCAGAATTTGTTAATTATTTTTTACAAAATAAATTTTTTTTCAGAAAATTTGTTTGTTTTTTTTGCCGAAAATAGACAGATAATATATGACCCTTCAGAGCCATCGTAGAAATTCCACAAAAGTTAGTTTCAACAAAAATTCCAAACGAATTCTTTAAATTTTGATTCCTTATTTTTATTGTTACTTTATTTGTTTTCTTGTGACTGGTCGTAGATTAGCAACACCCATCCATAGCAGCAGGTTGATTTAATAGTTTTCCACATGTTTCTTTTGTTCTCTATTTAAAGGTAGATTCAATTATTTCATACGTCAGAATTTGTGTTTATTCCATTTTGATATTGAATAAACCTTTGTGTAAATTACGTCATTACAAACATTGCTTCTAAAATCTATTATCAGTCTAAAAAAGCACGTAGTATACTTCTAAGAGAAAAATTATTTGCTGCACAAATGTCACACTGGAGAGTGTTGAGAAAACATAAGTGGAGGAGGGACGTAACGATTTATCTACCACATAACGATTTATCTACCACATAACGATTTATCTACTACGTAACGATTTAACTACCACGTAACAACTTATCTACCACGTAACAATTTATCTACCACGTAACGATTTATCTACCACGTAACGATTTATCTACCATGTAACGATTTATCTACTACGTAACGATTTAACTACCACGTAGCAATTTATCTACCACGTAACGATTTATCTACCACGTAACAATTTATCTACCACGTAACGATTTATCTACCACGTAACGATTTATCTACCACCTAACGATTTATCTACTACGTAACGATTTAACTACCACACCTAACGATTTATCTACCACCACGTAACGATTTAAGTAGTGCGCAATATGAGTTATTTACTGCGCAAGTCAAGGAAATTACTGCGCTTTCAAGTGGATCCACCTTGCAATACTGAAAAACTACTTCGCAATACGTTTTTATTACAGCGCCAAATCAAATCACTACTGCGCAGAACGAAATTTCTACTGCGCAGAACATCAGAAGATCACTTATGGCAGCTATGGCATTCCATAATTAAGCCTTCAGCCTCGAACAAACCCCCCACTCCGGAATGAGCCCTCGACCCTGTAAACTAATTTATTAAATAAGCTCCCAGCCCCAAGCAAGCCTCCACTTATAATTTAAGTTATAAGTTAAGTTAAAAAAGTGACATTGATATTATGTATACCTCGATTATTCATGAAAGGTTATATTTTCAATATAAACATTTTCATGCTAACTTCAATAGTTTAATGCTTGTTCAAGAGATTCAGTTTTGACGTAATAATGTGAAATTTATCTGTTAAACAATTTGCACGATTTATTGCCATTTACGTAAGATCGGGTGTGGTCAAGATGTTTCCAAGATGAAGGTGTTCTTGTTTTATAGACTCCACGCGTGTTTAGAAAGCTCGGTGGAATTAGCTTTATGTTCATATTTTTCTTTTCAAACAGTATCATACAAATAGTATTTCATATTCGTGGGGTAGAAACCAACTCGTTTTACCACCGTGCTGTAAAAACATGGAACGAACTACCAAAATCTGTTGCCCATGCAAAGAGCATTGGCGAATTCAAACGTAATTTAGACGAGCATTGGATGCAACAACGATACGTATGACCTAACCTAACAATGAGCGATTCATAGAGGCTTTGGAAGCCTGCGAATTGTATTTCGTAAATAATAAAAATAATAATATTATACAAATTTACATGATGATGGCAGATCGTGTCAAGGCAAACGAGATTTTTGTGCGCAACCAATTCATTACTTCTGAGAAGAGATCGTCATTTTGTCTGATAAGTGTGTTGAGAGTGCACGTAAAAAGTGTTAAGCCTCTATCCCCCCATACCCCGTTTGTCGTGAAGATCAATGGAGTGAATGATCCTCGTTCAACTATCCTGTCGTTATAGGATCTCTTCTTTTTTCGTCCGTTGGTAGTAAAAGCGTTTTTCAAGCTTTGGTTTGCGTACTTCTGAGAGAAGGTATTGAATACCTTTACGTCGAAAAATGCTCGTTGGCCACGCGTCCAAAAGCCTGATGTCTGCTCTTGCACCGTGTCAGTCGTAATGGTACCATGAACAATTTGTTCTCCACTCAGGGGTTCCATTGCTGGTTCAATTACCACATCTTTCTTGACCTCTCCTATAATGGCTGCAATTGGTATCTCTCAGCTCATTGTGCCTTTGGTACACAAAACCACCCTTCGGACATGAAAGCGCATGATCTATAGTGAAAGATTTTCTTCAAGCGCAAACAGATGGTAAGTGCTTCAAATCCCAGTGCAATTGCATCGAAGAATTCTCTTTTTGAAAGATAGAAATTTTCGGATTGAAGCGGCAAAGTAGTCAACCAATTGGATGCACCTTTTTCATCTGAACAAGGTCGTTTGCTCTTTTCTCTTGTTCTGATATTGTTTCTCGTACATTTTGTAGTTGTTGTTGCCTTCTTACACTTCGGCGTTTCTTTATATTAATCTTAATTGAAGGATTGTTCTGTGGGAGTTCTTTGGTTTGATTTATGGTATTGTTGGACAAATACTTGCTCATCTCAGGAATTCTCGTACTCTTCTTCCGCCATTTTGGTGACTATTGGTATACTCGGACCACCCAGCCGGACAGGTAACGAAAGTAACTTTCTTTCATTCTCATTGCACACGTGACCTTCTGTCAATGCAGGGATGAGATCGTAATCAACAGCATGGTCAACTGGTCCGACGAATTCTCCAGCGTTTTCTTTAGTTCGCAAGAAGTATGTGAATTTACCCACATACCCGATAGTAAAGGCCATATGTATACAGCGTGAGGTTCTCATTTTGCAATTTTACTCAAAAGCTTGATTTCAGTTACCCATTTTTCTGTCAAAGATCTGATGTATTTTTCTTTGAATGTGTGGGTTCCCACCGTTCCACCAAGATACTTGTGCCCCTCTGAATCTATGACGATGCCAGTGCTTCGGAAGATTTCCTTTGCTTCTTCCAACCTTTCCGTTTTCACTATGAGATGAGATTTCGAGTCATTGGGGTAGTAGCCAAGCAGAGGGCCTATTTTCTTCAACTTTTCCCACCACTTTATGAGGTCTTTGAACTTACCACAACCGACAATATCGTCTGCGTATGCTGCATTCTTGATGTTTTTTGTCAAACTTTCCTCCATTAAATCATCTAACAGTGGCATCAAGCCGATTGCGTATGAAGGCATTGTCAATGGATCGCCTTGGGTTGTTCCTTCTTCAGACAAAATTTCTTTGCCACCTAAAACGAAAAGTCTTGACGGTTGGTTGTAACAGTTATTCATGTAAACCTCGATTATGTTTCTGTTGTATTTGTTTTAGATTTCGAATGATGGCAATAAAGTCTGTTTATTTCGTAAACAAAATGTTTCACACAAAAAAATAAGCCCCCAGCCCCGAATAAGTTTTGATAAATAAGCCCCCGAGGGCTTATTCGATCATTTACGGCGGTATGAACTATTCAGGTGCTAGCAGTTAGGATCTAGGCTTTTCTAGAAAAGTTATTGGCGTTCAGTACGTGATGTTGTCGTCTACTTTTACTCCGAATTATTTTAAAGAGGTTATTATTATTATTATTATTTATCTATTTTGTAAGAAGGTCATACAAAAGCTGGCGGTGTTTTACACTGATGTGGACCTACTATGAAAGTCTAAAAATTAATAAATTAATGTGTTAACAATATATATAAAGCCACAAAACTGATCAGTAAAATTTAAATCATTGTATGAATTTGACTTTTGTGGAATCTTACCAAAAGAATATATGAAAATAGAAAAAATGCAGTAAATATGTCACATGACACGTACGTGACGTACTCTCCACCACATGTGTTAGAAGTGATAAAAAAACACATCCTTCGTACATGCTAATAATAATATGACATGGTGACCGTGAATTTCCACATACCTACCACATACAAAGTACACACACACATACCACATACCCTATCATCCATTTAAAGTAATAAACAAAATATCAATTCTACTCTCAAACTGAGTGGATTGATTCATACTGTTGTAGTTGCTTTGACTCAATAAGGTGTGATTTTTAACACACTCAGTATGAGGGTAGGATTGATGTGAGGCAACCTCGTCACCAGGGCTTATGGTTGTGATGTGAGGATGCATTGTTTATTTTATATTCAACTAAAGGTTCGTTATGCTACAGGGGATTTTGATAACCATAAATCCTTATATAAAGCGGGTTTTACACGTCAAGATTCTTTAAATTGTACACCAAAAAGTCAAGTTTCAGCGTCACAACTCATTAATTATTCATGACCGCGTTGACTTTTTGATGTACAATTTAAATTTAAAGCATTAAAACACCTACTTAAAAGAAAAATCTTTGAAGAATCTTTACGTGTGAACCCCTCCCTTAAATAACCTTATAAAACTTAAAAGAACATAAGAAATAACAATAAAAATACCTTTATTAAAAAAAGAATAAAGTTATATAGCTATCTAACGTTTTACTTTTTTTGTTATGAAAATCTCCTGGAACTTCCCTCGTATATTTATAGTATTTCATCGCAAGCTAATACTTATCCTCACCTTAAGAGGATTTCAACGTAACACTAAGCACTTCTAAAACTGAATTTCGTTTCAATAATTATATTTTTATCTTATATTTACTTGCTGCAGGCACACATAAAACTGGTGTTTTTGCTTTGGCGACTCGAGTGTTTTACGCAATGAATATGTTTTTAATGGTAAATGAACTTTAAACTTCTAGTGAACAATTTAGAACAAACAATGTCAACCTTTTATATTTCTTGTACGTTGTGTTGCTACCGTGACAATGTTAAAGAATAAATTGCTGGCTTACAAATCTGTAAATAATTCAATTTTAGTGATATGAATTATATACTACTAGAATTTGTATGTATAGTGGCAAGTATCTATATTTTTATCAATTCAATAAAACAATTTATTGCCATTGTTACTCTGACTTTGTTCCAGGGTCTGTACTCAGACAAGAGAAATGAAATTTTTGAAAATGAAAACGTTTTTACTGGAGCTCATTTAAAGTGACATTCAACATGGTAACAATGCCAACAAATTTTGCATCATAACTGCAGTTATTTGCTATTCTACATACACGATTGTAATAAAACATCATTAAAACTGTCTGCGTTATTTACATATTTGTTTGTCTTTTTGCATCAACCTCGCACCCAAGGTCATCTATCTAATTTTAGATTCGCCGGTTACGCCATACAGCAGCCTTACACGCCGCTGAACGAACATTCATAATGGTGAAGCCAGATGGTGTGTCCAGAGGTTTAGTGTCAAAAGTTTTAAAAAGGTTTGAGCAAAGAGGATATAAACTTGTTGGGATGAAGCTCATGATGGCGGATGAAAGACAAGTAATGAAACATTACGCAAGTCTAAAAGATAAACCGTTTTATTCTCAACTGTTGAAGTATATCACATCAGGTCCTGTCGTTCCCATGGTTTGGGAGGGAGCAGACATTGTGAATCAAGCTCGTTTAATGATCGGCGAAACTAACCCTTTGGACTCGAAATTCGGCAGTATTCGTGGAGACTATTCAATTGATATTGGTCGAAATATAGTCCATAGAAGTGATTCTACTGAATCAGCAGTGGTTGAAATTGGTATCTGGTTTCTGGAGAATGAACTGATCGACTGGGTGCACCCCTTACATCATGAAATATACGAAACAGATGAATAGGTTGAAATTTTGAACAACAATACCAAACCTAATGTACTTCTATTGGTGGTAGGCTCCCAAACTAAAATTCAAAATTTTTAACCCGGCTTTAATAGTTAAAACTCATTGATTCATACAAGTTTTGCTAATTTTTCATATTGAAAACAAACCTACACCGAGCAAATGCGCTCAAAAAGAAGTCCAAAAATACTGAGTTTTTAATAATTTTAGGGAAGTAAACTCAATCCAATAATGAATGTTCCAAAGAACATCACTTTAATCAAATTCCCTATAGCTATTTAGTGTGGAAGGTATGATTTTGATTTATGAATTTAAGAAGAAGAAAAAAATTCTGTGAAATTGTGTTTATTTCCTGGTTTAGAGTGCACACAACATTATAATGGGAAATATAGATAAATGCTGCTTTTGTTCGGTCCGGTGTCAGGATTGATCGTGTTGATAACCTAAATCCGAATGTTGGTAAACTTGGTAAACCTGCTCGGCGTCTTCGTGGTTGAACAATATGAATGTAGGGATAAGAAAAGTAGCAGCAAGAAAGTAGTGAAATTGCAATGTTTAGCTATCCTTATGCGTTTGTGTTTAGCTATCCTTATGCGTTTGTGTTTAGCTATCCTTATGCGTTTGTGTTTCGTACTAACAGTGATGTGCCTTCATTTGGAGCAGCATTCTTTCTAATGGGTCGCATATACTGGACACATAATATGATTAACAAAAGAAATTGTCCAACAGTGAGGGCACCAAGCACACTCGCCACTATAATTAACTTCTGCTCGCAGCTTCTTTCGTCAGGAGCTAAGGAAAAAATATTTTAATCAGAAAATCAATCTCGTTCCCAGGTTTTGTTTGTCTACGGTGGTTCATACGTGCTATGATAATTTTAAAATTAGAACTTCTACCTTTATATTTAAATAGTGGAATATTTGAACGGTGGACTTCAATTACCTGTATTGAATGATGTCTCATACTGTATCTGAAGTTACCGCGCTTTGTAAAACAGACACGGTATCCTCAGGAAGTTAGTTTCGATTTGTTGTTATTTGTGTTTTGTTAGTTAATCGAGAGTGACTGAAAGTATCAAATTGTATATAAATCCTATATTCTGTATTGAAATATTTTTTCTCTGTCGATGTTTATAATTGAATTCAATGAATTGATGTATTCATTAAGCATTCTAACCTGGACCTAGAAGTTCTAACGTCGATATCCTGGAATTTAATTTTAAAAATTACCATGTCACATCTAAACCACCATGATAATTGAATGGGACTGTCCTACTATCGAAAAAGTAAGAGCTCTTGGGCTCGAATCTGTACTATAAACTTACGCGTATTGGAGATGACAAAGTCCTGGGTTGGGTTATTATAAAAATCGGAGCAGATGGGTAATCCTTGTGGAAAATCTGGCAGCTGGTCCATTGCTTCTGACAACACGATGCCCATTCCTTCAAGAACATGTGCTTCTACGTGGCAATGTAGAAACCATCGACCAGGATTATCTGAACGAATACGAAGAACAGCATATGCACCAATCGGTATATACAATGTATCTTTTCTTGGTGGGTTTACTAAGTTAAGGCCAGGTATGTTGCCATTGTTCCAACTCGGATCTGCCCATTGCGGATTATTGCAATAGTTCAAAGATGTATTTCCGCACGAAATATCAGGATTTATTGTTGAGTTTGAATATACCATTTTCAAAACGTAGAAACTGTGCCCGTGCAAGTGCATTGGGTGGCCCATTAATGCCCCTTTTCCCAAGTTTGTAAATACCAACTGAATTGTTTTATCGTAAGGTAACTCCAAGTTGTAAAAACAGTTGCAAATCTTATCTTCGCCACACTGATCTTCGTCGCAGTCATAAATCGATAACTGCTGTGTTTGCGATAAAGAATTCACCCCCGGATACTGAAATATTCGTCCATTTGTTGACCCGGGTGCATCAAAAGTTTTACCCGGGAATCCGAAATTAAGAAAATATTCCTGGCTATCATCTTCAAATGGAGGAACCGGATCATCAGATGCATTCAGATATTTGACATCACTCATTAAGAGAACATTGATATGTTCTTCCACTGGATACACTTTGTACGGACAATTCAACACCGTGCATGGTTTGTCTCCTGTACAGGTAATACGGCTGGTGGTTGGCTCATCTGTTTTCGAGGCGCCTTCGTAGTTTAACACAGCTTGTACGTAAAGGTTATCGATCTGTTTAAGTGTCGCTTTATCGATCTGAAAGAAAAACAACGTTTTATCATCCAAGCCGAAATCTTACTGCATCCAAAAATCTCACGACTAATTTATTCGTATTTTTAAAAGTGGTAGGTCACACGCAACAAGAAGAAATTCACTCTAGCAGTTATTTAAGCGACGCGGAGAGTTTGTTACTTATCTACTGACTTCTAACCAGTTAAGCCATTTAGTAAAATACTTATTAAAATCGCCTAAAAGACCGAAATATGCTTCCCTAACTTTTACCCTTCAAAGAAACTTAGCAAGTTAAAAGAACTGAAAAATATTTCCTCCTGAGGAAGTATCATGTTATGTACAGACGCAAAATGTTACTATTGTTCCATTTCGAAGCAAAGGCTACTGCATTATGTGAGCTGTATCCTAACAACAAATATGTCAAAGGTACATATCAACCGGTCAAATTTTATTCTCGTCGGATTTCATTTGTAACTATAAATGCTGACGATGTAAATACAATTTACCGACAAAGAATTTGCTCGGATCCAGTAGTTTCCTGTCGGTTGGTCAGCGGTCAAAAGAAAGTCAAATCTTTCTCCAGGGCTCATTACAAACGACTCAGCTTCGACGGGCTCAATGTCAAATCCATCGGAAGCAATCATGGTGAGCATGTGATTATCAACTGATACTCGAAGAGAATATGTTGAGCCTGTACAAATCACACGGAACCGATACTGATTCCACTACGTACAGTAAACCATGATAACGGTGCTTTAACCAATTGTTCTCCTGAAAATGAAATATTAAAACTGATGTATCGTTTAGTGAAGCGAAGATGAAGTTTCATTTTTCATATGAAATGGAGAAGTTCCTTTGTGAGCCTAGCAACGTGTACGTCTCTTTAGTTCATCTACCAATTCAGACCACCAAAACTTCTTGCCAAATTAGTTTTCTATAACATTTTACATCGTTCTTTCAACATTGTTGTAAAGTAAGTTCTCAGATGGATACATTCATATCATGTGAAATTTTTTTTACTTATTTGTTTATTTTTAGTCATTCTTTTATATATTATTTTTTAATTTCCACTTTGCTAATGATACTCAGCCTTTAAGAACGTGTCTCAGAGCCTCTTGCCTTGATATACGGGCTTTGTAATGCCAGCAACAAAAAGATTTTGGAACTAATTGTTTTTATTTCTAAGAGCGACACGTTTAGAATACCCAGGGTATCACAGGTAATTATACATACCAGAGATTATCCCATCTTTACATTAAACTTCAGCTGTAATGTTTGATTGATCGTATCAAGTCAGTATTAATCCTTTCCCGTCATACAGTTCATGGGACAGGATTCAAACATTAGACTTTACGGTGTAGACTTTGTGAAATGTGTCTTGGTTAGTGAGGCTAAGGGCCGGGCTTAGCCTCATTTGTTCATATAGTGTCATAAGTGTTTTCACCGTCTTAATGTAATGTTTGAATCCGACCCATAAACATACTCCCGTACTTCGTGTCATAACAACATGGACAAACGTAATGTCTTTTCCATTAACATTCTGTTTTATTCCATAAAACTTGCTCTCTACTGTCTGCTCACAAAACAAATGGGTTTACCTGTCTTAAGGTCAACATATCTTCCTTTTCCTTCAATTAAACCACCCACCCAGGGCCACCCCCATATAGGGCGACCAGATTCAGTATAATAGCCTTGCGAGAACTTCGTAAAGATCTGAAGAAACATAAACAAATCGAAAATGTACATTTTCTTCTATTACTGGCAAATAAAATGTCACGGTTGTGTGAACCAATCAGATCACAGAGAGCCTTTCCGGGGCGAAATTTTGCGCCCAATGGAGATTCGGATTTAAACAAGTAGCCATTCCACTAATAGATTCAATGCACAGTGGCGTTCATTGGTTTAACTCAATTATCAATATTTGGTTTACCTGCTCTCCAAGTTCATGATCCCAATCACCGACAGTCATAATAAATTCTGTCGGAGGTACGACGTTAGCTTTCGGTCGTTCTTTCACAATGAGACCTCCAAATACTCCGTTGGTTCTTTGAGCACCAACATGGCTGTGATACCAATATGTACCCGCCATTGGAACCTAATGAAAAGTGGTCTTTCCCTTCTGTAGTACATACAGCTACCTACACAGCAGTATAAAACGAAAATGTATGCTTACCTGTTGGATAAAGCTGCTGCGAAAGAACTTGCTCGAATTTAAATGAGTTTTTTATATGCAAATTATATTATTATAAAAAAAAAAAAAAAAAGAATATGTTATAGCTAAGGATGAAGAACCATGTAAATATGGAAATGCCGAAATAAATGTATTATTATTATTATTATTATTATTATTATTATCATACAATTATCATTATAATGGGAAAAGTTCGAAGAAAAAAGCTGACATATAGTTGGATTAAGTGCAAAGTATGAGTGTTAAACAGTATAGCAAACAAATTAGTGTTTTGATGTTTTTAATCGTTTGATAAGAGCAAGGTATGACACATATCCTCGATAAGCCGAACCAAAAAAGCAAAGTTTTCAGCAAAACAAATTGGCAAACAAATTAATCAATCTCGTTTCCAGTATAAAGAGATAATTGAAAGACCGATGTAAACAATTCCGTTCTATTTAAAACTTATCCGTTTAAAAAGGATTTAAAAAAGTTTTTAATCTGTTTCGTTAGAATAAATTTAATGAAAACTCAACGCGTTTAAAGCTTGTTACCTTAAATTCATAAGTGAAGGTTTGTCCCGATCCAATCGGACATTGATTGATCCACCCAGTTCCGTCCATCCAAGGTGTTCCTTTTTGATGTAGGCCATGCCAATGTATTGTGACGGTATCGCTTAGTAGTTTGTTTGTAAAGTGAATTCGAAGTGTTTGTCCTTGATATGCTATGATATGAGGTCCAGGAACTGTACCGTTCACAGTCAAAACCATCCGATAAAACCCGTCTACTGAAATCACTTTATCAACTGGAACCTAGAAAGAACACACAGCGGTCGATGCTACAGGAAAATAAGGACCTTTTATAACTAGTGAATAGGTTATTTTTCTTACAAGAAAGTTAACACTGTCTGTTTTAAAGTAGAACCTGATTAAAATAATTTAAAAGCGACTCAATCTACTTCATTAAATGAAATCATTTCCTGCCAATATAAAACTTCTATTTTCGTCAATGAAATTTTTCTTTCATGTGTTAAGGCAGATTTACACACAGCGAATTTTTCGCGCGAAGCTAATTTTTCGCTCGTGGACTATTGTTTTGGAAAAGCCGATTGCGCAATAAAACTTCGCTTCATCGAATTTTTAGCCGTCTACAGAGTAGGAATGAGTTCAACTTTTTCGCTTGCCAAAAATTGGCTTGTGATAGACAACCAATCAAAGTACACACAAACTGCTGATTCAGTAATAATTCAGTAATTCAGTTTATAAGTAACAGTTTCTTACATTTATTCATCTTGTTTGTTTGTCTTGTTTATTCATCTTATTTGTTTACAACTAGCCATGAAAACAGTAATTCGAGCACCAAAGTTTTGTTTGTGTAAATCGAGATGAGGCGATTTTTTCGCCGCTAAAAGTTCGCTTCGCGCGAAACATTCGCTGTGTGTAAATCCGCCTTTACGTGCGGTAGAAGGCTATTAAAAGTGTATTTAAAGGATACACTTGAAAACCGCAAAATGAAAAAAAAGAAGTTAAAATCCGCTTTACCTCGTAAGTGTTATTGGGAAGTTCTGCATACAATTTTCCATCTTGTGCGAATACAAAGAGATGTTTATATAACATTGATACTTCTCCGCTAAGAGTAAGCCAATACTCGCATACTTCGTCAGTCACCAAACATTCATTATACGTTCCATTAATGGTACTAGCAGCTACCTGGAGCTCAATGCACAAAATTAACGAAGTTACTAGTAGCAACATGTTGACTTGAAGAATGACAATCTAAAAATCAAAGTTGCACTGAAATTATGAACCTGATGCTGCAAGTTCGATAAATGAATCAGAATGCAATAAAAAGTGTATATGTTAAGTACATTTAAGACAACGCCTTTCAGATAATTCTTTCATTTAAAATGTCTCCATAGTTGCACTTCAAACTAAAATAAAAGAGCTCATGAAGTAAGAAGGTCTCTTTCCTCATTTATGATTGCTTACTTCAATTTAACCTTTAATTAAGCTGGAAGTTCATCTGGAAAACGTCATAGGAATTAATTTTTCAGGTCATCTCTGTTTCAATGGATTATCAAAACTAACCTCTAACCCAGGTTTCCTTGCTTCTTTGAGTTTGAGTTCGAGGTTGATTATCAAACTAAAATTATGATGCTGCTGATTATGACCGGTTAGGTAACCAGGGATGTGACCAAACCTTTAGAAATTTTGGAACTGGAATATCAAATGCCCTAACCCTAACCCTTACCCTTACCCTTACCCTAAATTGGATGGGGGGGGGGGGGGGGGGGGGGGGGGGGCAATTTTCCGGGGGGTAATTATCCTGGGAGCAATCCTCCGGTGGGCAATTTTCCAGGGGGGGGATTGTCCTGACACCTTATTTTTGTTCAGTTTCTTTATAACGCAGTACAAATTACAATTTTGTTTTGCGTTGGTTTGGATTTTCATATGAGCGGACAAGAGAGCTTTTACTTGAAGTAAACAAGAACTTTTTTTTACAACATGGAAAGTTTGTCACAGCATTCTCTTCAAAGGTCACCCGCATGGCCATGCTCATGACATGATCACGTGATAAATTTCAATTAATAATGTTTTTTTTTAGCACCAATACATACTTCTCCGTACCTAGATCTCCTTTTGGTATGTTATAAGGTGAACATCTCTTACTAAAATTTCATCTGTTTTTTCTTCATAACAAAACAAGAATAAAAACACTGGGTACGCGGTGGAGTTACACATGAAATTGCAATGAATTTGGAATTTTGTCTGCAACGGATATTTTATGTAATCACATGTTTGTCTTTTGTTATTTCCTCTATTTCATCATGCTGACTCAAATCCATAGATTCTCCAAATCTAATAAATGATCGGGGAATTAAACTTATTACCAAAAAAGATTAAAGGTAATCATAGGGTCAACTTTTAAAACATTTTAAAGACCAGCTGTTGCATGGTTATTAATTCGCTGTCGGAAAATTTAATTGCATAATTGCATATTCTATACCATTTGATCGTCATGCCTTCCTTTGCTACCTCGCACCCAGATCTGCTTGTCTCTTTTTGATATGAGAAAGACGATAAAAGTCTTATTCATCCAGATAGAATCGACTGTATTTTGTCACATGATGAACAGGAGGGTTATTAAACCAATTTCAAGTCCATTGATGGTCTGCAGTAATCCAATTATGTCACAAAGTTATAAACCAAAAAAGGAAGAAAGATTTGAAAACTATATACAGATCAGCATAGAAATAATGAGATCAGTTATGATAGCTGAATTTTAGAAAAAGAATTGCTGGTGCAATAATACAATATGAAAATAACATGTTTCTCTAACCGGATTCAAAATTAGCTTTCTTTTAGTTCATATTAAATAAGTTGATACATTTCTAGATATTACTAGAATGTGAGGAGTGTGGTGTAATTTGCAGAAGTCGTAAAGTTGTTTACCTTGAATTCGTAGTTGTAAAACTGTCCAGGTCCATAGGGCATTGATTAACCTACGCAACACCATCCATCCAGGGTGTTCCCCTCTGATCGATGCCATACCAATGTATGCTGATCGTATCACTCTGAAGATTGTTATTAACTAATATTTTGACTTTTTGATCCTTGTAAGCCACAATGTGGGAGCCTGGAATGTTTCCGTTGACTACAAGCACCAATCTGTAACAACCGTCCAAAGTCATGATCTTATCATAATCTTCCTTAGGTACCTCTCCATGAAAACAGTACTTAAGATAAAGAAACAAAATGATAACGAGGCTGAAGGATAAGGAATCTCCATAATTCATTGACCATCATACCACAATGCAAAGGAAGAATAACATTAAAAATGGCTGACTGGAATAATAGAAGCTTCAAAACTGACCACAGGTATTTGGAATAGTGAATGAAGTGACCCAAAAGCAAGTTATTATAAAATGCATTGCGGTAGTTGCACGATATTAGGGAGATACAGTAAGCTGTCAATTAGGGAGATAACAGGGTTATGTTAGTTGTCAATTCATTTTCATGATACTGTGAATGGATTACTATCAATATAAGCCTCTAAAGGTAAAGTAGTATTTCACGCATGTCAACAATGCATGAAACAAACAACTTGCCATAAAACCTTTACCGTAATGCTTCAATTAGACGCCCGGGGCGTTTATTAAATTTTTTGAATTTTTAGGGGGGGGGCGTCTATTCGAGGGGGGCGTTTAAAATAGGGGGGCGTCTATTGAATTTTTGTGAAATTCTTCTTTTTCGTAAATATAAACTAAATATAAACATCGATAAAAAATATACAAAATTAAACTTCAAGATCATCGTCAATAAAGACAAAGTTTCCAACTGTTAGTTTAAAATTTAAAAAAAAAGGCGTCTATCGCAAATTTTTATACAAAATGAAAACATTGAGGCTGAAACAATGCAATGTAGTAGTTCTACATGCCTTAATTAGTGTGTCTCTAATAATCTAATAATCTATTCGAGGGGGCCGTATAATAGAGGGGGCGTTTATTTAAAAATCTCCTGAAAAGGGGGTCGTCTATTCGAGGGGGCGTTTAAAAGAAGGGGGCGATTTATCGATGCATTACGGTATTTAAAATTTATGATTTGCGAACGGTCGTTTATAAAAGGACTTTAAAAATATGTTTTCGTTTTCGGTTAGTCCAAAAAGAAATAAGTAACACCATTATGAACACCTGCAAAATGTTGTCCACGTTCTATAATTATGCAAACAAGAAAAAAAAAATTCAGTTTCTAGTTTTAACGTGTTTTGATTTTTTTGACAAATCAGAACATATTTGAATTATGATTGATCACCACTCATTGTCCGGTTCGTCTGTTTTTTATAAACAATTCGACCGAGGACAAAAATGACCTCACAGCAGGGAATATATTTATATATACAGTGTGTTTCATAATGATGGAAATGGATTACAGCTGTTTTTTTAAATGAATATACCGAATTTCCAACATTATGAAACACACTGTATAATGTCATCTTTATTTGTTAGGCTAAACTATGTCACATGACACTAGCAACCTTGGTTACATTTACGTACGAATAATTTGACCATTATAAAAAAATTCAATGTTTTTACAACGAGGACTTTATAAATTAATATCACGATCAAATTAAAATTTTCTATACGTGGCTACATGTAGTCAGGGCGAAATTTCAGGATACACATTATTTCACTCCTTGGTATGAGGGCGCAATTCACTCTGGAAAGAAGAAATACAGGCTATTCATGCGCCCTAATGATGGGCGGGTTGGCGTGAAAATTCAACATTCAAAAAAAAGTTATGATTCTGCACAAAACTACCATGCAATTTCATTGGTCTTTTACAAGTCTCTGAAAGGAGATCACAACGTTATAGGAATAATCTGAAAGGGGAGGGGTTAGGGTCATTCCTTAAAGGGAATGATCATGTACGAACTGCATTATGAAACATGATAATAAGAAATTGAAAATCAGCAATGATTACCTATAAAAACTTAGCATGATTCACATATTTCATTCGGCAACTTAGCATGATTCACATATTTCATTCGGCAATATAATGATTTTAATAAACTGATTTACCATCGTTAATCAGTAATAATAATAAGACATGCATTTTAGATTATGCTCTATGGTAATTCTTCCCTTATTAGGCTTTTTTCAGACTATTTGTTTCATTGAATTTTTTAAACAATAAGAGCATTTTCGATCAGTTGCATCCATAAACCATTTTGAACTGCTAGACAGCGATACCAACAATCAGTTGCATCCATAAACCATTTTGAACTGCTAGACAGTGATACAAACAACCAGGAAGAATAGCAGGAAGGAGTAAATTCAACCTCGACCTGAAATGATGACTAAGTTTTCTTTCTGCCATCTAAACAATTTCAAAGAGCTGTAACACGGCAATCATGCAACATAGCAATCGAGGCAAAAAGTTTCTTTTTTAATTAGGATTGAAGTTACGACGTCGAGTTACTACGAGTTACGACGTCGAGTTACTACGTAGAATTATTTTTAAGCTGGATTTTTATTTTCAAAAGATTCTGATCATTTTTTATAAAATTTCAACAGGCATCTGATCGAAACACATTGTTATGAGTTTTCATTAACATTTTATTAAGATTAAGTTTTTCCGTCAAGAAATTCTCTTCTAAAATGAAAATTATCTGTTCCTCTGTGAAACCATGTAGCATAATCCCTAGTTTCAATTTCTAGTTTAAAGGTCGTATGAAATATATAGCTTTTCTTATTCTTATAGGTATTTCTAATCTTTGGTTTCCACTTTTTATTGCTCTTTGCATGGAATTAAAATCACTTGAACTAAGTCTACAGTTTATTCAGGATAAAATCGGATCTCTATGAAAGGGGAAGCGTTATATTGTGTGCTTAGTGAAGATTATATAAAAAAATAAAACAAATATAAAAACTTCTTTCCTTTTGGGTAAATTGTCTAACAAAAAAAATTACGACTCAAAAAAATATTTTACCCGACGTAAGGTACA